>JARHVA010000102.1:1792500-2392500 GCA_037957365.1 Torreya grandis
TCACAGCAACATATTACAACTGTCGACAAATATATCATCAAAACCATACAACCAAAGCAAGTCCAAGATAATCTAAAACTGCACAAACACCTACATGCCAAGAAAACTACAGCACACAAGCAGCTGCAGCACCGGCACCAGAAGGAGGATCTTGGATAGTATTCCAATCACTCCATCCACTCTGTAGATTTGTATCAGGAGGTATGTTATCCCAACCATATGCTTAGGGGAAATAGCAAGATCCAGCAAAGGGAGTTGGTTGTCGTGTGTAGCCAAGGATCCCATGGTTGAGTTGGTCGCTGCTGAGAAGATGACCACCCTGCAGACCCTGCTCAGAAGATGAGCTACGGCCAGCAGGTAAGTGAGAGCACCGTGGGTCATCTGGAGTCTCCTGACTAACAGTAAATAGTGTGTTATCCGGTAGTTAATCAAATGCTGTAGCTCCACAGCCAGTTGCATCTGAATCTAAAAAACAAATTGGAAATGGCATATTCTGTCATTCCATAGTGATTTTGCACGGTGCAAAAATATGAGCAAATGCCCCTAGATGTGGGCTGTACCAAAGTCTGTTTCATGCGTGCTTGGTCCATCATCAAGATGAATGATAAGATTACAGGTAGGAGCTCATTATATTGGTAACTTCAAATACATCAAAGAGGTAGAAATTCATTGCAAACCATAATAACTGCTTATCAACATTGTTAAAAATTATTTGTAAAGCATTAATTATTTTCATTGACAGCTCTGAGCATGTGAATGATGGGTTTTTAAAAGTCACTAAGTTCCAAACCCTCTCTCTATTGAGGTTTTTAGGATCCACACTAATCTCTATAGCTACATCTAGCTTTTTCTTCTTGTGGTGGTCCTACATTTACATTTACAAGTTAACTGATCCGAGTCCACCATATATTTTGGCTTAGATGTACTGAATTTAGAGTTGATAGTATTGCATCTGCAAAGTTCAACATTCGGACTTAAGATGTACTGAAATTGGAGTTGATGGTATTGCCTCTGCAAATAAGGATAACATACAGATGACTGCAAAGTGTAATGTACTGAAATTAGAGTTGATATTTACATTTATAAGTTAATTAATCTGAGTCCACCAGAAATTTTGGCTGAGATTTACTGAAATTAGACTTGATGGTATCGCCTCTGCAAAAGCCTAAGTGTGACATATGGATGACTTAAGATGTACTGAAATTAGAGTTGATATTATATGCCTCTGCAAAGCGTTAGGATAACACATGGATGACTGCAGAGTGTAATGTACTGAAATTGGAGTTGATAGTATTGCCTTTGCAGAGCGTAAGTATAACATAAGGATTGACTTAAGACCATTTAGCTGCTTTTGCTGTGAAGTGTAAGTCTAACATACGGATGACTGCAAAGTGTAAGTATAACATATGGGTGACTTAAGATGTACTGAAATTAGAGTTGATAATATTGCCTCTGCAAAATGTAAGTATAACATAAGGAGGACTTAAGCTCGTATGGTACTGAAATTAGAGTTCTGCAGAGTGTAAGGATAACTTGAGGAGGACTTAAGACCATTTAGCTGATTTTGCTGTGAAGTGTAAGTTACCGTACAGATGACTGCAAAGTGTAAGTATAACATACGGATGACTGCAACGTGTACTGAAATTGGAGTCGATAGTATTGCCTCTGCAAAATGTAAGTATAACGTAAGGATAACTCAAGATCATATGGCTGCATCTGAACATAAAAGTTTAATGAAATTCATTTGCTTCAATTGTAACTGTTTTTACCCAATAATCTCGGTTGGGGAGTTCTGTACATGGCTTCAACTCTTCCATTTGAATACCTTTACCATTCTCCTCGGACATTGACAGTATCTTCTATTGAAAGGGTTGGAAAAAAAAAACCCTTGATTTAATAATAATACCAGTCAGAAAGAAATGCTGAAACTTGAATGCTTTCCAAAGCCTTGGAAGTGACGTGCAATTACTAAGGTTTATTGGTTTCAAAGCTCTAGCCAAAGGTATATCTAACCTAAGTTTTGGAGAACTTTTTTTTCTTTTTTTTGGGTTGATTGAAGAGCATATTTATATATTAATAAAACAAGATTATGCTATAACGCTAATCCTACAAAAAAAATGGGTGAAAAAGTCACACCCCACGAGCATAGTCACACCGAGGGCAGAAACACTTTGGGAAATGTCCTAAAGGTGGTCAATAAATGATCACAAAAAAAAAAAAATCACATCAATAGTTCAACAACGAATCACAAAGAGCAAGGAACAGAAAGCAATATAAGACAATTGAGCAGCCGCAACAAACATGGACGTCATCATTGTATTTGTCAAGGCTTTCTATGTCGCAAAAAGGCTTGGCAATGCCTAGGAATTCACTCCCTTCTTGTTTGCCTTAGTTCTTTGGGTTAAAGGACTAAGATTATTCAGGAAAGGTGTGAAGACTATAGGTGATCTTTGGAGAACTTTTTAAAGAATGTTAAAGATTTGTGATTGAAAATAAAAATACCATCATGGTTTTTTTCTTGTTAAATGCTATTTTAAACAACTTGAAAAACTTTAAGTTCCTTTGAAATTAAGTATTTAACTTTGGCAGTTTTAATTTAGGTGGTTTTCAGCTTTTAGTCAATTGTTTTTAAAGATTATGGGAAAAAAAATGTGGAGTTTAGAAGTTAAGCTTGGGTTTTAAAAAATAATGTAAATTATTGAAAGAGTTGATGTCAAGTTGGTGAGGATGATGATTTGTTATATCATCCACCAAGGTACAAATCTCTGGAGACACTTGATATAGAGAGGTCTGGGATTGATTTCTATGCGTGTAACTTAGAGGAACAATAATAATGAATAAGGGAAACTCTATTTTATCAAAAAAAAATTTTAACACATCACTATATTTATTATTCACAAATAAAATATTGGCAACTCTTGTTTCATAGTTTTTTTTAATTTTTGAACACATCGATATATCCATTATTCACAAAAAATAAAGTTGCATATATGGTTACAACATAAAGGTGGATGATGTTGGTATTCAAGGTCCGAAATCCATGCGGTAAAACACGGCTCAAAACGACTTAGAGAAAACATTGGCTAAAGATGTCTATACAAGAGCACTATCAAAACACCAAGGCAAGTGCGAAATTCATGCACATGCAGTAGCATCGAAAGGCGGGTGTGGTTAATTATCTCTAGGAGCAAGATTAGCCTAAGAAGAGGGCTCTCCCAAAGGTGGATTAGGTGCAACCCCCTTGCCTTAGAGTATGCTTCGAAAGAGCCAAAGAAATCATGATGCCCCACCCAGGGGGTGGAAGCGTGATCACCCATGTTTGCTCACTACTTTGCATTGATGAAGACCACTGAGATGGGCCTACAAAGGCTTTTTTGCATGGTGGTGGATTCCAACACCCATGCTAAAGAGAAGGGGTGGAGAACCAACTCCAACACCATTTGGGCACTGATGGAGGAGAACCTTGTTGTGGTAAATTTGGAGGAATTCAGTTCATGGTACAAGGGGCGCTCCCCCAATGGTTAAGCAACTCTTGGAGATGTTGACACTCAAGGGCAACTTTCTCTGCTTGTCCTCGAATCTACAAATAAGCAGATGGTATCACAACTTTGTCATTAACAGAAACCTAAAGTGAGAAATCATCATTTTTGAAAGTCGCTAAATTTCTAGATTTCCAAAGTTGAAAAAGTATGACGCTCTAAAAACATGCCATAAAAAAACAATATAAGTCGGGCAATGAATATAATCCCCAAGCAAAGCCATTTTCCAATTGAAAGGCTTTGGGTGAAAATGTTGAAATAAAATGTGAATCCTTTGCCAAGCTTGTTGAGAACGAGGAAAAGCCCAGAGCATGTGTTTAAACATCTCAGGTTTAAAGAACATAGGGTCCTTACAATTAAGAATTCATAAGTGTTTGTCTTTTTCCTAGCCGCAAACCTTTGAAGACAAGACACCAAAGAAAATGGGCAATTTTGGGTTCGAGCTTGGCATTCCATGTATGTTGAGTTTGGCAACTAACATTCAGGGAGAAGATTTCAAGCTCCTCTCTTTGTTCAACTTACTAAGAATCGAAGAGAAAGGACTCATAATCTAATATATGAGCCATGTAAAGTTATTCTTAAAACCAGTGTCACAATTCCATTCCCAGTCTTTCCACTAGGGAACCAAGGGTTGTAAACCAAGTTTGTGAAGCATGACATCCGACAAAAGCTTCTCGATACGCAACATGGAAGGTAAGTCAAAGGCTAAAAGCTTGAATTTCCTTTGTAAGGCAGGGCACACAATCCAATCTCTAGAGGATACAAGATCTCTAACAGAGGCAATGCCTTTTCTAAAAAGTCAAAGGGATTTGATCCCTGGTATTTCAACAATAGAGATGTTGGTATCGGTCATGATAGGGACCCACCATAGATTGTGGTCTTTGAAAGACATCCCAGTTTGAAATCCATCACCAACCTATTTAAGTTAGGCTCGACATTTTCAAAGGATTTCTAGATGCTTTTGGCTACAAAAGACCCCTCAATTTTGATCGTGGGAGAGGTGATGAGCAATGTGAAACCCTATATTCTTCTAACATTTTTTGCCATAGGGAGAGCTTGTAAAAATGCAGCATCTCAATATAATTTTCCAAGCCTCACACCCTTAAGTAACCTGCACAACCTATTTAGCATATAAGGTAGGGCATTACTTGTAGATATCAATGATGCCCATCACACTCTTAACATGAGGGAGGCAACATATTTCCCAAGCCTCTTTATGAAAGCTTCTAGATTGTTTATCATTGGCCCAAAGAAAGTCTTTGAGCAACTTAACTAACTTATCATAAGAGACTTTAGAAGGAGCCCAACAAAAAGAATGGTAGACATAAATGGCAATGAGAATTTTGGTACAAATCTAATAATTGTTTGCTAAAGACAAAGGCTTTATGATCGAATAGGCATATTTTTTTCAACTCTTTCAATCATATTTGCCACAATTATGAGGGAGATTTGTCAAAAGCGAAAGGAATCCCTAAGAATTTGAACTTCTCCCCTCGTTTGATTCATTTTCACTAGTAGTCTTTGATCCAATCTAACAAGGGCATCATGATTTGTGGGAAACATTGTGTTTTGGCACGCTGAAGATCAGATCCTAAAGCTTTGCAGAAGATATCATAGCAACACAAACCCTCTTTGGAAGAGGCCTCATTTTCAAAAAATGTAAGGGAAGAATCATATGTGAGGTGACCATTAATTAGTTGAGTGGTTCTATCTAAAAGCATGATTCCCTAAATCAAACGACACAATTTTGTGAGTAAGAAGATAACCAAAAGCTTTGGCTACAAGAACATACAGAGTTGGAGGTAGAGGGCAACTTGCTAGATGGATTGAAAGAGCCCAAAAAAATTTGACATGTGGCCATTAATGGTCAAACAAGCCAAGGAATTAGAGAAGTGAGTCCAAAACGCCGAAAAAAAAAACTTGCCAAACCCTAGAACATTAAGCACAATGATGATAAATGGCCACTCAATGTAGTTATAAGTTTTTTTTTAAAAGAACGTAGGAAAATGGACCTTCGCCAAGAGGCACGAGCCCATTCCATTCATTCCTAGACTTCACTGATATTGTCCAAAATGTATTGATTTTTTATAAACTCAATTGTGTTCAAGTCTGATTATTGCAGGTAAGATGTGGCAAAGGCAAAGCGCTAAGGCTTTGACAATGATTTCGTAGGAGACATTAAGCAAAGTTATCGGTCTCCAATTGGTAATAAGCTCTAGATTCCATACTTTAGGGATAAATTGTATGTTGCCTTTGTTAATAATTGTCTATAAGGATTTATTGTATAATGCTTCCTGATAAACTTGAAGCAAGTCTGGTCCAACAAACTGACAAGTGGCCTTGTAGAATTCACAAGGGGAACCATTCACACACAACGCCTTATCATTAGCCATGTTTTGAACAACAACAAAAATCTCATCCAAAGTGGGGAGCATCGCAAAGCGTTTGAGCTGAAGGGCTTGGCTTGTGAGGAATCACATCTAAGCATCCATGCAATGCTGGAGCTCTTTTTGTCAAGTTTTCATGAGCTAGGAACACTAATTTTTAGTGGTCTAAAAAAGTCGAAGAGATTTCAGGGAGACTAGTTAGGTGATTGCGAGTAGTTTGGATAGCTTTGATATGCTCTTTGACTTGTTATGGCTTGTTCTGCTTTAAGAGATATTAAAAAAAATTGAGGCATGATTGCCAATTTTGAGCCAATGCAAATGGGCTCAAATCTGGGCACCTCTAGGAATGTGGCTTTTCACAAGTTTAAGCTTGTGTTCAAGTTTGGCCGCCAAAGTCTACAATTGAGTGTCAAAATGACTTTGCTCAAGCTATGTAATAACCCTTTGAATTTTTTTAGTCAATGCGCCATTGGCTCATTTTTGAACTTGAACCTGTAATGAAATTACTTGAATATTCGCATAGAATGATTTTATATTGCGCAGAATAAGCAAATATGAGAGATCACACAAAGATAATTGACAGTAAAACAAAATACTGAATAATATAGCAAAGCCACTTCAAGGAGGAAACCTCCACATCAATGCACTAATAGCAGAATACTTAACATAATGAATAAAAACTAGCCATTACTTCCTATATATAGTCTATTTAGCCAAGGTTATTATATAGGCCGACCTATCTAAGAACATAGAGAAATGTAACAAGTAAATAAAAGAGGTATGTAAGCCACAAGTCGGTCACACATATCCCTAGACACACCAATAGTTAAGGGTGTAACAAGCCCCTCCCCTTCAAAACAACGTTGTGGCAACTCTGGATGTTGTTGTACAAATGCTTTATCCTCCCAAGTGGCATCTTCACATGGCAGATTCTTTCATTTGATCAGGTACTCTGTAATTGCTCTAGAACGTAGCTGTTTGGTGCGCCTTTGAAAGATCACCTCAGGATCAAGAATAACTCTACCTTCCTCATCCAATTCTGGTAATTTTGTTTGAATAGAAACTGTGTCCAATGATTTTATTCATACATGATACCTGAATACTGGATGGTATGTGAGTGGATGAAGGAAACTCTAACTTGTAGGTCACACTGTCAATTTTCTATAAGATCTGATAAGGCCCATAATACTTATGGGACAACTTGTTATCCTTTTTGGTTGCTTCAATGACATATGTTTGTATGGTTGCAAGCGAACAAAGACCCAATCACCAATGTCAAAATACCTCTCACTTCTATTTTGATCTGCATGTTGCTTTATGCGATTCTGGGCCATAGCTAAATTTTCACACAAACTTGTAAAGACCTCTTATTGATGGTGAATATGTTCTTCAACTGCACGAACCTTAGGATGGACCTTCAAGGTTAAAGTGATGGATGGAGAGTGGTATCTATATAGTGCCACAAAAGGAGACATTTTAGAAGAATTATGAACAAAAGTATTATACCACCATTCAGCAAGTGGCAATCAGTGAACCCATTTATCCTATTTATCAGAAACAAAACAACGGAGATATCATTCCAGACATTTGTTGACTACCTCAATTTATCCATCAGATTGAGGATGATAGGATGAACTATGAACCAATTGGGTGCCCAAAAATGTAAATATCTTAGTCTAAAATGAGATTTCTATCACTGACAATGATCTTAGGGGTTCCATGCAGTTTTTGAATTGTATTGAGAAAAGTAGTAGCTACTGTACTAACAACAAATCGTTGGGATAATGAACAAAAATGAGCATACTTACTGAGACGATCTACAACAACGATGATAACATTTTGACCACAGATCTTGGTAACCCTGTAATGAAATCCATAGATACCTCTTCCCAACATTGGGTAAGGATGGATAAAGTTGTAAAAGACTTGGGGTTTTGATGGTTTCATCTTTGTTTTGTTAATAGATCATACATTTAGCCACATATTTCTGGACATCCCCTTTGAGACCTTCCCAAAAAAATCTTGTTTGATTTTGTAATAGGTTTTCAAAAACCCTGAATGACCCCCAATTAGAGTTGCATGTAGTTCTTGAAGCTTTTTAAAAAAAGAGAGAGAGAATTGTTACATAGGTACAATATGTCTTTATACCATAATGCATTACCTTTCCATGTGAATTTTTCAAGTCCATCTAAACCTTGCTGAAGATTTTGAATTAAATCATGGGTAGCACTATCATGTTCCCATTCTAATCGTGTTTCCTCTAGCCAATCTACCTATAAAATGGTTATGGCACATAGCAATGCCTCAACCGATTCATCTTTTCTGGTTAGTGCATTTTCCACCACATTATACTTGCATTTTTTATAGATTATTTCAAAATCATAGCCTAACATTTTAGTTACCCATTTTCATTGTTCTTCAGATGATAACCTTTGTTCTAAAAAATATTTGAGACTATCATGATCAATCTTTACTTGAAAGTGACGACCCATCAAATAAGGCCTCCATTGTTTAACTACATGCAAAATGGTCATCATTTCCTTCTCATAGATGGGCTTGTGCTGATTTTTACCCTTTAGTTGACAACTTTCAAATCCAAGTGGTTTGCCTTCTTGCATGAGTACACCACCCATACCATACCCAGATGCATCACATTCAACCACAAAAGTCTTAGAAAAATCAGGAGTGGCCAATACTAGGGTAGTGCACATAGTCATTGTTCAAATGTCCGAGTAGCTATATCAGTCCACTGAAAGGAGTCTTTATTTAACAAAGAGGTGAGTGGCGTTGCAATACTACCATAATTTTTAACAAACCTATGATAGTAACCAGTAAGCCCCAAAAAATTTCGGAGTTGCTTGAGTGTCTTAGGAATTGGCCAGTCCACCATTGCTTGGATTTTTTTAGGATCCACTTTCACTTCTTCATAGAACACCAAATGACCCAAATATTCAACCTTATCACCGCCAAAAGTACATTTGTTTTGGTTCAAAATGGAGAGTACTTGTTTCGTATGTTGCAAATGGTCTTCCTAATTTTTACTAGAAATTAGGATATCATTAAAGAATACTAGAATAAATTTCCTCAAAAATAGTTTAAAAATAGTATTCATCAAACTCTAAAAAGTAGATGGTGCATTTGTTAGACCAAAAGGCATAACCAAAAACTCATAATGGCCCTCATGAGTCTTTAAAGTGGTTTTGGGTATGTTTCATCATGGATCCAGATTTGATGATACCCAGAATGCAAATCTAACTTGGTAAAATAAAGATCACCATTCAATTCATCTAACAAATCATCAATGACAGGGATCAAAAACTTATTTTTGATAGTGTATTTGTTGAGTTCTCTTTAGTTAGAGCACATCCTCTAGGTGTCATCTTTCTTTCTCACCATGACAACTGGTGAAGAGTATTCGCTTTGGCTATGGTGAATGATTCCTGCATTCAACATCTCTTATACCATCTTTTCAATTTCATTTTTTGGGGCATAAGAATACCTGTATGCCCTGATGTTGGGTGGTATACTACCAAAAATACGTGTGATAGCATGATCATGCGTGCGAATAGATGGAAGTCCTTTTGGCATGTCTCCAAAAACAACATAATGAGCATCAATTATTTGTTGCAGATCAAGAAGTGAAGATGGTTGAGTTGGTTGTACTTCCATAGAAAACAAGCGAGCTACAAATCCCTCAGCGCCCTTAGGAAGAATTTTTGTCATTTGATAGGAGCTAACAAGTTGTGGAGATTTATCTTTTAATCCCCTTACTCAAATGCCCTATCTTCAGAATGAAAACACGTGAATAATTCTTGAAAATTCATCTCAATAGTGCCCAAAGTGGTGAGCCACTGGACTTCCAAAACAATATCAGCGCCACCCATGGGAATAGCAAACATAGGAGAATCCAATAAGTAGTCTCCCATGGCCAACTTAATATTATAATTTTTTTCTAAACAGCTGACAGTACCACCATCTGCAATCATAACATGAAATTCTAAAGTTGGATAAATAAAACAGTTTAAACACGCAGCCAACTTACTATGGATGAAATTGTGTGTGCTCTCAAAATCAATAAAGACAGTGACCCTCTGTTTCTTAAGGAAACCCATCACCTTAAGAGTTTATGGAGTACTAATACTTGAAAAGACATGACATGAAATAGTAGATTGAGAGTCTTCAAATTCCTCCTTAGGAACTTCTGCATCCTTATCATGTACTTTTTCATCATCTTCATCATCATTGGCACCTTCAATGTAAAACATCTTTTTAGCACAATGATAGTCTTTGCTCTATTTGTTGTCACAACCATAATACAACCCTTTGGCTCACTTCTCCTCAATTTGTCATTGTGTTAATCTGGTGCGCTGTGGAAATGATGGTGCTGAAAAGTTACAATCACGACTAGTAGTAAAAGTTTTCTTTTGACCATCTCTTTTTCTTCTATCATGCGTGACTTAGGGACAGCGTCTGATACAAATGTTGGGTTAAACATTCGAACCTTGAATTAGATGCTATATTTGAGGGCATCAAAAAATAGATCAATCAAATTTTATTCAATGATATCTTCCACTCATAAAGAGATATTTTGAAACTGATGAATATAATTTTTCACAGTTCCTGTTTACTATAGCTTGGTTAATTCGCTGAAATAGTTCTCAGAGACATTATTCCTATAATGAGTTGACAACTCCTCAGTGAAAATAGTCCATTTAACAAGAGCACCATTCTTTTTTTTTTGAGCACATAACCAGCAATACCAAATGAATTGCTCAGGTTGCAGATACAGGGACGCCACTATCACCCTCTAAGAACTAGGGGTTTGATGCAGCTCAAATAAATTTTCAATTTGGGTAATCCAAGTGAGAAGATCCTTACCATCGAACTTACACATGTCTATTTTTGGCAGCATCGATTTCATACTAGCATGAGAGTTGTTGAGAGGAGGATTTGAACGCTGAAGTGGAGGGTTGTTGGACTGAAATTGAGATGTAAGCGTAGCCAATTGTGTAGTGATATGTTGCAATTCATTGTGAACCCCATTAATCTTTTCACGCATCTCTGAAACATCAATTTAGACTGAAACAAAGTCATCATGCCTCACCAAGTTCTTTATGTCTGTTTGAAGCTAAGAAATCATTGGATCTAAAGTTTCAGATTCCATGTCATCGGTAAAAAGAGTCTTAGGAGTTTCTTGCCCCCTTTTTCTTCTCGAGTACCCAAACCTGCCATATACAAACCCTAAGAGGGTTTTGACCTCAAAAAAAGTGTGCCAATAAATGGTACCATTGCGATCGCCATGTCAAGACAAATCTAATGATTGCCTTTGCACACTAAGGTAAAATTTTTGGTACCAAAAAAGTGTATCGACAGAATATACTGTTGCGATTGTCTCGTCGAGATGAATCCAACGACTGCAATTCTGCAAAGGGGAAAAAAATTCTAGACTTTTTTTTGTAAATATTTTTTTCAAAAAAACGTTTCGAGCAATATTGTGCTGATGAAAAAAATTAATTCTTCCTGGATTGCAAGTTATGTTTTTTCGCTCTCACCTCTCCCAGAAGTCACGCCTCGCTAGATCCGAAAAAAATGCCATAGGAAACTTTCCCAAATTGAAGCTCTGATACCACTTGTATTGAAATTACTTCGATATTTGCACATAATTATTTTATATTGCACAGATTAAGCAAATATGAGAGATCACATAAAGATAATTGACAACAGAATAGAATACTAGATAATATAGCAAAGCCACTTCAAGGGGGCAACCTCCACATCAATGCACTAATAGCATAATACTTAACATAATAAATAAAGACTAATCACTACCTCTTATATATAGTCTACTTAGCCAAGGTTATCCATAGACTGGCCTATCTAAGAACATAAATAAATATAACAAGTAAATAAAAGAGGTATGTAAGTCACGAGGCAATGACACATATACCTAGACACACCAATGGTTAAGGGCGTAACAAGCCCCTCCCCTTCAAAACAACGTTTTCCTCAACATTGTGGCAATTCTAGATGTTGATGTACAAATACTTCATCCTTTCAAGTGGCATCTTCACATAGCAGATTCTTTCATTTGATTAGGTACTCTGTAATTACTCTGGAATGCAATTGCTTGGTGCGCCTTTGAAGGATCACCTCAGGATCAAGAATAACTCTACCTTCCTCATCCAATTCTAGTAATTTTGTTTGAATGGAAACTCTATATCCAATGACTTTCTTCAAACATGATACATGAAATACTGGATGTATGTGAGTGGATGAAGAAAACTCTAACTTGTAGGCCACGCTACCAAATTTTCACAAGATTTGATAAAACCCATAATACTTAGGGGATAGCATGTTATCATTTTTTTATTGCTTCAATAACATATGTTTGTATAGTTGCAAGCGAACAAAAACCCAATCACTAATGTCAAAATACCTCTCACTTATGTGTTGATCTGTATGTTGCTCCATGCGATTCTGGGTCATAGCTAAATTTTCACGCAAACTTGCAAGGACCTCCTATTGATGGTGAATATGTTCTTCAACTACACGAACCTTAAAATGGACCTTCAAGGTTAAAGTGATGGATGGAATGTGGTATCCATATTGCCACAAAAGGAGACATTTTAGAAGAACTATGAACAGAAGTATTATACCACCATTCAACAAGTGGAAGCCAATGAACCCATTTATCCTATTTATAAGAAACAAAACAATATAGATATCCTTCCGGACATTTTTTGACTACCTCAGTTGGTCCATCAGATTGAGGATGAACTATGAGCCAATTGGGTGCCCAAACATGTAAATAACTCAGTCCAAAAATTATTAGTAAAAATAGGATCTCTATCACTAACAATGATCTTAGGAGTCTCATGCAATTTTTGAACTATATTGAGAAAAGCAACAGCTATTGTAGTAGCAACAAATCGCTAGGACAATGAACAAAAATGAGCATATTTATTGAAACGATCTACAACAACCATGATAACATTTTGACCATCAGATCTTGGTAACCCTATAATGAAATCCATAGATACCTCTTCCCAACACTGGCTAGGGATGGATAAAGGCTATAAAAGCCCTGAAGTTTTGATGGTTTCATCTTTGTTTTGTTCACATATCATACATTCAGCCACATATTTCTGGACATCCCCCTTGAGACCTTCCCCAAAAAACCCTGCTTGATTCTTTGATAGGTTTTCAAAAATCTTGAATGACCCAATTGGAGTTGCATGAAGTTTTTGAAGGATTTTTTTTTAAGAAGATAATTCTTACATAGGTACAATCTGTATTTATACCATAATGCATTGCCTTTCTATGTGAATTTTTCAAATCCACCTAAACCTTGCTGAAGATTTTGAATCAAATCATGGGTAGCACTATCATGTTCCCATTCTGATCGTGCTTCCTCTAGCCAATCTACCTACAAAATGGTTATGGCACACAACAATGCCTCAATTGATTTATATTTTCTGGATAGTGCATCTACCACCACATTATCCTTGTCTTTTTTGTAGATTATTTCAAAATCATAGCCTAATATCTTAGTTACCCATTTTTGTTGCTATTCAGATGATAACCTTTGTTCTATAAAATATTTGAGACTATAATGATCAATCTTTACCTGAAAGTGACGACCCATCAAATAAGGTATCCATTGTTTGACTGCATGCAAAATAGCCATCATTTCTTTTTCATAGATGGATTTATGCTGATTTTTACCCTTTAATTGATGACTTTCAAATGCAAATGGTTTGTCTTATTGCATGAGTACAACACCCATACCATACTTAGATGCATCAAATTCAAACACAAAAGTCTTAAAAAAATTAAGAGTGACCAATATTGGAGTAGTGCACATAGCCAATTTCAATTATTCAAATACCTGGGTAGCTATATCAGTCTACTGAAAGGAGTCTTTCTTTAACAAAGAGGTGAGTGGGGCTGCAATCCTACCATAATTTTTGACAAACCTGTGATAGTAACCAGTAAGCCCTAAAAATCTTCGGAGTTGCTTGAGTGTCTTAGGAATTGATCAGTCCACCATTGCTTGGATTTTTTTAGGATCCACTTTCACTCCTTCATAAGACATCAGATGACCCAAATATTCAACCTCACCAACCCCAAAAGTACATTTAGAAGGTTTGACATACAATTGATTATGCTCCAAAATAGAGAGTACATGTTTCACATGTTGTAAATGGTCTTCCCAATTTTTACTATAAATAAGGATATCATCAAATAATATCAAAACAATTTTTTTCAAAAAAGGTTTAAAAACAGTATTCATCAAACTCTGAAAATTAGATGGTGCATTTGTTAGACCAAAAGGCATAACCAAAAACTCATAATGGCCCTCACGAGTCTTGAAAGTGGTTTTTGGTATGTCTTCATCATGAATCTGGATTTGATAATACCCAAAATGTAGATCTAACTTGGTAAAATAAAGAGCACCATTCAATTCATCTAGCAAATTATCAATGACAAGATTCGAAAACTTATCTTTGATAGTGTACTTGTTGAGTTCTCTTTAGTCATGGCACATCCTTCAAGAGTCATCTTTCTTTCTTACCATGACAACTGGTGAAGAGTATTTGCTTTGGCTATGGTGAATGATTTTTGCATCCAACATCTCTTATATCATCTTTTTAATTTCACTTTTCTGGGCATAGGGATACTTGTTGTCCTGATGTTGGGTGGTGTACTACCAAAAATTAGTGTGATAACATGATCATGCGTGCGGCTAGGTGGAAGTCCTTTGGCATGTCTCCAAAAACAACAAAATGACCATCAATTATTTGTTACAGGTCAAGAGGTGGAGATAGCTGAGTTGGTTATACTTCCATAGGTAATAAGCGAGCTACAAATCCCTTAGCACCCTTACGGAGAATTTTTGTCATTTTTTATAGGAGCTAACAAGTTGTGAAGATTTAGCCTTTAATCCCCTTAGCTCAAATGTCATGTCTTCAGAATGAAAATGAGTAATTCTTGAACATTCATTTCAATAGTGCCCAAAGTGGTGAGCCACTGGACTCCCAAAATAATATCAGCTTCACCCATGGGAATAACAAACATAGGAGAATCCAATAAGTAGTCTCTCATGGCCAACTTAATACTATGACATTTTCCTAAACAACTGACAGTACCACCATCTACAGTCATAACCTGAAATTTTGGAGCTGAATAAATGAAACAATTGAAACGAGTAGCCAACTTCTTGTGGATGAAGTTGTGTGTGCTCTCAGAATCAATTAAGATAATGACTTTTTGTTTCTTAAGGAAACCCATCGCCTCAAGAGTTTAGGTAGTACTAATACTTGAAAAGGCATGACATGAAATAGTAGGCTAAGAGTCTTTAGATTCTTCCTCAGGAACTTCTGCATCCTCATCATGTACTTCTTCATCATCTTCATCGTCATTGGCACCTTCAATGTAAAATAGTTTCTTTTCAGCACAATGATGGTCTTTGCTCTATTTGTTGTCACAACCATAACACAACCTTTTGGCTCGCTTCTCCTCAATTTGTCGTTGTGTTAATCTGGTGGGCTATGAAAATAATGGTGCTGGAAAGTTATGATCACGACCAGTAGTGAAAGTATTCCTTTTGACCATCTTTTTTTTTTAATCATACGTGCCTTAGGGATAGCTTCTGATACAGATGTTGAGTTAAACATTCGAACTTCAAATTGGATGCTATGTTTGAGGCCATCCAAAAACAGATCAGTCAAATTTTTCTCATTGATATCTTCCATCTATAAAGAGAGATTCTGAAACATTTCTCAGAGACATTATTCCTATAATGAGCTGACAACTCCTCAATGAAAATAGTCCATGTAATAGGAACATCATTCTTTTTTTTTGAACACATAACCAACGATATCAAATGAATTGTTCAGGTTCCAGATACAGGGACACCACTATCACCCTTTGAGATCTAAGGGTTTGATGCTGCATAAATAAATTATCAATTTGGGTAATCCAAGTGAGAGGATCCTTACCATCGAACTTATGCATGTCCATTTTTGGTAACATCAATTTTATACCAGCATGGAAGTTGTTGAGAGGAGGATTTGAATGCTGAAGTGGAGGGTTGTTGGGCTAAAACTGAGATGTAAGAGTCGTCAATCATGTAGTGATATGCTACAATTTATTGTGAACCCCGTTAATCTCTCTATGCATCCCTGAAACATCAACTTGGACTGCAACAAAGTCATCATGCCTCACTAAGTTCTTTATGTCTGCTTGAAGCTGAGAAATCATTGGATATGAAGTTCTAGATTCCATCTATATATAGATGATATCATAAAGGAGAGAGCTCTATATATATAGAATTTACAATAAGAGAAGAGAGGAGACAGAGAATATGAGGAGAAAGAAAAAATGGCACCACGTTCTCATGTGGGCATAGAAACCCATGTGAAGAGTTGTCTTGTTGTGCAAATTAGTCAAAAAATAAAAGACAAGATTAATCACCCATGTGACTCCAAGTTTGGCACCCCACCTCCACACATATGAGTAATCATGTAATAATTATCCTCATATGCCAATGGTCAAAAGGTGGATCTCGTGATCAACGCTTAATTTGTCTTTATCTCTCACTTTCCATGTGATACCAAAAATGACACCTTACTCACACATGTGAGATCAAATCTTGAATAGCAAACATTTGGTCTTCTTCCCCATGTGCACCTAAGATTCCAAGATAAACTTCAATCAACTTTTGACTTCCTTATCATGTAAAAACACTATTCCACCTAAGGGTGGCGTATTTTTCCTCCTTGTCTTTATTCAACATGCAAGTCACAAAAGACAAACACATCTTCACATGCACTAGAATACGTATGTATGTACATATGTATATGTATATGAGTATATGTTTATGTATATATGTGTGTGTGTGTGTTTGTAATATATTTTCTTGTGGGTTAAGCCATCTTATCCACAAGTCATCTCATCAATTTTATTATCTCTTGCATCACCTGTCATGTCACCATAAATAGTGATAGTGAATAGCAACTGGTGAATAGTGTTCTAACACATAATTTATCCCTTACAACATCCAATTTAGCCGATAGGAATAAGATAGGTTAACGGTCTTCTTTAATTGCCTCAGAGGAAAATTGAGGACATTACAGTCCTCCCTTCTCAAATATTGCTTGTTCTCAATCAATACTTGTCCACTTCCTACTAAATGCTAGGATCTCAAATAAACATAAAGGATTTTTCACCACATTTTCACTACTCCACTCTAATACAATCACAACCTACAACTTTGTTATTTCATGGAGAAATCCTATCAATCATGGGAATGCTTCCGCTATCATAAACTAATAGTACCTCATCAATACTTAATCTCCAACTGTTAAATTGATAGTCTCGTGCACATAAATCCATGCAATCAACATCTTCAATTTCTGAATGCTCATCATTAGTTGTTGATCCAAGAATTGTTCCATACTAAAAACCACATTCATCAGCTATTATAATATCTATCCCATGGGTGACAATTGCACCTTCATGTGACATTTGCTCTGCATCAACGTTTTCCTAAGCACTCTCCGAGCTAGAATCTGTCTTCACCTCCTCTGTTGAGTGCATGTCTACATCCACCTGATCTCCACCTAAGTCACCCAACTCACTACATGTGACCCCTTCTTCCTTCTCTCCATATTCACACATCAAAATTTCTAAAAATTCATCTTCATGTTGCTCTTCATGATTCTCTACATTTTCATCTTTGTGTGGTTCAAATTTATTCCACACTTGGATGCCCCAAGATGCTTGATTTCTCTCCCCTGATGTCTTCTACTTGCAACCCTTCTTTTTGTTTAGTAGCTTCTTGGAAACCTTCACTTGGATGAATTGGTTGGACAACTTCATGCTGCCCCAAAATTTATGAATTGTGAGACTCAAAAAATTCAGGTATTGGTTGTCCCAAAGAGATTGATTTTTCTTCAACCCCTTCAATTTCAGAGGTTTCTTCTTCATCACAATAGAATCATTCTTGTTGACTGTACTCTACTATAATATTTGTGCAAACATCTGAGTCATTCGTTGACTATTTTGAATTATTTGTTGCATTATTTAAAGGTGTTGTTGAGCCATCTATTACTTCTATCGAGCCATCTGTTGCATCATTTGACAATGTGCTCTAGCAAGATCGTTCATCTTATTTTCTCAATTGGATGACTCTATCCTTCTTTCACCCATTTCAAAAAAAAATCCTTGTTGCCTAGAAGCATAAAAAACACAAGACCTATAGGCTGACAAAATCATCAGCTCTAAAACCACTAAAATATCCCAAAGTAGGATATTTGCTCACAAACACTCACATTATACTAATTCACATTTAAACTCAAACACTAATGCTAATAGACTCAAAATTGAAATTGACATACACACTCATAAATATGAAAATTAATCCTCAATCACTCAGACTAAAACAATCTAAACTCAAACTAACATAAACCAACTCAACTCTTACATAAAATATGGGAATCACCCATGAACAACACAATATACTTCCCAAAGACACTACACAATTCTTATTACACAATAAAGTAGTTGAATTACAAATAATATTGTTTGGGACAATATATATAAATAACAACTCTTACATAAAATGATTACAATGTTGATTTATATATGGAAACACTTACATAGAATGTAATACCACAAACAAAATTGCAATACCCACTTACTAATCTTCATACATCTTCAAATGAAATGTTGCACACAACCACACTCTACACATTGGAAATTTGAATCTTCTTGAAAGCACATTCACAACCTCTAGGTGAGATTGTCCTACTGAATCACAAGGCTTTCATTCTATGATTCAAATCTTCAATAGGTTTTCATCCAAGGAAGATGAAAGAATGAACACAGTTCAAACTTACAAAATGGGGGTTTATAAAAAAGATGATATTACAAAAGAGAGAGCTCTCTATATATAGAATTTAGAAAAAGAGAAGAGATGAGAAAGAGAAAATGGCACCAAATTCCCATGTGGGGATAAAAACCCATGTGAAGAGTTGTCTTGTTGTGCAAGTTAGTCAAAAAACAAGAGACAAGATTAGTCACCCATGTGATTCCAACTTTGGCACCCCACCTCCACACATGTGAGCAATAGTGTGATGCTTGTCCTGATATGCCAATGGTCAAAAGGTGGATATCATGATCAGCCCTAAATTTGTCTTTGTCTCCCACCTTCCATATGACACCAAAAAAGACACTTTACCCACACATGTGAGAGCAAATTTGGAATAGTAAACATCCAGTCTTCTTCCCCATGTGCACCTGAGATTCCAAGACAAGCTTTAATCAACTTTTGACTTCCTTATCATGTAAAAACACGATTCCACCTAAGGGTGGTGCACTTTTCCTCGTCTTTATTCAGCATTTAAGTCATAAAAGACAAACACGTCTTCACATGCACTAGAATATATATGTATGTATGTATGTATATGTATATGCATACATATATAATAGATTTTCTTGTGGGCCAAGCCATCTTATCCACAAGTCACCTCATCAATTACATCATCCCTTGCATCACCTACCATGTCATCATGAATAGTGATAGTGAACAGTGACTCATGAATAGTAACTAGTGAATAGTGTTCTGACACACAATTTATCCCTTACAACACCCAATTTAGCCTACGAAAATAAGACAGGCCAATAGTCTTTTGTAATTGCCTTAGAGGGAAACTGGGGACATTACATGCAATAATTAATGGGACAATATTTGGGGAAATAAAAATATTTGCACTACCACGTCCATCCTCATGTGAAGTGGAGGTATTGTGTGGAATCTGACCAAATACTTTTCAGAGAAGTTAGTAGAGGAAAACTTACAATTTCAACTTCCTGTAAGAACACAAAATCTAAAGTAACAAGCAACTAAAAAATGGATTGCATATAATTTTTCATGAGGACTCTGTGAGACTTCGAACATTCCAAGAGAGAATATTCATAAAGATTAATCCTCTACCTGTCCATCCTCAAATCCTTCCTCGAAAACCATAGTTGCAAACGGTTACTTAACATTGGTTGCTAGTTTGGATAAATGAAACCACCTAGAGAAATGGATCAAAATTTTGCCCCATTCTCTCCCCACATGGTGAATCATTGTCACCACAAGGTAGACTACGCATTTGCCACACAGGTTGAGCATTCCCTGAGGAGGTCCCAGTGCTTTAAATAGCCAATTATTTAGATTTTCTTGAGAAACTTGGCTCTGAGTGATGACTTAGGAATGTGGATTTGAGGAACAAAAGAACGGAGGGAGAACATTTTCCAAGAACAAAAGAACGGAGGGAGAACATTTTCCAAGAACAAAAGAACGGAGGGAGAACATTTTCCAACTTTTTTGCATTATACTACAGTTTTCCATTGGAAATTGTGTTGATGACTTTAGGGATACTATTCCCAATGCTATTTTTTGGTCACAACAATAGTAATTTTTTCAAACGTCATTTGATTTTAAGTTGGGAGTTGCTCAGTAGCCTACTTGGGGCAAGGTATGAGGGGGAAATCATGAATCCTATGATCAATAAATTGGCACCGAAAGCATGTGTTAGGAAGGTTAGTGTAGGTTAATTTGTACGTAAAGCACTCAATCCCTATCTAAATATCGATAAAATATTTAATTTCTTCCATTAAGTTAACCTTGACATATACATGATTTTTTGGTCACGTAGAATAGAAATGGTCCATTTCAGTGGACATCACACACCTAATGGGATTGACCATATTAGGAAGTAAGACTATAGAGGGATTGGGAGACTAAGTATATCAACCCAAACTAAGACCTTAGGAGATGTTTACTTGGAGACTATGAAATCTTGAGTCCAGTGTGACAATATCATCAGGTTATTTTGGACGAATCAACAACTTAACCTAGAAAGCAAGGCTTGCCCTTGTGACTATTCTTCAAAGAAAAATAGGGAAAAACACTTAGGGGGGTTGTGGACCCTAGTTACCTTAATCCCATTGGGCTCCCAATGTTATTTGATCTAGGTTTGGAGAGAGTCCACAAAGGGGATGCAACTGACATAATAAGTAATAAGATAATTTAATTTTCATACCATTTAAAAACCGATTCAACAATTTCAACAATTAAAATAACATCAACAAAATTAATAAGATATACAAAATCGTTACCTTGTTTTAAACTTTTGGGACAAATTTTTGAATTCATTTTAGCGTCGTTCTCTTCATCATCTATAACTATAGTTGCGATAGATTGGTTGAAAGCCATTTATATATACCTAATTGAGCGACGATAATACTAAATTTATTATAAACTGGTCTTAAAAATCCATTAAAAATGATATGATACGAAACTTGATAAGACTAAAAATGAAAGATAAACATAACAAGTTTCTCAAAAAAACCCATAAGAGATCAAGTTATTCATTTTTTTTTTACTATTATAATGTTAAATAAAAACTTCAAAATGATCATAACCATAAACTAGTAAATGCAAAGTACAAATAAATTAATTATAACTAAACTAATAGTATTATAGTGTTTATTAAAATCATTACCTTTGAATGAGTAACAACACCTAATCTAAATATAATAAATCTAACTTTTGAGAATGAAAATGATGTTATAGGGTTTAGATAAGCTCGTTCGGAGATGTAGAAATCATACTATAATAACAAAGTTCAAGTGACTTATACTTGACCACAACAAGGTTCACACGTGTCCATTATGGGAGTTTTGTGGGATATTTTCATTAAGCGGTTGTTTTTTTAAATTATTATAGATAAATTAATTAGTAAATGTTTGTTGAATGGGATAAGTTTAAGTTATAAATTATCAAGATTTTTATAATAATAATTAAAAAATATTTTAATAAAATTTTAAATAAAATATACATATAAGTATTATAATTTTTTTTTTGATGAAATATATTTATATATTAACTTAATAGAAATATACAAATAATTCAAAAAAAATATATAGGTGGTATGAAAGCACGCCACATCACATTAGGTAGAGTTTAGGAGTAAGATCAAAAGCATCATAAACTAGGCAAAGCCTAGAAACAAGTCACAAAGTCATAAAAAAAATATAACTTTTATGCAGCAAGAGCAGGGCCAAAAGGCAGAGGATCCATATCATCAGGACCCTAGCCCAACCTTGGCAAATCATTGTCATCTAGAATAGGCTCCCAACTAGTAGCTTGAGCAGTGTCCCTATTATCATCTTCTACTTGTATTCGAGTGGGCGAAATGGCCAAAGAAAGCTTGGGGAACTTATCCAGCACATCCGATCGGCCTCCAGGTGGTGCCCCCCAAGCATCTAGGCACAGAAGAGGAGGAGGAGCGCCCCAACGATCCTGCCCAATAGGGGAAGGAGGCAGTGGTTTCCACCCTCGCTACTACCTAGGAGGGGAAATGTGTTGGTATGGGGGGCCATTGTGAGAGCGACGCCTGGAACAACTGTGAAGATGCCCACCATGAGGCGATCGAGGCACTCTATCATCCAATCTAGGATGCTTGGGTAGAAAATGCAGAACAGGAGCCATTGCACAAAGAGCATCTCCCTAGTGGGAGAGATCTTGAAGATGCCCAAGCTCCATAGCCACTTTATTGGCTTGGACTTGAATCTGTAAAAGAACATTAGAGATGATAGAAGACTTATGTAAAGCAAAAATATTACAATTAATAGAAGCATTATTAAACACATAATGATTTCTTTCTTTCCAAAGCCAGAAGAGAATCTCCACTCTAAAAGTATGTTAGACTTGTGTGTATTTGAAGGACATCACAGGTTTGTTTCCAAGGAGGATGTGCTACCAAACAAAAAATTTGAGCTGGAAAGGCCTGAAAAGATCATGGATCCATGTCGAGACCCTTTGAGATTTGGAATAGTACCAAAAAAGATGAGGAAGCGTTGCCAGGTGGCCACAGAAAGGGCAAGTAGGCAGGTGGACTCCAAGCTAGATGAGTCTTTTGCCAATAGGTAAGCTTTGGTGTAGTATACATCAAGCAAAATGAGCAAGTTTGTGCTCCACACAAGCCCCCCAAATAGTGTTGAAGTGAAAGCTCCACATTTTAACAAATGAGTGTAGCCCCCAGCGGGTGTTAAACTTGTCAACCATGGGCAAATAGGGGGTGAGCCATGCATAGCCAAGCTAAGGAGTGTAATTATAGAAAGGGGTCTCAACATACCATTTCCAATCCTACCACAGTCGAGTGGAGTGGATCAAGATTTTATGGAGCATGGAAGCTAGGATGACATTGAGGATCTCTTGGTAGGACTCCTAGTCGACATTGACTAACCAAAATTTAGCTTTCACCTCCTCCTAGGATAGCCAAGAGCGAGAGTGCCTAGAAAAGATATCTTAGATGGTATGAATTCCTCTGTGGTAAAGCTTGAGAGCTTTGACCCAAGGGACTTCTACTAGGGGCACTTCATTGCAAGAGAAAATGGGAGACCACTAGAGAGAATGGGAGTTAGTAGAGAGCCCATTACAATAACTGGAGCCATTTTAGAGCAGCCATGGCTTGATCTTTTCCCAGGCCTTCCAGATACTTTTGACCACAAAGTACCTAGTGATTTGGATGGGCGACTGAATGAAGAGTAAATTGGGGAAGTTGATCCCTTTCTAGGCCTTCTTACCCTTAGGCAAACGTGAGGAGATGTAGTGTCTGAATAACACCTTTCAAGCTTCTTGGCCCTCAATGGCCCACACAATTCATTTGGCACATAAGGCAATTCCTTATCGGGCTATGTCGATGAGCCCCATCCCTCTAGCATTACACGTGAGGCAATAATATTCCTAGGCCACCCTATGGAATCCTTTACCTTGAGGGGAATTGGCCCAAAGAAAATATCTGAGAAATTTATCCAACTTATAGTAAGATTTCTTAGAAGGCACCCAACATGATGAGTAGTACACATGGGTGGACACAAGAATTTTTTAGCATACTTGAAATTTTCCTGCTAACAAATGAGACTTGGTCACCCAGTATTCTAGATTCTTAGCAACTCTGTCAATAACATATTGCCACAAGAAAGGTGGTAAGACATCAAAAGCAAACGGGATACCAATAATATTAAATATTTCATCATGTTGGATCCACTTCCAATCGAATTTGGCATCCCACACTGGCAGAGGGAGGTAAGATTGTCTGTAGCAATGAGTTTTCTAGCATTGGATGCTGGAGCCAGAGGCCAGGCAGAAGGTGTCGAGACACTGTAAGGCATTTATCCACATTGGTTTCATCCTCAATGAGAGTAAGGAAGGAGTCATCAGTAAAGTGGCCATTAAACAGATGCATATATTCATGTGGGTTCACAGCATCATGATGGAGATAAATTTTCTTAACAAGGCCCCTAGTTTGGGCATTGCTAAGAAGATATCCAAAACCCTCAGCTGTAAAAACATACAATGTGGGAGCCAATGGGCACCCTTGACGAATAGAACAGAGCAAGCCAAACTACTTAGAGGTGACTCCATTAATGGAGAGGACAGTCAAGGCATATGAGAAAAGCATTTGGATGGTTTGGATGAAAATGGGCCCAAAGCCCAGAGCTCAAAGCATGGCTAGAATAAATGGCCATTTGATGCGATCGTAAGCTTCTCAATAATAAATTTTAAATAATGACACATCAACATTTTGGGGTGTGGTTTTTTTGTTATCCCATTTTTATATGATCAATATTATATTAAATTCATTTTTATTAATAAAAGCACGTGTGTGTGTGTGTGTGTGTGTGTGTATATATACTTGTATGTGTATGTGTGTGTATATAAAGTATTGGTACTAATCTTAGACTCTTATTTAAAGGACATGGGACTATAAGCTTAAAAAAAATTAAAAATAATTACAAAAGTAAAAAAACTTAAAAAATCAATCCATCCAAACTATCTTGGGTCACAATCCATAAATCTGTCTTGAATCCAAACCCATATTGAGTCAAACCATATTGACTTATGGCATCCAAAGCCAATCTTGATAGATCATACTTCAAACAATACCTCATTACAAATAAGGTCAAGCTCTCTATGTGCCTTATAGAGGCAGGGGTTCATCTTCCTTATGAATTTGATCCCAATAACTTAGGCTACCTCATTAGTAGGGAACCCCAAACCATCCCATGTCAACATCAACTTACCACTAGTAACTTTGTTATCTAAATCAACTAGTTCTCCCCTCCTCTAGCTATAATCCCAACATGCCCCATGACAACTACGAAACAAAATCAACTCTAGATCCAAATCCTAGAATCCATTCATCCTTGAATAACTCCAACAATTAGCCAAAGAGTTGGAAGATCTAAATCTCTGCCTAAACCCTCTTACTTCAAGATATTCATCACTTAATCAATCTAATGGCCTATCTAATCCATAATCCAAAAATCCTAAATATCCTACTAATTCAGACCTTGATCCCCCACCATCCAAACTGACCCCTGAGCTATAATAAATCCAATAATCCAACTTGTCCTGCCATCACCACACCAAGGACCATCATCTATCCAAGCATCAAATCCATCCACACAGAGACATTATACTCATCTCAAGGAACCCTTGGACACAATATTTCATCAATTACTTGTTGCAAACATGATTGTGTTTGTGCACACCAAGCCTTTTAATAATAACCAACCAATGCCTACTTGGTATAAAAAGGGTGAATACTGTGAGAATCATAATATTGAGGACCATTATATTAATAGATGCTTAAGATTGAAGAATTATATCTAGGATTTGATTGACAAAATTGACATTGAAATAGAGTCAAGTGTATTATGTCTGAGAATCATAGCTTGGAGATATGCCAAAATGTATTTCTTAAATATAATGAAGTTCTTCCACTTCTAAATCAAAGTCATAACCCACCATGAACCTCTCCTTGATGCACCCATTTTTGACCAAGAGCCCATTTTTGACCAACCCAACTTTAACCACCATGGCTTCCCTCCAATTTTTGATGAGCCTTTCTTTGACTATCCACCCATATTGGATGAGCCTCTTGTTGAAAAGCTTATCTTGACCAAGACCATTTTTTACCAAGTGCCCATCTTTGAACAATCCTCCTCTGACTAACACAACCTACCACCCATTGGTAAATCACCCAACCTAATATCACACATTGAATCCCCCATCATGCCATAACATACACCTCAAGTGAGATTTATTTGTAGACAAAAAAAGCCAAATCATTTTCCTCATAACTAACATCCCTACTTCTCTCAAAAGCAATGGTTGGCCCACCTTAAACAAAAAATCTACAATAACATCATATTAGTGTGGTACCACATCATTTATCAAATCCAATCTTCTCATGAATGAAAACTTCAATGGATCCAATAATCCCTACTTATACAATGATATCTTTACATCCTGCTTCCAAAGCAATAAATATCCTGTAGCAAGTAGAATCCTCATAAGTGTGAACTACCAAGGGAGAGAACTCGACCTTCATGAGAAAGGAATCCTACAACCCATCCATTTCAGAGTATACATAGGACCCCATGACATCAACTAAAAACCATTTAAAAATCAACATAAATATGTTAGTGATACTTTCATGGTTTCTAAGGAAGCTTCATCCATAATCAAAACAGGATCCATTCATAGTCCCTACAAGGACCGTGTTGCTACCTCTCCTTTCATTTACGCCATCAATCCTTCCTCCCATCTTGACATTCAATCTCCCACACCTATCAATTGGGATCGATAAATTCACAAGCTCCATCATTTCTACCATCTTGTAATTCAATCTCCCACACCCATTGATTGGGACCAATAATCATAGCCATCATCAGCTTGCATGACAATCAAACAATTGTTGAAATCATGATTGACATCTAGCTAGAAAAACATAAAGTAACATCACCATATTTCAGGGAACAACAAGCATTTCTCAATCAAAATGACTCTTACAATCCAAAAAATCAAAATCTTAAAATGCCATCCCATAGTGAAAACCTCTTCAAGGCACTATTGGACAATCAAAATCAAAATTATAATCTGAAGAATTACAAAAATATAAAATCATAGTCCCATAGTGAAAACCACTTTGAGGCACTATTGGACAATCCAAATCACAACCACAATAAAAAAAATCAAGAAGAGTCCATTGGTGAAAACATTTCTAAGGCACCAATGGATAAGAAAATTAATCTACCCTCTATATTAATACAATTTCAAATGGATCCCCATCACATATTGAAGACACCATTGAAGCATAATTGAATTCCAAAATCATCCAACTTGCGGCTACTCTTAGTATCACATAATGTGAGACTATTAGTCCCAAACACTCTTCACATCATGACACCTACACTTATCCCAACAATCATTTCATCCCTCCAAATCCTTTAATAACTCAACACACATCCTTCATTCAACACACCTTTTGCTTCACCCTCTTTGGTAACACCCTCTATGGTTGGGCTATGCTAGTATCATGGTAAATTTGGAAGAAGCCAACTTATAAATCAATGAAGTCACTAAATACATATTTAGAGTGCATACTTGAAAGATCAATATGGGTCAACATCATACATCTCAAACCCTTCCATAATTGAGATGCAAGAGAGAGAGAGAGAGAGAGAGAGAGAGAGAGAGAGAGAGAGAGAGAGAGAGAAATAATTTGTCCAATGGTGATAACCATTTATTATGGTGCCTTTGGCAAGTATTCTGATGAAAAATAATTTTCGGCATCATGTGTAAATTAATTAGTTGTCTACAAGTACCTTACACTTGGGAGAAAACCCATTCCATCTCAACCCTATATTTTCTAAATCATCCCTCCATCCTTATCTATCCTACACCATCCTTACTATCCTTACCTATCCAAACCCATCATTATCCATATAAACATTCCTTCATCTAAACATAACATGACCTATCCAAAACCATCCTTATCCATTTAATCCTTACCTATCCAAAACCATAAAATCTCATCCTTATCAATCCAATCCTTGCCATCATACCATCAAACTTATTCCCAATTTTGACCTTGATAAGGAAATGTAAACATCTTGGTATATCCTTGCAATGGTACTTTGATGACTAGATACTTGGTTATTAGGCAATGTGTTCTTGGAATTTATCATCTTAATTCATGTCCAATCCTATCCATCCATAATATGTCCCTTCCATCCACTACCACACCCTTCCTCAATGCTAGAACATGTTTTCCCTTTACTAGTAGCCCTTGTATATAAAATCCGACAAAATCCAAAAACATTAGAAAAATCAAAAAATCCAATAACATCACACAATCTAGAAATCAATTTATTTTGGCCTACATCATGTTAAAATCCTTAAAAAAAAAATCAAATCAATCCTATCACCATCAATCATTAAACAACAAGGTTTTTTAACTTGATGTAGAACATGCATTTGCTTTTGAGTGTGTTGTTACTTGATTTTGTCTATGTACTCTATATGTTTTGTATGTTTATTTAACATGTTTTATCTTTCTCTATCGTGTCTTCTATGTTGCTTTGAGTCAATTTATTATGTGTATTACAAATGATATTATGATGTTCCATATCACGATGCATTATGTCTTGCACTTGTGAATATCTTAATCTCTATGTGTATTACACAATAGTAATCATGGTTTCTCCATAACATTGGTGCATATAGTCACACATAAAATCAAACTAAGGATGATTAAATCTGTAGACATTGTTTTATGATTATATGGAACCTCAATCTTGTAAGCTTGGCAAACTCGTACCTTGGTTGTTCTTCTCAGTTATTATTCCAAAGGGATTGATATAAATATAAGATCAACCCTCATTCATTCCCCACCTAGAAACACCTAACAGTCGACCAAAGAGCATTCAGTTGATAAAAGTTTCCATATTCTCTCCTATTTATATACCAATCATAGGAATAACACATCCACAGGTCTAAAGTACTGAAGGAGCAATCCAATAGCCTAATTTTCCAAGTTATAAGTTAGGTCATTGTTGTACTTGCTTTTCACATATTGCATGAATCACACACAATCCAACACATAGGGGATAGATACATGAGTTTAAGGTCATCTTCTATAGTATTGGCTATGGAAGTAGTTCTCACTAATAGTGGGGACTTTAGGTTCAGCTTGATACCATGTGCCCACTAACCCATTTTTTCTAAGGTCACTATAAAGATGGAGAATTGAGGTTTTGCCATTTCATGAAGAATGACAGTCCATGACCTAGATTTGAAGGTACTAGAGTGAAGGCAAAACCAAACCCAAAAGCATCTAGGTGTTTGCATCCTTTTCCAATAATAATTCCATACAAGACAATTACATCGAACCCATACAATAGCATCGACGTAACCATCCCAGGCTGATGCAATTGTCCACAAATTCAAAAGTAAAATTTTTTGAATCAGGTGACTGTTCTAGAATCACCTTCTTACCTACTTTCTGCTTGTTCCAGATCCAATTTTGTTATAACATCATAACCAATTAAGTATCTTTTTTTATATGTCATTTATATACATAGTTTAGTTGTACTTTCTATATTTAGATTATCTCAATTTTATGAATTCAGTATATTTCTATATCTAAGTCTAACATATAATTTACCTACTATAGATTTGATTATCACCCTTGTGCATTTCATTTCTATATACCCCTTTAATAAATCTAGGTCTTCTCTAAACTTAGATTTTAATTTAGGGTTTAAAATTTAGTGAACTTGATCTTTGAACATCATTCTGCCTAAGCATACCCTATAGGATGTTTATTACCTGCTTTGTCCTAATCTTTGTGTTTTTCATCTCCTTCATCATGGATGATATTGAGTGCTTTGATGAATATGATTATGAAATTCTCCAACTCTTCCTCAAGGAAGGATTTAAAATTGACTACTCTTGCATTCTCCCAAGTGATAAATAATGTAATATATAAAAGCCTTGAATGGTGGTCGTTGTTATCCCTCTAATCAGGGTCATGCTCCCACCATTTCATGAGATGAGTTGATCCATCTTAAGGAAGATCAAAATCCTTTATCCATACTTCCTACACCACCATTATATGTGATCCAAAACTCAGAAGTTTTGGTTGAAAGATAATTCAACAAACAAGAACGACACAATTGTAATAATTCTATCTCTGAGAAGAGATGTTTTATTGATCAAATTTGCAGATCCAAATATATGCTTATCTCTGAGAAGAGATGTCTAAGTTCCATTCTGGGTTACATCTTCATTTACACATTTTGAAGTTAGGAGGAGGATGTGGAAGGTCACCAATCTCAAGGGAGATTAAGTGGTTTGACTTTCATGATTTACAATAATACAGAATTCGAGGAATTACTATTTTTAGAAACTTACTATTTTTAGACTGCACTACTAAAATTGAAATTTGGGGCACTTCCATTTAATTTTCAAGGGTCAAAACCCACATATCAGATCTTCATGACATCTCACAGTGTTTCCCTCATTCGTAGCTTTCCAACAGTTCAAATGGAGAGTCAAACGGAGCTATAGTGCAAAAGTTATGGCTCCCAAAAGTTCTACCACCAATTAGGGTAGAACCGTCACTCGAATTATCACTTGAAATGTTACTCAGATCAATATGATTTTGGCATTTGATACTTGCTCAATTATGGACACCAATGTCAAGTATTAGGCAAACATGAGTAAGGTATAACCCACCCTATATCTCTTAAACATAACAATACAAATAGGCAAGGGTTGGGGTTTTCAAAAACATCCATGAGTTACCAACAAGTCAAGTCATCTAAACATGTGCATTTTACCAAAATGTGGGTACATATTACCAAGAGGCTCCTTTATTTGATCATCAAAAGTTCTGACAACTACATAAAGAAATTATGGCTAATTTACAAATAACTAATAAGAGGGACATGCCTTCAAGCAAACTCATTCAAACCCTGAAAATGCTTACATTCCCAAGCAATATCCCCCTATTTGAGGGTGATGGTTTCTTCCCACCTTCATTTAATATATATATATATATATATATATATATATATATATATATATATATATATATATATATATAAGGTGAATTTACAAATGATCTTTCAAGCTCAAATTGTTATACCAAAAGCAAATGAAACAAATACTTTAAATGGTCCAAGCTCTTCAAATGATATACCCAAAGTACCAAAGTTCAAAGATCCCATACCACTACCAAAATATCCTAAATTTAGTGATCATGAACTTGCACTTGTTATACACGAGGACGATGATACTCATATTCCTAGATTCAAAAAATGTGATGGGGTAGAAACAATGATAACACCCATGACAAACACCACTATTCCCATAGAACATCTTATGTCTATGATGACCACTATTGGGGATCTTCAAAATTAGGTTTTTATACTTCAAATGTAAATAGCTTTCCATAATGATAATGCATGTGTAACCTCATTCAATAATTAACCTCTTGTGAAATGTATAGTTGAATATCCTTATCCACCAAGTTTTGAGATACCATATTTACCTCTCTTTCAAACACATAAAGATCCATTTAAGCACATGATATTATATGTACATTATTTTCGACAATGGGAAAAAGATGACAAACTTTTACAAGGGGAAATATGAGCATTTTTGGATGAGGATCGTAATTGGTTCTATAGTTTACCAAAAGGTTCCCTAACCACATTTTAACAACTGGAAGATTCATTCTTCATGGCTTTCATTATTCACAAGGTGCCGAAACTTACATTAGAACATTTGCACAATTTCAAATAACGTGATGATGAATACCTTCAAAATTATACTATTTGATTCAAAAGTACATCATATAAGATAACATTTAGACCCTCATATTTGAAATTTTAATCCATCTTTAGTAGAGGCCCTCTTTCCTCCTTAAAGGAAAGAGCATTACACAAACAATATGAGTCATTTACATAATGATGTGAATAGATATGCTTCACTCATCATTACTCATTCAAGGGAACTTAACATATCTCCCTCCAAATACAAGAGTCTTATCCCTCACACAAAGGAAGGAGATAAATTATCTATGGAACTTTATGAACAAAAAAGTGGTATTCCCAATCTTTATATGACCAGTCTGCAAATATTACTTAACATGGGGCCAATATAAGGTCAATGTCCTATACAAGAATCTCAAAATGAATAACACAAAAAGCATCCATGCCAACAAGATTTACCAATTACCTTATACATGGGTGGTGCTTAATTTTGGCATAACCATATTGATCCTACACAAGCAAAAACTACTTGTAATGTAATACACTTACAATAAATTGGCTTTGATCTTAAAAACTTACAAAACTGAAGTTGGAAAAACTCATTGGGCAACATAATAATACCGATTGCTTATGGTCCTAAAGTAATTCAAACATGGGTTTGGGTTATGCCTACCACATCTCTATATCCATTTACATTAGGAACTCTCTGGTTACACCAAATGGAAGTAAAAATTGACCAAAATCAACAAGGTATTTCCTCTTCTCATGAATGCAAATTAACACATATTTAAAATGATAACATGAGCTCTTCCACTACACATGTAAAATGTGAAGAGGAACGTGTTACATACACTTTCAACCTATTGAATCATGATGAAAACAATGTAAAAGAACCAACTTAAGGTTGTAAGACACCGAGTGGGGGGAGATACCTATGACCATCGAGTAGATGGGATCATAGAGTAGTCTCTTCAAAAATTCCAAAAATACCAAAAAAATAAAAAACATTCAAAAATTCAAAAATATTTGTCAGCACCTACATGTTCTATTGTCTCCTTGGCATCTATTTGTTAATTCCATGTTGATGGATGGCATATTTAGGTACTTCTACATACACACAAGTTTCCTTCTTTTACTTGAAGTGTAATACATGCATACATAAATACATCATCTATTCCTATATTAGATGTTAGGTCTTCCATATACTCATGTCATGTAGACATTGATGGCATTCACTTCTTTGATATTGATACACACAGGTTATATGGTTCGATGATCACATTCCATTATCATGGTTGAGCTCATATGTACTTATACATGCCTTCATCCATGACTACATCTTACACAGAGTACTTGATGTGCTATACACTTGACATTTTTCCAGCTAACACATTTGATCCATGGCCTACTATGACATGTTTATGCTGGTTGATTATGATTTTATTTATGAACTTCCTTGAGTGTCTTGCCTTGTTATTGTCTTGCTTGTTCAAGCATTTGAATATGCTATTTTATTTGTTGCCCTAATGACTATGTATGATTTCTTTGATATTTTCATATGTCATTTTTGGCTATATAGACATTTGAATATGTCATTCTTATTTTTATGGATATTTGACTAAGTCATGTCTCTTTTATTATGTCATTTGAACATGTCCCTTGTTTGTAGTCTTCTTGGACCATTGTCTTTTGACTTACTTTTGAGTGCTCTTATATGTGTGATTATTTTTTTTTGAACTTATATTATTTTTACTTGAACATTGCCATGATCATTATCATGTATCTTAGGCCTTCATGTGATCACATGGGTTTTGTACGCTTCAATGATATATCTACTTAGACATGTTCCTTATACATATCACATGGTTGCATTCATAGATTATACAGTTGTCTTATCCTTTTGAGGTAAGGTAACTAGTTCCTATCTCTCCCTCACCTCAAATGGGAGGCATATCAGTGGAGGCATGTCATAGAGGCATGTTTATCCACACTTGGCATATTTTCAAATTTAGTGGGGGATGTCATATGGGCATGGCTTCCACACACATTCATATTTTTTAGATACATCAGGGGCATGCTTTGGAAACATGCTCTCCACATTTATTCAGTATTCAACATCTCTATTTTATAGTGGAGATGTGTTTTAGAAACATGTTCTCCTCATAGTTATTTATATCAATTTTATATTTCTCCATATATAGTGGAGACATGTTTTAGAAGCATGTTTTCCACACTTACACATTTTTTTAAATTCATCAAAGCACACAGTTATATGATTCAGATTCATAGTTGTGATAGATTTTTATACATTAGTACTATTGTTATAGAAAATTTCAGCATGAGACATACTTAAGGTGTATATGTTATGTAACATGTGCCTAATATTTTAAAATCTAAATCAATTTAAGATCTCAAAAAGTCTTTTATGTACTAATACCTTTATCGTTTTTTATTATGGACTTTATTGAGCCAATCTACTATAGTAGTTGGTTCAACTTTTTGGTATGATTGAGGTGATTAAATCACTCAATATTGCTAAATTTTCATATTGGAATTGATTGAATCATCCATCCTCACCAGGTTATAAGTACATTGGATTGCATGGTTGAGCTAATTTCAATTGCTATGTAGTAACTCAACTTTTCTCCAAGGTTAGGGGAATGGGACTTCCAATCTCTCTCTCTATCTCTTTAGATATACACACTTTATAGATTTATATATATTTGTCCTAATATAAGTTTCAGAGCCTTACAATGATATATCTTTTTCAAATCAACTTGTTAACAAGTAAGACAGTTACATCAACACACATGTGTACTCCTAAACCTTGCTCTTTCAACTTCAATATTTTCAAGTACTTTCAATTCCATATTATATACATTGATTATACATTATAACATGTTCTTAGTTGCAGGTCACTCACCATCAAAACACTCAAGTTGGGCACACACAAAGACAAGGTGTGCATACATACCAGCACTTAGGTGGAAAAAACTACATTGGGTTTGATCCCTCCTTGGAGTATTGGTATGTAGGTAATTTTCATCACAACATGGTGTTGAGGATGTCTAACCTACCCCACTAACATCATACTTTTCTAATTTTATCAATCGGATTTCCTAATAACATAGAGGTCTAGGGTTTACATGCAAAATCAACCAAAATAGGTCATTGATAGGGAACTAGAACTTATGTGCACAAAAATAGGCTTGGCAAACTCCAACACATGTGCACATAGAATCTCAGAGCAGTTCTACATAGAGAACACTAATGCCATTGGCATTATTGTCAAGTTAGGGCATTATTATCAAGGAAAGACTTTGACACCAGGATCCTATACATGACACTCAGATCATCTCCTATCCCAGTTTTTAGCCTCTAGATCTTTCATTTTGGTTAGTTTATAGTTAAGTACTTGTTTGAATCATTTATTGATATTTTTATAAAGGTCAAATTAGATCAATTTTATTACAAATTAGTGGCTTGTATTTATTGCATATTTTATACCCTAATTTACTGTATTCAACCCCTTTAATAATTTGTTGGCCATAATTGGTCTACATACAAAAAATTTGCCTAGATGGGCTATATCAATCTCCCAAATAATTAATTTACCTTTTGCCTTGTATATGACCTTTCTACACTTTCCTCAATTAAAGTTTTCAGGCAAAAAGTGGAGAAGTTCAAATTTACAAGTTTTAGGGTTTTAGCATGTAAGTGGGGACAATGAGAAAAGACATTTTTGAGAGTTTGAAAGTATTGGATGATGATATCCAATGCCTTTAATAGTTATAAGATATCTTACAAGTCTTAATACAAAAATATTAAGGTTTTGAGACCTCATAAATCTCAAGATATGCTTAATTCTCTCTCCCTAAGTTTCTCGATTCTCACTTTCTAAATATGTAGCAGGTCTAAATTCATATTTTCAAATATTTTTCTTGATTTTCAATGGCTGAACAATGATTTAAATATTTTTGGATCTCCTCCTAGTCGTAATTCAATAATAATTAAGTCTTGTAACCTCATAAAATTGAAGAAAATGGTAAATTACAGGTCTGTTGAAGAAGCATGTCAAAGATTCTCACTTGCTTACTCACACATGGAGTTGGAAATGAGTGTCTCAGGTCTAGGAAAAAAATTGATTTGATAGTGTGTACAGATCATGAACAGGTCTGAACTACTCATCATATGATGAAAACCAATCTAGGCTCCATGAAAGGAAAATCACTTCCAGGCAACCGTATTAGCTTGGAGAACTCAAGAGAGCACAAATATTGCATTTTAAAAAGCTTTCCACCATTTTTGCAGGTCTTGAAGGACAACTAAAACTTCCTTTTCATCTTTTAATTTTTGAAGAGACCATAAATGTTCAAGAAAGCATAAAAGACATGAGAAAGTCACCTTCATCCCTTACAAAAAAAGTAGAGCTCTCAGTGCTAAATTAGCCTACACAATGCTTTTTGAGAGCATTTTTAAATGACCAAATCATGCTCATTTATATCTAAAACTTGTATGATGGTATCCAAATTTTAAAATAATATAATGGTGAAGGTGGTCGTAAATAATTATTCTTCACTTAAAAATATCGCAGTCATGAAAACTACCTAGTGTGAAGATTTTTGTGTATTTCCAAGTGCCAAATCATCCTATGTAGCACTTTTAAAACACCATTTTGTAGAACCAAATAAAGTCCAATCACCTTAAAATTTCACATGATGGTAGATAAATGTGGGGAAAATGTGCATGTCAAAATAGTTACGAAAAATTCACTACCACATGTGAAATGTGCAGCTATCAAAAATAGCTTCTGAGATGATTTTTAATTGATCATTTTTCTATGTTTTTAGTTTTCAAATCTAGTCATTGCACACATTTTAAGCTCATTTTTGTATTAAAGGAGGTCAAATATTGTTCAAATTTCTCATGGTGATATTTGAATGTTATTAGAGTGTAATAAAAAAGATAGTGCACACATATTATATATAATGTTTAAAATGCACGGTTATAAAAATCAAATTTTATGTTGATTTTTATTTGATCATTTCCTGCATTTCCCAGTTGCTAAATCTATCCAGTGAGCACTTTTGAATCCCATTTGTGCAAAAACAAATAAAGTCTAAATTTCATAAAAGTTTGTATGATTATACCCTGATGGCATGAGAAGGTAATACACTTGGTTTTGCAACTACATGAGTTTCCAGTGAAAAGTTATGATGGTGCAAAGTGACACTCCTATGAACATTTATCATTTGGCCAAATTTTCAATAGAAAACACTCAAAGGGTAGGTCACAAGAGTTAATATGATTATTTCAAAATATTGAAAATATCCTTTTGAGAATATTTTCAAGATCTTTTTAGAAATATAAGAAATGATGGGTTTTGCTCTATGATTTTTTATTTTTTCATGTTCTAAAAGTGTTGATATGAATGTGTGTGATTGCGTGTTGGTTTTTTAGTCATATATTTTGATCTTTAGCTCCATTTTTTATGCCAATGGTTGCATTGAAAGTTGATTTCTCCCTCTTTATAATGATGTTGATTTCAAATTGAATAAATGTGTAGTTAAAATTGGTCAAATGTCACAACTAGAATGGTGTATTGATTTGACAAGTCTATGGACTTCAATGCTTTTTTTCCTCAAGAAGCCTTTCTAGGCTATGTTATGAGCAAAACTTCAAGTTTCAGGTATAATGGAGTATAAATGGTTGTAGAAGTGTATTGTAGTTCATTGCTTATCACTGGAGGTTGAAGAAGATAATCAAAGTCACCCTCAAGGTCTCCAAGCATTAAATACTAAAGTAACAAGCCTTCACAAAGTGTCTAGAGGCTTCTAGAAGACCAAGTGGGAGATGTGATGAATTTGGCAAGTTGGAGAGGTTAAGTGGAAAGAGGAGGCAACTCAAAGCATTTAATAATCCTTCTATAAGAATGAAGACTTTATCCATATAGTGGAGGATGACATCACTCAAGTCATCATCTATTTTTTCCTCTTCTCTCTTCCATTTCCTTCTATATGTCTCTCATTTTTTCTCATTGTAACCTACTTCCTCTTATGGTATGGCGTAGCCATACTCATTTTTTAATGAAAACACCTCTTGATAGTAATATAAGAGTTCATTTACCTTTGTCTATGTTGTCATCTTGCGTTTAGTTGAGTTTGTACATAAATACTTTGTGAAGGATCTCTCTTTTTTGGTGTTTGTTCCCTCTCTCCTGCCTCTATACAAGATATTTTTATGTTTGCAGGTCTTAGGATGTGTTATATTAGTCATGAGGTGAAGATAGGTTATGCATATGATCTTTCTTCCTCTTTTGTCTTATTTTCTTGAGTTTTTTTAAGAAACACTTATGCAACCAACTAGTTATGGAGTTTGTGTGAGTGTATGAGTTTTTGGATATCATCGGTGTGTGTCTTAGAGTAAGGAGGAATGTCAAAGCTTGGTGTATCACCCTTTTTATTTCTAGTAATCCGGTTTTCCTCTTTCTAACATTTTTTTTGGCAATTAGTAGTTTAGAGTAGTTTGCTAATAGCCTAATTGTTACACCTACGAAACTAGCCCATAACCCAGAGGTTTACCTCCATTATAAGATACCCACAGTCTAGAGGTGTTCCCATTGTGTAGATAGGAGTGTTATATCCTAAATAACCCTCTCATAGGGTGTAATTCTATGCCACAACAATTTTTGACACGTCCAGTAGGACATAAGGTCCAAAAGAGTGGAAGAAATTTTTGGTGTATTCTTCTACCCATCAACCTTTGGAGGCATTCATCAAACACCAATAGCAACTCCAAATGCAATCAACTAGCTATATGCAATCCAGGAACTTATCGTAAAATAATTTGCTAATATCTTATGTGTTCATTTGACTAATGAAGTTGGTATGGTTGTATATGATGAGATTTTCTACTATACACCCCCAACTAACCTTGTCATGACCCACATTATGTCTCTCAACAGCCTTATCAAGGTTTTTATTACTGCTATGAGTTATATAAATCATATGGTTGTCCTATATTCTTCTCATATGATTCTAATTACATACATCAAAATACTTACCAAGACTTACAACAGTCATGCTCCTTCCTTCCTACTTCAATTCCACCTCAAAATTATGTTTCCCTTACCATATCCTTATTGGTACTCAAGCTAAATCTGCTAAAATCAAAAGAGGTGATGAGAAAATAGGATAAATAACTTGATATGATCCTTTTTCATCTCATAGAGAAGATGAGGAAGTCAATTCAACTGTTGATGGGTAAGTGGATTTTAGTTGGAGAGGAAACTCAATATGCTATCAATGATGAGTTGTATGAAATGAGAACTTTTATCCAATGGTGGATAGATAGATTAGAGAGGTGGGATAATCAATAGACCTAATACAAGCAACCTCAACCATAATTTTGTGTCCCTAGTACACCTCCTTTGATTCCAAGCCTTCCTCAAGTTACACCTATCTCTCCTAAAGAAATCAAGATCTCGTCATCTTGGAGGCCTTCTTGGACTATGATTCCTAATTATACCATGCCAACTCTTGTGGAAGAATTTGAACCTATGCAAGTCTTTCCCTCCCCTCCTCAAGAGTCATCTTATATTCCATATCATTTTTCTTATGCTCTTTATCCTCATGAAACCATTAACTATCCTCAAGAGGAGCCTCCAAGAGAGCCAATCCAGTCCTTAAAAGAGCCCACTAGCTTCAAAATTCTAGCTTAGAACCAAGTAGTGAAGTCTTAGGGAAGGCAAGATAAAGAAATTGATGTGAAGAAAACTTTGTGCCTGCTCCAGCACCATTTACCCTTCCTCAAGAGCCTCAAGTTGTTCCATCTTGGAGGTCTATCCAAGAAGATTCACCACCCTCTCACCTCATCCCTTATTGAGGGAGAACCCATATTATGGGAGATAAGTGAAGAATACGAAGCCAAGTTTACAACTGATAAAGAAGGTGACTCAAGTTCCTATGATGAAGAGTTCACTATAGGGATTTTCATTGGTCAAGTTAAGCTTAAGTCAATCTTCTTGAGAGAAGAAAGGAATGATCTTGATAATGTTGCAACTGGTTATGAGAAGAGTGTCAAGATTACTAGTTTGGCCAAAGAAGAGATTCAAGGAGATTTGAAGGACATGTGGTAGACCTATTTACATATGTTCAATGAATATGAAGGTTTTGAGAAGTTGGCACCTCTAGGATAACAATGTCAAGATGATGATGATGATGATGATTATGATGAATGTGAGATTCCTAGTGAGCCAATGTGTTTTCAAGACCTCAATGAAGCAATCTATTATGAGGACATTCTTCAAGGCAAGAAAGAGATTGGATTGGAACAACCAATAGAGACTAAGGATATTACTGCCTTCATGGACCAAGAGAGTTTATGATAGAAGTTTTGGGAAGTGTGCAATGAATTTGAGGCTCTTCGAGGGCCCACACCTCCTGTTGGTCAGATTGAAGATGTTCTTGAGACTACCTTACTCCTTGAAGGACAATGTGAGACTTTACAAGATACCAAGTTGGAGGCTACCCCTATGAACCAAGAGATGGTCATGTTTGAGAATGGCACAAGCATCAAGAAACACCATGAAAGGGTTTTTGAAGTACAAGATGAGTTCACCTTCATAATCAATTGGTTTTTAGCTATCACTTCACTTGAGAGCATGCTAAGAGGAGTGACATTTAAGGAAAGGATGAAGACAACAAGATCAAGGCTCAAGAGACACCTTGCTTCATGTCATTCTTCATCTCATGGAGTAAGAAATAGTACAAACTTCCCATTTGACACAAGAATAAAAATAAAAGTTTAGGTCACTTATATATATTAGAGTGGATGTTGTTTCCCTTCCTTCAAGTGCCTCGTGGACATCCTCTTTTGTTGTATGTTTCTCTTCCCTAAGTGTTTTGAGCACATTATTGTTTTGTTTCTTATTGTTATTGTTGATTTGAGAGTTTATTTTAGAGGTTGGTAGTATTTTTATTAATTGAATAATATTTTTATGACTCCATAATACCAATGGACATGCTAAGATAACTAGTCTATTGCATAAACAGGCATGCAATTCTAGAAGGTCATCAAAAATGTTGGTCAAAATTGGCCTATATACAAAACAATTGCCTGGATGGACTATGTCATTCTCCCAAACCATTAATTGACCTTTTGAATTGTATATGAAATTTTTACACCTTATTCAATCAAAGTTTTTAGGCAAAAAGCAGAGAATTTCAAATTTGCAGATTTCAGGATTTTAGCATGCAAGTGAAGACAATCAATTTTTTTTTTGAGAGTTTTAAAGGATTGGATGATGCTATATAATTCTTGTAATAGTTAAAGGATATATTTCATGTTCAAATTAAAAAATAATGAGGTCCTAAGACCTTATAAATCTCAATATATGTCTAATTCTCTCTCCCTAGGTTTTTTGTTTCTCACTTTCTAAGTGTGTAGCAGGTCTAAATTTATGTTTTCAGATGTTTTTTATTTCCAATGGAAAAACAATAATTTAAATTTTTATGTATATCCTCTTTGTCCTAATAAAAAATTAATTAAGTCTTGGGACCTCATAAAACTCAAGAAAATAGCAAATTATAGGTATGTTCAAGAAGCATGTCAAGGATTTTCACTTGCTTGCTCGCATGTGGAATTAAAATGAGTGTACCAGGTCTTTACAAAGGTAAAAAAATTGGTTTGATAGTGTGTATATATGATGAACAGGTTTTAACTACTCATTATACAATGAAAACCAATCCAAAATTGGCTCCATGAAAGGAAAATCACTTCTAGGCAACTGTATTAGCTTAGAGAGCTCAAGAGAGCACAAAGATTGAATTTTAAAAAGGTTTCCACCATTGTTTCAAATCTTGAAGGAGGCCTAAAACTTAATTTTCATCCTTCAAGTTTTTAATAGACCATAAATGGTCAAGGAAGCATCAAATACATTATAAAGTCACCTTGATCCCTTATGGAAAAAGTAGAGCTCTCAGTGCCAAATTAGGCTTGTGCAACACTTTTTGGGAGCATTTTCGCAAGGCTAAATCATGTTTATTTCTCTTTAAAAATTATATGATGGTAGAAAAATTTAAAGTTAAATACAATGGTGAATGTGGTCGTATATAATTATTCTTCACTTTAAAATATCGCAGTCATGAAAACTACCTGGTGTGCAGATTTATGTGTGTTTTCAAGTGCCAAATCAACCTATGTAGCACTTTTCAAACACTATTTCACAGAACTAAATAAAGTCCAAACGCTTTAAAATTTCACATGATGGTAGCAAAATGTGGGAAGAACGTATAGGTCAAAAAAGTTGTAGAAAATTCACTCTCATATGCAAAATGCACAGCTATCAAAATTAGCTTATGAGTTGATTTTTACTTGGTCATTTTTTTGTGTTTTCAATTTTTAGATTTGGTCAATGTGCACCTTTCAAGCTCATTTTTACTATGGTAAAAGAGGTCAAATATTTCTCCAATTTCTCATGGTGATAGCTAAATTCCATTAGAGTGTAATGTAAAAGATAATGCACACATATTAAATATAATGTGTAAAATACGTAACTATAAAAATCAACTTTTACGCTGATTTTTATTTTATCATTTCCTGCATCTCCCAATTGCTAAATCTGCCCAGTGAGCACTTTTGAATCCTATTTATGCAGAAGAAAATGAATTTCAAATTCTATGAAAGTTTGTATTATTATACCCTAATGGTATGAGAAGGTAATGCACTTGGTTTCACAATTGTTTGAGTTTTCAGTGAAAAGTTATGATAGTGCAAAGTGACACTCTCAGGAAGATTTATCACCCAACTAACTTTTCACTATAAAACACTCGGAGGGTAGGTCGTAGGGGTTAATTTGATCATTTCAAAAAACTAAAAATACTTTTTTGAGCATATTTTTAATAGCTTTGTGTAAATATAATAAATGATGGGTTTTGCTCATATCTTGCTCTACGGTTTCTATTTTTTCATGTTCTGAAGGTGTTGATGTGATTGTGTACGACTACGTGTTGGTTTTTTAGCTATATCTTTTGATCTGCAACTCCATTTTTGATACCAATGGTTACATTTAAAATTTGATTTCTACCTCTTTGTAACAATGTTGATTTCAAATTGAAGAAATGTGTAGTTAAAATTGGTCAAATGTCATAGCTGGAATGGTGTATTGATTTGACAAGTCTATGGACTTCAATGCTTTTTTTCCTCAAGAAACCTTTCTAGGCTATGTTGTGAGAAAATATTCAAGTTGCAGGTCTAATGGAGTTAGAAATGGTTGTAGAAGTGTATTTTAGGTCATTTCTCATAAATGGAGGTTGAATAAGGTAATCAAAGTCACCCTCAAAGTCTCCAAGCATTAAATGTTAAAGTAACAAGCCTTGAAAGGTTTATATAAGACCAAGTGGGAGATGTGACGAATTTGGCAAGTAGAAGAGGTTAAGTGGAAAGAGGAGGCAACTCAAAGCATCTAATAAGCCTTCTAGAAGAATGAAGACTTTATCCATGAAGTAGAGGATGACATCACTCAAGTCATCATCCATTTTTCCCTCTTCTCTCTTCCATTTTCTTTTATATCTCTATCATTTTTTCTCATTATAACTTATTTCTTCTTGTTGTATGGTGTAACCCTACCCATTTTTTAATAAAAACACCTCTTGATAGTAATATAATAGTTCATTTACCATTCTCTATGCTTTCATCTTGTGTTTAGTTGAGTTTGTGCATGAATACTTTATGAAGGATCTCTATTTATTGGTGTTTGTCCCCTCTCTCTTGCCTCTATGCAAGATAGTTTTATGTTTGTAGGTCTTAAGATGTGTTATATTAGTCACGATATGAAGATAAGTTGTGGATATGATCATCCCTTCCTCCTTAGTCTTATTTCCTTGAGCCTTTTTAAGAAACACTTATGCAACTAGCTAGTTATGGATTTTGTGTGAGTGTATGAGTTCTTAGATATCATATGTGTATGTCAAAGCTTGGTGTATCACTTTTTTTATTAATCATCCATTTCTCTTCTTTATAATAATTTTATTTGGCAATCAGTAGTTTAGAGTAGTTTGCTAAGAGCCTAATTGATACACCTAGGGAGTTGGCCCATGACCCAGAGGTTCACCTCCATAACAGGACACCCACAACCTAAAGGTGTTTCCATTATGTGGCTAGGAGTGCGAGAGCCTGAAGAACCCTTGCACAACATGAAATTATATGCCACAACATAATCTTAGGCTTAAACTCCATAACCCCAAATAGTTAAATCACATAGTTAATACTTTCTATTTTCTCAAATTTACACTCTTAATCATATTTCCTTTCCCATACATGAAAACTACAGAACAAATTTAGTATGTACATTTGTGAATATATTAGGTTTGTGTTTTCCTTTTCTTTTAAATAAAGGTAGATTTGCCTATGAATAGAAGAGGGACTTTATCTCGTAATACTATTGACTATTATGCATGTGTTGAAGTGCCTCGCACTTTTTCCAGCCAAATATTTTATAAAGCAAGAGAGACCTCATAAATACAGGTGATTTCATAAATTCAAGTGGTTTCCTAAAGTCTACTTTAGTGTGCAACATGGAATCTAGTGCAACTTTCCATATGAGTGTGCAACTTGTACCTGAGTGCAAGCTGCTAAGTCCAAATAGGATTTATTTTTTAATAAGAAAATAGGAAGTCATAGGGAAATTAATTATTCACTAAGTAAGCTTAATATATAATAGATAATTTACACCAACATGGTGCTTAGCCTCAATCTCTTCACGTGGAGAGTTGTAGTTTCCACGAGGTAGATTGTGCAACCTTGACATGGTGGGAGCATTATCAAAGTATGTCTTAACACTAGTGGAAACAATTGACAAGTGATTCTTTTGAGTAATTTGGCTCTATGGGGTAGTCAATAAATTAAGACATTAAGGAGGAATGAGGGGAGGAGGAAGAACATTATCCATTTTTTTCACACACTATTGGAGTTTTTTAATGAGAGGAGTGAGAGTTAGCTTAGGATGTTTATTCTTTATGTAAGATATCTTATTAGGGTTTTTATTCTCAGTGGAAGATTTCTTTTTAACCATAATTATCCACCCATCATTATTATCATCCATATTTTACTTTTCAAGTGGTGCTTGCTCGATAGAAGGCCTTAAACAAATAATGGTCAAGTGATTGGCATCAAAAACATGTGTTTTTAAGATTAATGTAGGTGAATTTTTATGAAAAGCATTTAGTTCCTACATGAATATCAATATATTCTTTCAAGTATTTTATCAAATCAACCTCAACACAAATGTTCTTGTTAGGACGTGGAAAATAAGACTTGTCAAGTTCATGGAAAACAACATGCCCTATGGGTTTGAAAATATCAAAGAAGAAGACTCATAACAGAATCAAAAGACCCAGTAATTTGACCTAGACAAGTAGTTATAAACCTTAAAATCATAAGACCATGGGGACACGATATAATGTAAGAGCATCCGATTTCACGTGTAATCTTGCATCAAAAAAAAAATGTTAATTTATGAATTTAGTCTAAGTGTTATTTTGCACAAGTTTCTTACTGTGCATATGCCTTTGTTATAAGTTTGTGCAAGTCTTATGTGTATGCACAAACCTTATTATGTCATTTTGTTCTACCTTTGAGTGTGCACATGTACTGCATTATTTTGTGCAACCTACAAGTGCGTATATGTTTGTAAGATTTTGTACATATGTTTTCACACATAGTTGTAACTACTATTTATATAAATAGGTATGTAAAGCTTTACAAAAGAATAATGTTAACCTTTTGGGTAAGTGTAGTATTGTGGTTATTTCCAAAGTAATTATAGAAGTTTGTGACATATTATTTAGTAGCAGAGTATTCATTTAGATCCCTACAGAGTTTGGTTCTTCATTACAAAAGCAACAAAGTTTTTGAGATTTATTACTAGAGTTTGTTCTTACCTACACAAGTCCTGTAATGATTTTCTAGTTATCTGGGGTGTGTGTGGTAATATGCAACAATGTTCTTGAGAAAACACAAGGATAACAATGCAAGGGTTTCCAACAAAATTATTGGTTACTAAGTATTGTGACTTTGTGTGAATTTATTTATGCACACTTGGTTTAGGTGCATATACCTTTGGGATGTGTTATGAAAGGAACCATTATTGACCATTTGATATTTAATTCTAAAAGTCATGGGAAGTTGATTGTAATTAAATTAGTTAGATGATTCATAAAAATAGAATAATGTATCACAGGATTAATAATAGAATAAGTAGATCCATAATAACAATTGGTGAAAGAGCAGAATATTTGAATATTATGACTGAGCCACTTTGAGGGGGCAACCTCCACAACAATGTAATAAGAATAGAATTCAAAATATATGATAAAAGACTAACTACTACCTCCTATAAATACTCTACTTAGCCATGTTTAATCCATAGGTTAAATATACTAAGAACATTGAGTAATACAATAAGATAATATGAAGGTGTGTAAGCCACACGTCGGTCACACATATCCTTAGACACACTATAGGTTAAGTGTGTAGCATGCCCCTCCCCTTCAAAACAATGTTGTCCTTAATATTGAAGCAAACCAAGATGTTGCTGCAAGAACACTTCATTCTCCCATATTGTATCTTCAAAATGTGGGTTCTTTCATTTGATCAAATACTCCTTAATCATTCTAATTTGTAATTGCTTAGTGCACATGCGAAGGATCTCTTTAAGCTCCATAATGAATCGAACTTCTTCATTGAATTCAGGTAACTTAATTTGAGTGGAAACTTTGTGTCTAATTACCTTATTCAAATAAGATACATGGAAAACTATATGCATACAAGTGGATAGGGGCAATTCTAACTTGTAAGACACTACAAATTTTCTACAAGATCTAATAAGGGCCAAACACTTAGGGAACAACTTTTTATCTTTTTTATGTTACTTCAGAGACTTCTGCTTATATGGCTACAATCACACAAAAACCTGATTGCATGTCAAAATGATGCTCAGTTTAGTGTTGAATCTACATACCTCTTCATTCTATTTTGTACCATTGCTAAATTATCTCGTAAAGTAAGGAGTACTTCATGTTGATGGTGAATGTGTTCCTCAATAGATTGAATCTTGGGATGCATCATCAAGGTTAAAGTGATGGATGGGGCATGATACCCATACAATGCCATAAAGAGAGACATTTTGGAAGAAGTGTGAAAATAAGTGTTATACCACCATTTGACAAGTGGCAACCAATGAACCCATTTGTCCTATTTGTTGAACATAAAACAACAATGATACCCTTATAGATATTTGTTGACTACCTTTATTTATCCATAATATTAAGGATTATAGGATGAGTTATGAACTAATTGGGTACCCAAATATACAAATAATTTAGTTCAAAAATTATTAGTAATTATGAGATTTCAGTCACTTACAATGATCTTTGGAGTATCGTGCAAGTTTTAAACTGTATTGAGAAAATTAGAAGCTACTATACTAGAAATAAATGGATGTAATAAGGAACAAAAATGAGCATACTTGGTGAGTCGATCCACCACTCCCATAATAACATTTTTACCTTCAATTTGTGGTAACCTAGTAATGAAATCCATGGAAACCTCCTCCCAACATTTGTTAAGGATGGATACATTCTGTAAAATACTTGGGGTCTTAATGGTTTTGTTTTTGTTCTATTGACATACCATGCATTCAGCCTCATATTTCCAAACATCCCCCTTGATTCCATCCCAAAAGGAATCTTGTTTGATTCTATGATATGTTTTCAAAAATCATGAGTGACCTCCTACTGGAGATGCATGAAGTTCCTGAAGGATTTTGTGTCTGAGGAGAGAATGATTACAGAGGTATAATCTATCTTTATACCATAATGTGTTCCCATTCCATGTAAAATTTTTAGCTCCTCTAGAACTTTGTTGAAGATTTTGAATCAAATCATGAGTAGCATTGTCATTCTCCCATTCTGATCTCATTTCCTCTAGCCAATCTACCTGCCAAATAATCATTGTACATAATAATGCCTCAACTAATTCATCCCTCTAGGATAGTGCATCTACCACCACATTATCTTTTCCTTTATTATATACTATTTTAAAACCATAGACTAACATTTTAATCACCCTTTTTTGTTGTTCTTAAGAAGATAATTTTTACTCCAAAAAATATTTTAGAATATCATGACTAATCTTTACTTGAAAGTGATGACCCCTAAGATAAAATCTCCATTGCTTGACTTCATTCAAAATAGCCATCATCTCTTTCTCATAGATTGGCTTGATCTTAATTTTTCCCTTCAGTTGGAGACTTTTAAATTCAAGTGTTTGTCTTCTTACATGATTAAAACCCCCATGCCATATCACGAGGCATCACATTCCACAACAAAAGTTTTAGAAAAATTGGGAGTGACCAAAACTAAAACACATAGCCATTTTCAATTATTCAAATATCTTGGCAATTGTCTCAATCCACTGGACGGAGTCTTTATTAAACAAAGATGTGAGGGAGTCTATGATGCTACCATAATTTTTCACAAACATGCAATAATAACTAGTTAGCCCTAGAAATCCTCATAGGTGCTTGAGGGTGTTGGGACCCTATCGCTCCATCATCACTTTGATATTTTTAGGATCAACTTTCATTCTTTCATGTGAAGTAATATGACCCAAGTATTCCACCTCTCAAATGCTAAAAGCACATTTATAAGGTTTTACATAAAGCTAATGTTATTCTAGAATCAAGAGAACCTCTTTCACATGTTTCAAATGGTCTTCCCAAATTTTATTATAAATAATAATACCATCAAAAACACCAACACAAACTTTCTCAAACATGGCCTAAAAATAGTATTATCAAACTCTGAAATGTAAATGGTGTAATTTTAAGGCCAAAAGGCATGACCATAAATTCATAACAATTTTCATGAGTTCTAAAAGTTGTTTTAGATACATCCTCTTCACGGATTTGAATTTGACGATACTTGGATCAAAGATATAACTTGGTAAAATAAACCATGCCATGCAATTCATCTATTAAATCAGAAATTTATCTTTGATGGTGTACTTAGTGAGTTCTTTATAGTCTAGGCACGTACTCCAAGTGCCATCCTTCTTACACACCATGACCATTGGGGAGGAATACTCACTTTGGCTATGCCAGATGATTATTACTTCCAATATCTCTTGTAACATCTTTTCAATTTCACTCTTCCAGGCATAGGGATACCTATAGGGTATGATGTTTGGTGGTATACTTCCATAAAATAATGTGATGGCATGATCATGCACTTGGTTTGGTAGAAGTCATTTTGGCATGTCACCAAAAACAACATAATGGTCATCTAACACCATTTGTAAATCAATATGGGTAGAATCCTTGGTTGGTTTAACTTCTATGGAAAACAAATGTGCCACAAATATTTTAGCACCTTTTTGAGAATCTTCATCATCTAATAAAAAATAACTAGTGAATATTTAGCTTGTAATCCATGCAATTTAAATGTCATGCTTTTTGAATAAAAGCGAATGAATATTTCCTAGAAATTCATTTCAATAGCACCCAAAGTGGTGAGCCATTGCACTCCCAGAACAATGTCAGCCCCTCCCATGGGAATATCAAACATAGGAGAATCTATCATATAGTCTCTCATATCAATCTTAATACAATGGAATTTTTCAAAATAGTTGATGGTATCACCATCTATAATCATGATCTAAACCTTTGGATTTGGGTACATAAAATAATTCAAATGAGTAACCAACTTACTATTGATGAAGTTGTGTGTACTCCCATAGTCAATCAACATAATTAATTTCTATTTCTTGAGAAAACCCACCACCTTAAGAGTTTGAGGAGTAATAACACCTAAAAGTGCATGATAGGAAATAATAGGTGGAGAATCTTTAGATTCATCCTCAAGTTCATCTTGTATACAAAGAAAAATACAATTGATCTGTTAATCAAACCTAGCTCAGAGAAGATAAATCCTACTTACACTTCTAATTATTGATATATTAGATATTTGAGGTCATGACCAAGATGGATCTATTAGATCTAACCAAAGGATATCTTACCACAATAACATCATTAGAGAAGGTTCCAATGTATCTAGTCAAGAAACACTATGCAATAACCCTAGCTAGGTCATATGTTTTCATATTCACAAAGTAAATGCAAAGTAAAGTAAAATCTAATCTAGTGCTCACCAAAACTTGTGGCACAAAGTGGGGGTAATAAACATAAAAAGTAAACATGCATAGAAGATCTATACTTAAGTCAATGTATAGTAAATATTAATGCATTAGAGAGAAATATGAATGCAAATCTATCTATTCTTACAAATGAGGAACAAAGTTAGGGATGCTTACCTTTGAAGATGAACCCACCGAGCCTTAAGCTCTCCTTTGTCCAAGGTGCTTTGCAAGAGGTTGTTGTGGTATGTAAAGATGATAAGGATAAATCAACTCCAGGCTACATAACTTCTCTATGCAACCAAACGACTTCTCCACAAAACAAGATTCATATCTCCAAATAAAGTATTGAAACCCTAAGCAATGTTACTCAAGTAGAATGATGGATAAGCAAATGCACAATGTATGATTCTTCTTCTTCTCTTTTATCTAAATGACAGAAATGGATGTGTATATATCATTGAATCTAACTCTAAACCTTTCTAAAAGTTTAGCTGAGAAGGTCAGCCTAATTCAACTCTATATCATTATTTGATAAAAAACAAGTTAGGTCTCAATCTAGGTCGGCCAAGGCTTAGACCCATAACATGCTATTAACAAATTAAATACAAGGTTGACCCAAGATGACAATGTACTTTAAAATGTCAAAAATGGGGTTTAGCCTTAGAAAAGGGCTAAGTAAGGCAATGAATTGCTTGGAGGAGTGTGTAAGAGATGATTTAAGGCTTAGCGAAGTACATAGGAGAAGGTTGTATAGATAACAAGTAGTTGTATAGGGGAAAACAATCCTACAAAGCACCAATGGTCTGTCACCCCTTTCTTGGTGCACCCTTTAAGATGTGCAATCAGAGAGATTGAGACTTGATAGATTCATGTAAGAGAGAAAATACTAGTAATTGATAAAGTTTAAAAATATTATGTGTATACATATGCCACACTTGAAGCTCGTCATGTGTCATGTACGTACAACATGGGATGGTGCTTCGAAAAAAGAACATGACAACACATAATGTTAAAGCTAAATAAATTGCACTAAGAAGCAAAAAAGCTAAATGAAATGACATAATTGAAAAACACATACCTTTACTTACCTTAATGTTGTAGATGAGAAATGAAGTGAAATAAATATGAAGGTGTCCAATGTAGATAACTTTAGATAAACTTGTAAAAATTAGAAAAAGTTCAATTTTTTCGTAAAATATACATGTAATGTGTGAAAAGATTCTCTACAACATCACAATTATAGAACAACTTTTAGTTCAAAAAAAGAGCTAGTAGAAAGAAATATATGGTTAAAAAATGAAATATGATTATAAATATTTGACAGGTAAATAATTTTGACTTGTAAATATAAATAAGATGAAAAATAATTCATTTGTTATTTTTACTATTTTGAGAAAACATTACTCTAAGAGACCCAGTTCGATCCTAGAGAGAGACTATAGTGAGGAGATGATAACTACGATGTGGAGGACACATAGTGATCGTAGCTAGTGTAGCACAAGTAAGAAAACATGAATTTTTAAAATTTGAGCAATTTTATTTTAAATTGAGTTATATATAGAAAATTGAATGGTAAGCAAAAATTAGACATCGAGACTGATTGTAGAATTTTTTTAGGTAAACTAGGGGTAGAACAGCGTACTAGATAGGAAGAGATTAGACCAATAAATGCCTAAGGTGTTTATGATAAATGGTCAAAAAGTCACTACAAACAAATAAAAGAGTACGCCTAGTCAACTTTGTTTGTAAGGAGGGAAACAGGGGGTTGACTGTGTAGTAGTGGGTTGACATAGTATTTTTTAAGGTGGTTGACTACATAGCAGTGGGATGATATAGTTTAGAATGGGAAGATGGCTAACATAGTACCCTTTGGCTGATATAATTTGTAATATGTGGTTTATAAAATTTGCTAAAGGGGTTTGACCATATATCAGAGGGCTAATGTAGTAACCTAAAGTTAGGAAAGGGTCGATTTAGCATCAAATAGGCTTATACAATCTAAAAGAAAAGGGTTGACTGCATACCAATGGTCTGATGCAGTATAATATGACTGTAACAGGGTTGATTTAGTATCAAATGGGTCGATGGTGTAGAAAAATAAGAAAACATAAGAAACCAATTCAAACAAACTGATGAAGTAGTTAATGTGTAAATTTTTGAGAATGTATTTTAATTATTATGACATCAAGATCTGATACATCCTCTGTTATTTGATATTTTGTAGAGACGTCAGAGATTTTGGCAACTAGTAGATACATTATGGCTACTATATCTATTGGAGTGTTGGTTGATGTGGATAGAGCTTAAGTAGTTGCCTTGGGATTCAACAGCATTATGGAGATGACATAGATCCATTTAAGTGTTGATCTCATTTTCATGTTCTTATGAGCATGAGAATGGTTGACCAATGATTTTTGATGGGAGGTGGAGGGGACACCGTTAAGGTGGAGATTACTCTGGAGGACGTCCATGCATTTCTTGGACTTTCGTTAGGTGGGACATCATTTATCATTGATACACCAGAGTTAAGAGGATGAGAGATGAGCCTTAGCTCGATGGGATATAGGCTCATATAGGATCTATGCTAGATTAAGATTGATCTTATTTAATGTTTATCTTATGGCCATTTCAAACATCTAAAAGGCAGTGATAAGACTTATGACAACATGAGTGTTATGTCACAAGTTGAATGATAAGGTACCATTTTATGTGATAGCCTTGTGTCAGTGGATATTAGATCAAGGAGTTCTATGATTTTGGTTATGTCATCTAGGTCTAACTCATGCATGATATCTATGGAATGTTGTCAATGGGGTAGAAATGATTGAACCTGTGATAATTTTTAGCGCATAGATATATGAGAGTTTCCCTGTGTATCGGTCAGGTAGGTTACCCCATGCGGTTGATGATAAGTTGCATCAGGTCATACAATAGAGGGAGGACCATGTAATGCAGGTCATGACCCATGTTTTAGCCTTATAGATTGTTACATGAAGGTAGAAAGTGTGGAAGCCCTAGACTCATGTAGTTTCCATATAGCTTAGTTGGTCTATTATTGCTATAGGTTTGACATGTGTGTAGATCATGGGCCACTACACTTCATAGGTGGAATCACATCCAATCGCTCATGTACCTAGATAACTTAAACTTCCCCATTCGATGGCCCCTCTAGTAGTGCCTTCTTATCGGGCATGATAGGATAAAGAGCTGAGAGGGAAAGGAGGCATAGGAGTACCTATAGAGATATCGATGATCAAGCCTTAATATGCTAAACCATGGGTTGATCAAGCACAATAGTAGGAGGTAGCAGGGACAGGAGGAGGAGATGTTATAGATGTGGATACAAGAACACAATATGCACTACAAGAAAGGTAGTAATAACCAATATGAGCTCATCAAAGATGGAGGTGTCATCAATGCAAAGAGGTGCAAGTAATAGCTATTATGTAGGGGATCAAGCAATAACACTAAGACACAGTTGGTCCATAGAGAGACCATTGAGGAGAGTATCATGATAGGTTTGGGTGGTGACTCTTAGATTTGCATTGGTATAGAGGCAGTTGATAAAAGAGGTACTCGATGAATAAGCAAATAGGGAAACCATGATCGGCAACACCAATACTGGTGAAAAATATTTCTAATTGATTTAAGTTTTCAATACATAATGCTAGTTGCATTGTTGATTATGATAGATAGATTTTTTGATATATATATATATATATATATATATATATATATATATATATATATATATATATGATTTGATGCCTATTAATTTTTAGTTTTGTAGATCCTATGACAAAGGAGGTCAGATGGGGAGCCTTAGTTATGGCTACAACTATGACATTCTAGATGGGGTGTTAGCATTATATAACCCTACCATGCTAGATGATCTTGAGGTTAATATGCCCTAGCCCACGACAGATTGATTTAGACTGGTGGGAGAGGCCTCAAGGTAGCTATAGGCACATGGTGATGGGTCACAACCACTAGTATCAGTTAGATTTGGATAGGCACAAGCCTAGCAGGCCCTAACACAGGAGAGAGTTGCACACATGATGACTACCATCCAACTAGGATAGGTACAGGCCCAAGTGGCTAATCTACAACAATAGGTTGTTGGATTTAGATCCTAGACTACCTCTTTATAGTGCACTATTTAGAGGGGTCAGTTGTAGGCATTCATGGGTAGCATGGCTATGCCATAGGACAAACATGATGGAACATAGCCCTATATTTGTAGCTACTATATTTTATACTTTGTATTGTATAAAACACATGATATATATATATATATATATATATATATATATAGATGTTGACATTTTCATTAATCTCATGAGTTTTACTTGGATTTGGATGTGGATGCACGGATATATTTTCTTTCTAGCATATGTATTTAGATTTTGTTGTATATGTTATAAGAAATATGTGATGTATGTTTTCTTTTCTAGCATTATGTGATACACATGCATGGTTAAAAAAGAAAATCCAAAAATGATTTGGAAAAGTATAAATAATAAAAAAATATAATACACGCTATTTCACAATGGAAAATGCATAAAAAGTAAAAGATGACTAAATATAATAACCAAATATAGTAAAAAGGAGAGTAACAAATGTTTTTAAACCATGTAAAAGTTGCACCGAATTAAAACAAATAAAATCACGCTATATCATGTTGAGAAGTATGAAAGATCTATAATAAAATGGACGGCACGTGAAAAACCAATGGTATAAAAACAAAAACAATTAAGTCAATCGATCATACTAAATCAAGCTAGGAAGTATAAAAAAGACAAAACTGTAAAAATAAATTTACTTAATTACACTAATTCAATCTGGAAAGTATGAAAAAATTAATAAAATGGTTGTCAGCATACACACAATTAGAAAAGAAGAAGATAAAAGTGAAAGGCTTATGAAGTAATCATAAAACATATTAAATCAAGATGGAAAGTATGTCAATGACGTGTAACTCATAATCAAACCCTACTTATCTCAAATTTGATGCATATAATTTCATTCTGAGTTGGTTATAATAGGAACTAGGTATTAGAATAATTTTGTGAGGAAGGCATGGTCCTACCCATGGTCTTACACTTCAACTCACAAAGGGAACACCAACGAGGTGGAAATAACCATGGGAATGACTTTAAAAGATGTTTTTAATATGGTAACTTGTGAGGAAAGCTTGGTCCTATCCACGGGATTAAATTACAACTCACAAGGGGAATACCAATGAGGTGAATGGTAATAAAAAAATGTTTTATTATGGTAATCTGTGAGAAGAGCTTGGTCCTATCCATCATCTTACACTACAACTCATAAAGGGAAGCCCTAGGGAGAAATGATCAGCTAATAAAATAATATTTCTTAAGGGGAAATATTAGGAATGTTGTAATGAAAGAGGGAATGTAAAAATCATGACATAGACATCTATGAGAAGACCTTAGGAAACATGAAGCATATTAAGTACAAAGAAGAGACACTGAAAGTCTAATTACCATCAAAATACAAAGGATACATGCTCAAAATAAGCACAAAGCTATATATGCAAATAAGTGAGATACTAAGATCAATTCATGATGGTTATATGAACAAGAAAAGTAAAATGGACCTACCTTCCCACAGCATGTTCCTCATTATTTAAGACCTCTTATAGAGTCATCAATCTATTGCGAAGATTAGGTATTTGTGTAAGAAAATAGGTAACATTAAAGAGATTTTTTTAATTCTCCTTTCCCAATCTACTAGCATACTGCACCCTAATGGACCTCAACTCTATCATGAGGCCAACTGTGGAGTTTGAGCTTCGATTAGAAAAAAGAGATGTGTTATGAATCACGTCTTTTAGTGTGATTAAAATTTTGATTTGTATGTTGCATTTTTAAATCATTTTCTTTTATTTAAATGATTTAGATTTTAACTTTATTTATGGCTTTTAGGATTCCTCCTCCATATGAATTTGGAACAACCAACATGAGTGATATAAGTGATACACACGAAAGAGATTTAGACTTTGGTTTATAGGTGGATAAGTATCCAAAGATATGCCTGACTAAACACTTAGGCTTACCTATGAACCAGTATGTAATCTAAAGTTTCAATCAGATGTATGCTTAGTATGTGAATGGAAGATAAAATAATAAAAGAAGATCAAAGTAGATCAGTAAATAGTAGTCGTATAATGAGATGTCTTGTTTGATAACTGATCATATGGTAGAGAGAGATTACTAAGGGAATCAAGGTTTGTATAACCAAGTCACAATAATAATTAGTTGAGTTTTAATTGAGATAAGGTAAAAAATAATCATTGTAAAAGAAAAAAAAATCCATGAAAGAAAGGAACTCATAGACATAAGTGTGCAATCATGGAAAGAACGAAAAGAAGCCATAAGAAAAGATCAACGTAAATGAAACCATATACAACACGTAAAGTATAATATAAATATTCATGTAAACTAGATAGGTGAAACCAAATTTGACACATAGTCAAATGATATAAGATATATAAAAGTGGATCACGATTCCAATCCAAAATCATAATGAAGAATAAATTGAAAGAACACATGTCGTGTTCACAAATAATGATAAATTTTCCCACAAATATTATTCATGACATCTGACATAGGGGATTTGAGATGAAAAATGAGAATGTTTTGTAAAAGGATCCCACTTCATAACCCATGAGAGGATGGCTAGATATAGGCACATAAATTTGCAAGAGCTCTTGTGAAGGAGGGTTGGAAGTGAAATTAAACTTGTGTTGGTAAGATATAGCTGGTTTAGGTTGAAGATAAATAGGTTGATTATTTTTAGGTGGTGGGATGGTTGATTGAGGTATTTTTTATGATTGGGTTAAAGAAATACTATTGGAAGGTTGGGGAACGTTGTCAAGATATGTAGGTGTTGGAGGAAGAGTAGAGATAGTGTGAGAAGTGTGATCAATTTGAGTTGTTGAAAGTGATTCTTGGAAGGTTATAAGGTCTTTTTGCCCCAACCCCATGAAATGAGATGGGGAAGTATCTTGAATGATGCAAAATGTTTGATAGGTTTAGTGCATGGGTGTTGGATAAGAGTCTATAAAAGCAACTACTCTTCGCATGTCAGTCATATTTACCACATTTTATTCATTAGTAGTGAGGTATATAATACTTTCAACATTATTTGTACAAGTAGGCTTGTCATTCTATCTTTATGATTGGGAAGAAGATCTTTGTATATAAGAAGATGAACATTAGCTTGATTTAAAGCTTGATTTTTATTTTTCATTTCATGGGCTTTAAAAACTATGTCATATTCTTGTTGATGCTTGTGAATGAGTGATTCATGATTAAAGTTTAGGCCAAGAATAAAATTCATGGCTAGATTACGTAATTATCTACAAGTTTCGTGAGAGTGGCCCCAACTTACATGAAACCAACAAAATTTGTTCATATCATATCATGATTTCATTGGATGAGTGGGGTCAAGATCTCATGGTAGAGGCTTTGGAAGATGCTTTTGAAGCTTGGCTAAGGATAATGGTTTGTCGAAGTTGTTGTTGCTTGTTTGAGAATATGTAGGATTTAGAGTGTTGTTTGGAGGGGGAGCATGCTCCATAGTGTTATTTGGAGTAATGATATGAATATTATGAATATTGTCATAGGTATTAGTAACACCATCATTATTAACATGACGATTTTTGTTTTTAATGAGCATGTAAGTGCCCACGGTAGGTTGGGATGGTTCAAATTGGTGCATGAGAAAATTTTATCACTTAGCTTGATCAAGGGCTTCTTCCAAAGTTAGAGACAGAGTTCGAACCTAATATTGTAACATGGGGTAGAGAGCATTAGTGAATAGGTGGAAAAGGTTATCATCTGTCATATTATGCTCACATTTATTAAACAAGTTCTTCCATTGTTTGATGAAATCTTATGTCATTTCAGTCTTAAGTTGTTTACAATTTATGAAGTGAGCCAAGTTATTCTTAGGAAGATCACTAGTTTGAAATTCTTGGACTAGTGGGTTAACCAAGTCTTCCAAGCTAGTGATATAATGGGTTTTTAGTTAATTGTACCAATCTAAAACATCTTCTGAGAGTGTTTTAGCTAATAATTTGGTAGTAGAAAATGTATTAATTTTAACCCAATCTTTATAAAGGTTACCAAATGTCTTCAAGTGCAATGTGGGATCGGTAAACCTATTGTAGGTGATGGTAGGTGTGATACCTCCTATATCAATATTATTAATTTGAGGCACAAGAGGTTTATTTTAGAGATTTTTGATCATTTTATTAATGAGGGGTGGTTGAGGAATAAGGTTACCATGGGAATCCTTAAGGGGGGATGGAGGGCATTCAGATTTTGTGCTCCACATGAAACATATTGGGGTTGATTTTGAAGGTTAATGAGATGGTTTTGCATCTGCATCATTTGATTTACATTATTGGTTTGAAAAGTATGCATTTGATTGAGTGTCTATAATAAGATTTAGTGAGTTTGGGTAGTATTGTGACTAGTGTGTGCAGCATGTGATACATTGGTATTGGTACTAGTGGCATGAGAAGCATTGATAGAAAAAGAAGCACTAGTAGCATGGTTATCACTAGTAGCAAAAGATGCACTAGTGGAATTATAATGAACATGGAGGTTGAAGAAATCATAAAAGAAGATGTCACGATGTGTGAAGGAGATAAAATAGAAGGAAACATTTGAAAATTAAAGAAAGTGTCTCCCCCAAATCCGTGAGAGAAGGTAGGGAAGGGTGAAAGAGGTTCTTCTACTTGAGGACCTATCATAAGATTATAAATGGTTAAAGGGTCATTTCTTCTATGTTGAGGAAAATCATTAATGAATATGACCATTTCAGAAGTGTACTCTAATTCACACTCATCTTCTAAGGAGAACAAAGGATTACAAATTGAATATGAATGAGGAGGAGTCCCATAATTGGTAGTGTGAGTGGCAATGTGAATATTGTTTTCATCTAAAGTGGAAGCCACAAGCTATTTATTGAGAAACCTATTAGGATTGGTAAGACTCATCATGTTTGTCAGAATTAACTATGTATTGGCCTCAAATAGGAAATTCATGATGAGAAAATGATGCTAAAAAGTTGATGGAAATAAAATTAATTGATAGGATACAAAATTAGACAGATCGACAGTGTTCTATAAAATAGGAAACATAATACAGAAGAGGATTCAGTTGTACAAGTTGCTTGTGTACTATCAGAAAAAAAATTGAAAAAGAAACAAGAGAACACAGCCATACAGTTTAACTGTGTATTACTAGACAAGAAATAGAATAGGAAGATAAAGATACACAGTCAGATAGAGAAATTATGTATTGAAGGCAAACAAGATGAAAAATCTATAAGAGACTGTGTCAATAGGGATGACAATGTTCTCAAAATAGATTTTTTTTTTGAAAGATAATATCTAAGTAAATAAAATGAAGTACAAAATCAATTGGATTAATGTGATTGATCTAATTAGAACACACAACACAAACTTTGCACTAATGCTAGCTAATGCAAGTTTTGCAATACAAAATACAATGATCAAAGAGCAAGTAGAAAACTTAAAATTAAATGCTAACTAATTGGTCATTTCTAAGTGTTTTTAATTTATAATAAAGTTTGAAATTAATGTGATGGGAAGGTGGCTGTAAGAAGAAACTAGAAAGCAATCTATGGAGAGTTTCAAGAAGTTTAGGTTAAGAGGGATTTGTATTGGCGATGGTACTTGCTTGGCATTGGGGCCTACCCCCTCACTTCACAATATCATAGTAATAAGGGTGTCAAGTGCTTTTCTAATATATACCATCAACCACATGTTTATACTTGGCCATAAAACCAAGTCGACTTCACCCATGGTGATGAAATTCAAGTGGGTACACCTTGGGAAGACAAATTTTTAATGTCTCTAAATTAGTAAATTGAAAAAACACCTAAGTAATCCATGCTTTTTACTCTAAGCATTAAAGCAATTAAAATTTAAAAAAATGAACAAATTAATATAAAAAATAGGTTAGTTCCATTGACTATGAAGAATATAGCATCAATTTAGGTGACACTGTATGCAAATAATTCAAAACAGAGTCGACTAGGTCTCTACTATTTTACAGAAGCAAGATCTAGAAGAACATAGTCGAACACATTGACTATGTCTTCTAGATAGCAAAATAGGCTATAGAACTGTGTCGATCTAGTCGACCCAATTTGATGTAGAGATGTAGTTTTATAGACTAGAAACTTATGAAAAATAGTATTGGAAATGAAAGACCAAAATGACAGAGAGTAAGAATGAATTTTGGTGGGTTTGAAGATGCTTAGATTGCAAAAAATTTATATTGTGATGCTTAAATGTTGATTAAAATATTCTACGAACATAATCGACTAGGTTGACAAAGTTTCTAAACCTTGTATGTTGGAAAATAATTTGTGAATAGAGTCAACTAACTCAACTATGTATGCAAACCTATATATTGAAAATAAGAACCACAAACAGAGTTGACTGGTTTGACTATGTATGCAATCCTATAATTGAAGAAGAAAATTGTGTCGAGCTGATCAATCTAGTCACCTATATTTGGAGAAGACCTGCACAGATAGAAAAGAGTCATTTTGGGGTAACTGTATGTTAAACCTGCACACAAATAGTTAGAACTATACTGACAGGTTTGATACAGTACTACAAAAATATAAATATTTAATATAATCATAAAATGAATGCGTGAAAGAAAACCTACAAGGGTTTGATTCACATCAGGTTCACCATAATGTATACAAAAGAAAATGTAGCTAATAGATTAATCAATCCTAGCTCAGAGAAGATAAATCCTACTTACACTTCTGATTGTCAATATAATAGATATTTGAAGTTATGACCAAGATGGATTTGCAAGACCTAACCAAGGGATCTCTCATCGCAATAACATCACTAGAGAGGGTTCCAAATCCTCTATTCAAGTAACACTATGCAATAACCCTAACTAGGTCTTATATTTTTATATTCACAAAGTAAATACAGAGTAAAGTAAAATCTAATATAGTGTTCACCAAATCTTTAGGAACAAAGTGGAGGTAATAAACATAAAAAGTAAACATGCATAGAAGATCTATACTTAAGCCAATGTATAGGAAATCCTAATGCATAGGAGAGAAATACAAATATAAATCTATCTACTCTTACAAAGGAGGAACAAAGTTAGAAATACTAATGTTTGAACATGAACCCGTCGAACCTCAATCTCTCCCTTGGCCAAGGTGGTTCACAAAACATTATGGTATGTAAGGATGACAAGGATAAGATAGCTCTAGGCTACACAACTTCTTTAGGCATCCAAAAGACTTATCAACAAGACAAGATTCATATCTCCAAAGAAAGTCTTGAAACCCTAAGCAATGTTTCTCAAACAGAATGGTGGATAAGCAGATGCATAATATATGATTCTTCTTCTTCTCTTCTCTCTAAATAATGGAAATGGATGTATATATATATAGCTAAATATAACCCTAAACCTTTTCCAAAAGTTTAGCCAATAAGGTCAGCGTAATTCAACTATGTATCATTATTTGAACAAAATAAGTTAGGTCCCGATCTAGGTCAGCCTTGTAACGTGCTCTTAATAAATTAAATACAAGGTCAACCCAGGATGACATTGTACTGTAAACTACCAAAAATGGTTTTAGGCTTAGAAAGGGGTTAAGTAAGGTAGTGATCTTCTTGGAGGAGTGTGTAAGACAGAGGAAAAGGCTTAGGGAAGTACATAGGAAAAGGTTGTGTAGATATCAAGTGGTGGTAAAAAGAACAAAAATCTTGTGAAGTATCAATGGTCTAACCACCCCTTTCCTAGTGCACCTTTTAAGGCATGCACTTAAAGAGATTGAGACTCGATGGGTTCCTGTAAGAGAGAAACCATCAATAAATGATAAAGTTTGAAAAAATTATGTGTATACATGTACAAACCTACACCTTAAGATTTATCATCTGCATCATCCTCATTGGTGCCTTCAATGTAAAATAACTTTTTAGCATAACAATCTCATTTGCTCCATTTGTTATCATAGCCAAAACACAAACCTTTTTCATGCTTCTCCTCAATTTGTTCAAGGGTTAATCTGGTAAGCTGAGAAAATGATGGTGCTGGGAAAGTGCATTCATGGACATTAGTGAAAGGTGTAGTCACCTAAAAATGTCCCCTTGAATGTTTTCAATATCGCATCACCATAGACCTATTTTTGACCATTAGTTAACTATCTAGCTACTTAGCTCACCCTTTACACCTAGCCACCAAACATTTTAACATGTTCCCCTTGACTCTTTTTAATCCTTTTTGCACCAAAGGATCGACCACCGATGGTCACCCTAACCGTCGACAGTTAGGTCTCCACCCCTGCAACACAAAAATCATCTAGTTGTGGATGAGCTTGCATGGGAAAAATAAAAACTTTTCCATGCACATCTCATAGCTTTCTTTCTTCCAAAATGGGCATCCTTATCCTCCCAACTTAGCAACTTTCCCTCAAAGCTTCCCTCCTCACTTAGCAAGTTATTGCCATAAATGTAGAGCTCTTGGGAGAGTTACGCATCAAAAATTTCACATATCCAGGCTCTCTTATTTTTCTTTTACAGGCATCCAATGTCCCAAAACCCTGTCTATGTGATTCTCAAAAGTCAAATTACCATTACACTGCTCAAATCTCTTCAGCACTCAACTATCAAATCTTTAACATAACAAAGGTACTTTATTTTATTTTCAAGATTTTTTACTCTTCATTTGTTCTATTGATCAGTTAGTCTGAACCCTCTTCCTCACTCCTAATACCAACCTAATACCCTTTCATCCACAGATACCCCCTTTCATCCACTAGATACCCTTTGTATCTCATTTTATAAATTCTTTGATAGGTAACTGTAGTCGATTACTATAATCATCGATGGTTATAGCAACCATCGCTAGTCACCCAACCATCGTCAATCAATACAACCACCGACAGTCACTGTCATTCCAAAATAATAGTTTGTTATTTTAACTCCACTTGCACCCTACCAAATCTCCTTTAGCCCTCTGACTAGTGCATAACCCCTCTTCTAACCTATTTGGACCTGACTACAATTTATCTCTTGCATGTAGATGACATTACCTTGTTAGGAACCCATGCCTTACCCTTCTCTTTCCTATTAGTGTAATAATTGCTATGGACGCATATGCTTTGTAAGTCGTCCCTTAGAGCATATTTGAATTATCCCACATATAAGGGAAGTAATAGTTGTTAGAATAGAGTTAGTATATAAGTGAGTGTTGAGGCCCAATGAAGGCATCCACGAATTTATTGTATTGAGCTTGCTTAAAGGAGGTTGCCCCATCGAAGTGGCCTGCGATCAATATAAGCTTCTTGTGTTTCTGTTATTCGTAAGAGTTATTTTATTTTTGCATATTTTGATTAAATCTATTGTAGAAGGTAATCTGTTGTAGGAGGTTCTTCTCATCTGGTATCAGAGTGCTTTCTTGGCTTTGTGGGTAGATTTGGAGCAATTTTTTTTTAAGCAGGGCTTTCTAGGAGCTACATCATTTCTGGCAAGAAATTTTTTCATTGTAGGTTCTATAATTTTGGATTGGGTAAATACCCATCCACTTAACTATGGGAAGTGTTTGGGCATAAGCCCTAAAACTCATAATGAGGAGTACCACAGGAACCCCGAAGTAGGTGGCCCATTGAGAGGACCTGCCAGTGAAAAGGGCAATGACCCCATCCTGATTGACTATTTCCCACCCATGAGGTAAACCAAAAGTTATCGTTAAGGGGTAAACCCATGGCCAAATTTTTTTGGAGAGCGGTACTCGATCATACAACTTTGGTGGCCAGAGAGACTTTTTAAAAATCCTTTAGGCAGCCAAACAAACTTAGGGTCCATATCCAACTTATCAAGTTCAGAGATCAAACAACAACATATCCACAATTGAGGATATTTCCAACCACACAGTTGCAAACAATCCATTTATGAAGCAGTAGTAAAAAAATAGCAGCAAAACAAACAAAAAAAACAACAGCAAAAAAAAATAGAGCCTCCAATAAAAAAATTTGGATCCCTGATTATTAACAACTGGTTATGGTCACCACTTATGCAGGCACAAAAATCATGGAGGAAGAAATTGCCATATTGAAATATCAAGTTAAAGAGTTAATCGATATGATGCGTGGCTTAAATCAACAGAATAACATCTTGCTCAACAGAGTGCAAAAGGAGTCTTCTTCAGATCATCACTCCTTTGCTTCCAACTTCTCACGTGGACCTAAGCTAGACTTTCCATGATTCAATGGTACAGATCCTACAAGATGGATATATCGAGCTAAATAATTCTTCAACCTCCATAATACTTATTCTGCAAACAAAGTCCCAATTACTTCCTTTCATCTGGAACAAGAAGCACTTCAGTGGTACCATTGGTATCTCAAGTCAAATGATGAACTCGATTGGTCAAATTTTGCATCCTTAATTTTGGGCAGGTTTGGTCCCTCAGCATTTGAGGATTTCATAGGAGCTCTCATTAAACTCAGTCAAACAAGTATTGTTCATGAATATCAGATTAAATTTGAAAAACTCGCTAATCACACTGAAGGGTTGTTAGATGACTTCTTCAAAAGTTGCTTTGTTAGTGGCCTCAGAGAGCTGATCCACTCAGAGGTAAAAATGTTGCGACCTAAAAATATGATGGACGCTTTGGGTTTAGCTAAGTTAGCAAAAGATAAACTCTCCACACAGCATCGAGCTCCCACCTTTTCACCAACAAAGAACATAGTGAATCAGCAGACAACCATAACCACACCAATTAAGCGCCTGACTGAGGCAGAGATGTGGGGTCACAAAGAGAACAGATTATGTTACAATTGTGATGACAAATGGGTTAGGGGTCACAGGGGCATCCAATAAAAACTTTACTTGCTAGATGTGGAGTCACCACCAGAGCAGGACAGCAAGCCTGATATTCCAAAATTTCAAGATGCTCAAGAAGAACCTAGCACTGAAGAGGACCCAACAGTTTAAGAGACTCAACCTGAGATCTCAGTGCATGCACTAGCAGGTGTCACCACTCCCCAAACCATGAAGGTCAAAGGGTGCTTCAAAAATATCCCTCTCACAATCCTCATTGACTCGGGCAATACTCACAATTTCATCGATCCTCGCATTACTAAGGCGACAGACTGCCTTGTATACCCTTGTTCTAGCTTTGAAGTCATAATTTCTAATGGGGGAACATTGCCATGTAAAGGGAAGTGTCAAAATGTGTGTATTGAAATGGGCGATTGTAATTTTTGATCTGATATGTTTGCCCTACCTTTAGGAGGGTGTGATGTGGTTTTAGGGGCACAGTGGCTTCACACATTAGGACCTATTTTATAGGACTTCTTTGAGCTTTGGATGCAATTCATAGATAATGGTCAGAAGCACACCTTAAAAGGGTTATTACCAAGATTTGCTAACATCATCAGTTCTCATCGCATGGAAAAACTTTTGAAGAAAGGTTCACATGGGGTCATTGCACAACTCCATTCCATTCAACTCTAGCCCCCCACTGCTACTAACTACCCTATAGATTTACAAGCCATACTCGACAAGCACGCAACCATTTTTTTAGAACCAACAGGTTTGCCCCCTTCACACCCTGAAGATCATCACATTCCTCTCCTTCCAGGAAGCATCCCACCCAACATCCAGCCATACCGTTACCCCCATCTGCAAAAGACTGAAATTGAGAACTTAGTTTGGGAACTCCTCAAGTCTAGAGTTATTCACCCCAGCACCATCCCATATTCCTCCCCAGTGCTTCTTGTCCACAAAAAAGATGGGTTGTGGTGCCTTTGCATTGACTTTCGAGCCCTTAACCACCTCACTATCAAGGATAAATTCCCAATTCCTATCATCGATGAGCTTCTTGATGATCTCCATGGGGCCAAATTCTTCTCCAAGTTAGATCTGCATTCTGGCTATCATCAAATCCGAGTGCATCTTGATGACATTCCCAAGACAACCTTCCATATGCATGAAGGTCACTATGAGTTCCTTGTCATGCCATTTGGCCTTACAAATTCCCCTTCCACTTTTCAAGCACTCATGAATAAAATCTTTCGGCCTTTTCTCCGTCAATTTATTTTAGTTTTCTTTGATGACATTTTGATCTACAGCCGCACATGGGCCAAGCATCTACAACATATTGACAGGGCATTACAACTGTTAGCAGACAATTATGTGCCAAGCAATCCAAGTGTTCATTCGGTCAAGAGGAAATTGACTATTTCGGGCACATTATTTCAGCCAATGGGGTTCGCATGGACCCAAAAAAATTAGTGCTATGCAGAATTGGCCTCGACCAACCACCCTCAAGAGCCTTCATGGTTTTGTAGGCCTGACAAGACACTATCGCAAGTTCGTCAAAGATTATGGAAAAATCACAGCTCCTTTGACTTCTTTATTAAAGAAGGATGTTTTCACCTGGGGTGCAACAACTGATTAGGCATTCGTCAAACTCAAACAGGCTATGTGTAGCATACCATTTTTGGCACTGCCAGACTTCACCAAAACTTTCACCATCGGAAGTGATGCTAGTGGCATCGGCTTGGGTGTTGTTCTTCTCCAAGAGGGCCGACCAATTGCCTTCACTAGCAAAGCCCTTTCGGGCCACAATTTAGCTTTGTCTACATATGAAAAGGAAATGATAGCAATTTTACATGCAATATAAAAATGGAGACCCTGCTTACTAGAAAATATTTTTTGCATCACAACTGATCATCAGAGTTTGAAATATTTCTTGTAACAGTGGGTCTCATCCCCAGCTCAACAAAAGTGGGTCAGTAAACTCATGGGTTATGATTATGAGATCACTTATAAGAAGGGAAAAGACAATGTTGTGGTTGATGCTCTCTCAAGAACCTTTAAGGACCAGCAAGGGTATGCAAATGATCTATCCAACAAGGGTATGCAAATGATCCCTCCTTATGCCACCTCATTCATCAATTGGCCACTAACCCCTCTGTAGTACTGCATTAGTAATGGGATGGTGCTTCTTTGTGATACAAGGGTCGTCTGGTGTTTTCCCAAAGTATAGACCTACATCAAGCCATTTTCTATGAAATCCATGCTTGCCCCTCAGTAGGGCACTCAAGATTTTTCAAAACCTATGAGCAGGCATGTCGACACTTCTTTTGGAAAGGCATGAAAGTTGAAATTAAACAGATGGTGGCTGAATGTGATACCTGCCAATGAAGCAAAGGTGAAACCACATTGACTCCCAATTTTCTCGAGCCTTTGCCCATTCCTACTAGGATTTGGACAGTTATTTCCATGGATTTCATTGAGGGCCTCCTTAAATTTGGGGGAAAGACAGTGATCCTAGTCGTAGTCGCTCGCCTCTCCAAATATAGTCATTTTTGTGCACTCAACCACCCATACATAGCCTCCACAGTTGCACAAGTTTTCTTAGATCAGATCTTTCATCTTCATGGCATTCCTTCTTCAATTATCTCAAATTGTGATGCCACTTTCACCAGCCATTTTTGGATGAAACTATTTCGTCACACAGGCACACAGTTGGGAATGAGCTCTGGGTACCACCCACAAACAGATGGCCAGACTGAAATAGTCAAAAAATGCTTAGAGACCTTCCTTCATTGTTTTGCTTTAGAACAACAACATCAATGGGCCAAGTGACTTCCCCTAGCTGAATGGTGGTACAATACCTCATACCACACTTCCACCAAAATGACTCCCTATGAAGCAGTTTATGGTCAAGCACTGCCACCACTTCTTCCATATAATCCTAGCAGCTCACCAGTTTAGGTAGTTGACACTACTCTCCAAAATTGGTATCAGATTCTCTGCACCTTACAGGACAATCTCCTTGTGGCATAAAACAAATGAAGCAGTAAGCTGATCAGCACTGCTCTGAGTGTACCTTTCAACCTGGTGATATGGTCTTTCTTCATCTACAGCCATACAAGCAATCATCACTGAAACTAAAAGGGCACCAAAAGCTTGCTCCAAAGTTTTATGGGCTATATAAGGTTCTCCAGAAGATTGGGTCAGTTGCTTACAAGTTAGAGCTTCCACCTTCCTCCCAAGTTCATCTCGTCTTTCAAGTCTCCTATTTGAAGCAAGTTCTTGGATCCAACATCCAAGTGCAGATAGTTTTACCAGCACTTGATAATGAAGGCTCCATCCTTCTCGCGCTGAAAGCAATCCTAGACAGGCGCACCCTCCAACTTTGATCCCGCTCCATCACAGAGGTCTTAATCCAATGGCACGGCATGCAACCAAAAGATGCAACATAAGAACCACTCTTCTAGATTCAACAATTCCCACATCTGAAGGTTTGAGGGCAAAGATTTTTTTAAGGGGGAGGGAATGTTAGGAACCCATGTCTTAACTTTCTCTTTATAGTATTAGTGTAATAATTGCTATGGACGCATATGCTTTATAAGTCATCCCTTAGAGCATATTTGAATTATCCCACATACAAGGGAAGTAGTAGTTGTTAGAATAGAGTTAGTATATAAGTAAGTGTTGAGGCCCAATGAAGGCATCCACGAATTTAATGTATTGAGCTTGCTGAAAGGAGGTTGCCCCCTCGAAGTGGCCTGCGATCAATATAAGCTTTTTGTGTTTCTGTTATTCGTAAGAGTTATTTTATTTTTGCATATTTTGATTAAATTTGTTGTAGGGGGTAATTTGTTGTAAGAGGTTCTTCTCATACCTAGATTGGCACAAGAAGTTGACAGCATATTTGACCTCCCCATTGTCCCATAACCCTTCTTCACTGACCAAAGTAACATTGCATTTGAGTTAGCTCTGTGTATAGTTTTTACATTTAATTACAAAGACATCAATGAACAAATAGCTATAATTCATGAGGATATTAATGAAGTTGCTGCATTTTGGAATCATTATTTTGATAATATCAATCCTCTTTTAGATTGGATCTCTTTTATATTGATCATCGTTATCATTTGCATATCTACCTTTTGTAATTTATCTTTTATCAATAAACTTGAATGTTGAACAAAGGTTGGCATCCATTTAAGGAAGCACATTCCTTTCTTGGGACTGGTTTTTCACCAGGTAGCCCCTTACCTTTCTATTAACATATTTTTTGTGAGTTCATGTGATTTGCAAGTCATTCTTCCTTAGACAAAGAAGGAGTTCTCACTTCATCTAGTCATCAATGAGTGCAATGTTTATCAAGTACATACCCTTTATCTCTTGTTTCTCCCCTCTTTTTAAATTAAAAAAAATAAAGCAAGAAAAAGTAAGGAAACATTTTGGCATGCCTGATGGGACCCCTTAAGGGTTCATAGTTTTTTCTATTTCATATAGTTGCATTAGTGGATCTCATATTTTTGCATTTTTGCATATCTTTAAAAAAAAATTTAAAAAAGTGAAAACTTCAATCTATGGATAGGTTACAATTTCATCCTGCATTCATTTCATTGTTCCTCATTTGCATGAAAAGATACCAAAAATTTATTTTGGGTAAAATTAAGTGCATACATTGTTTGTCTGTTTAATGCTTATCTTATTGAGATTAATTAACTGCATTATGAATAAATCATAGAGCACATATGTTACACTACCAAATCACTGCACCAAAGAACACATCAAAACATAATTGAGACAAGGCCCATTAAGATTTCATCACCCTTTATATCACCTTACCTTACCCGGTGATCCCACTTGGATGTCACCACCAAGGGGAAGACCCACTTCATTTTTTGGTAGAGTATAAACTCTAGACAAATGGTATCTATTGGCTAAGCAACTTGGCTTGGCATTGGGTTTGTGAAGTGCAGGGAGTAAGCCCCTAGTACTAGGCCATGTACCTAGTCTAGTGCAGATTCTTTGAGCACCAAAACTTAACTCGAAACAATCCTTAGATGGCTTTTTCTAGTACCCAAATCATAAGCCAATTTTCCCTTACACACTCTTTAAGGCATAATCCAAAAGTGATTTAAAATAAATCCTAGTATTATTGCCCTTTTAGTGTGTGCTTTGTTTGCTTTAGGATTTTTTTTTATTGCTCATTATTTGAGGTGAAAGGTTCATTATCCACTTCCAAATTTTTTATATGGTTTTGACTTGACAATAAGTGAAAAATCAAAATAACCAACCACCGCCTTCATCTTCATCCATGGATTATACTTCAGATGTGGATAAATATCCCCATGGTTCACCTCACCATTCTCCTCCACCACCATCTCCTTTTAGAATCCCAACTATATCTGAAGGAGATATGGACTTCACCATCTTTTTCGATAATAATCTAGTTGCCTTGCAACATTACCTTAACACCTTGCCTCATTGTACCCCCTGCTTTGGTTCCTTCTTCCGAACCATCTCTTGGTATGCCATCCCACCTCATGGCAGGTATCACTTTAGCCCAACCATTAACTCAGACCTCTTCCAATATCCCATCCACCCAAACCCAAACCAACCTTCCACTTCCCAACCAAACACCACCAGTTACACCCCATAGGGGTTCAACCTTATCATTAGTTACCTACACCCCATCTACTGTGGCATTATCTTCCACTTCAGCTTCTATCTTCCCTTTGGTTGCAACCAATCCTTCGACCATAGTTCCACTTCAAAGCTTAGTGATCTCCATACCTCAAAACCTTCCTCCAATTAGCACTAGGGTAACCACCCAACCTAAACCTTCCCAACTTTCTCCTAACTCAAGCATACCAACCACATTTTTTCCTCAATAAGTGCTTATGATAACTTACTAGTATGTCCCTAACCCACAAGGGTACATACCAATGACCACCCAACCTTTTATGCCAAGCAGTTCTTATGTGTCGCCATCTCAACCTCTTAGTACCACCTATTAGTATGTGGCTTCATCGATGCCATTTGCTGCCTATTCATACATTGTCATGAACCAACCTCAACAAAATGTGTCTCTTAATTATGCAGTTTCTCAACCCTAGCCTGACCTATTTAGAATTCTCATGGACAAAATGACTAGTTTGGAGTCATCCATCTCTACCTCAACCAATATTTTATCTTACGACCAAATTTGTAATGAGCCTATCCACCCCTCCATACCTATTCATACTTACCCTTCTCAATGGGAATTGCCCAAATTTTTAAAATTATAAGGTAAAGAGGACCCTCAACAACACTAATGAGCATTTTGACATGCTTGCTACTTGATCACTTATGATGATGCTCTCCTCCTCCAAACCTTTCCCATGTCATTATCTGGGGCCGCCCTTGACTATTATAGTGCTCTTCTAACTCATTCTATCTTTTCTTTCTCTCAATTGGCACAAACCTTTTTGGAACACTTTTCTATAAACATATCTAAAAAGCTTTCCATTATAGAGCTGTACTCCATCAATTAGTTTGAAGATGAGTCCATTATTGATTTTGTTTCTAGATGCAGAGGTTTCATTAATCAACTCACTTTCCCATTACCCCAACCCAAATTAATCAAATTATTTTCTTAGAATTGTGTTATGCACATTTCTCCAAGTCTCCAAGTCCAAACCTTTAGGACCTTTCACGAAGTTTTTACTATGGCCCATAAACTGGAAAACCAAGCTATTGATGAAGGGAAGTTGAGGCTTTAAAATAAAAATTATAGTTTCAAATCCACTGAGTCATCCTCCACCAAAACCATGAACCCAACCAATTCTAAAGAGAAAGCATCAGCACATTTAATTGTTCTTAAAACCGTATAACTGAATGTGCTGATGCTTTTGCTTTAGAATTGGTTGGGTTCATGGTTTTGGTGGAGGATGACTCAGTGGATTTGAAACTATAATTTTTATTTTGAAGCCTCAACTTCCCTTCATCAATAGCATGGTTTTCCAATTTATGGGCCATAGTAAAAGCTTCGTCAAAGGTCCTAAAGGTTTGGACTTGGAGAGTTGGAGAAATGTGCATAGCACAATTTTGAGAAAATAATTTGATTAATTTGGGTTGGGGTAATGGGAAAGTGAGTTGATTAATGAAACCTCTCCATCTAGCAACCCATCAACCAAACACCTCCAACCAACAACCCTTCCAATCACCAACACTGAGTTCTTTCAAAACCATTTACCCTGATTGGGGAATCTTATGCATCGGTGTTGGAAAAACTACTCAAAGCCAATCTTATCCAAATCCCGCCCATCAAGCCCTTTCAACAATTTGATACTTCTTTCCCCCTTCTCAAGTGGTACAATGAGAATGATCATTGTGACTATCATCGGGTTGTTGGACATGATACCGATAGATGCAATACTTTTAAAAGCATTGTCCAGGACCTAATTGATAAAGGGTAACTTGTGTTTGACAATCCAAATACTCCTTCAAACTAATCCCTTGATATTTTCTAAAAACCATTTCCAAACCATCCACCTTCAACCCAACACCATGAAAACTAACCCAAATCCTCCAATTCACAGGAGGCACATGTAATCAATGTCATCAGTAATGTGCCCATTGTCAAAGAAGTTATTACCTCTATCACCCAAATCAAGGAGAACCACCTACCACCAATTCCTTCAAATGCCCAAATGAAGGAAGTAGTTATCCCTTCCACTTCCTTGGATGAAACTATGGTTTCACCCACCCCTCCTATGGTAGAAACACCCAAAGGGATGGTCACTCCATTGACCATTTCATTCACTCCTCCAATCTAACTCATAAAACCACTTATCCCTTTGGACAACCAAACTAAGGAGAAAGCTAAACCAACCTTTCCACCTGAAACTATTACCCTTACCGCACCAATTGCAAAATCATTTGTATCTTCTTTGAAAGCCATTTCTCAAGGGACAATACCCCTATCTACCCAACCATTGCCTTTGGAACCTTCCACCAAGGATAACAATACTGAAACTGCTCCTTCTTCATCCCCAAAGGGTTTACATTTTGAAACTACTGATCAAAGAAAAATTCTTGTTTATAAACCCTTCTCTCGGCTAGTTCAAAGTTTAGAATTCACCTCTGAACCTAACTTTGATCGGACCACCTTTTGGCATCGGCTTGGACTCCTGTATCAAAATAAGACTGAACCTTCTACTTCACTGGAATCCACTCTCAAACCTATTGTTACAACTCCACCAATTAATCCTCCTAAAGTTACCAAGGAACCACCTCAATTACCCCTATCTAAAATTGCTAAATCACCCTATGCTTCTTGTACCAAGCCAATCAAGACCTTGGGGATCCCACCCGCACCAAATACTGCTCACCCTCCTTTGAGACTGGATCTAACCACAACAATCTAACTAAAACCTAATCCAATTAAGCCCATTAAGAAGGAGGGATTGCTTAGACCTCAAATTCGAGGAAGAACCATACCAACTCCTTCACCTTTACCTTTTATTTTAGGACCACATCCTTCCACCATTCCCATAACCTATTCTTCCTCTAAAAAACCATCTCCCCTTTCGCTACCTATAAAAATCCCATCTCTCCAGCCAAGCTTATTCTACCAACCATACCTCCTATTAAAAATCCCTTACCCAATAAGGAACCTAAACCAAAAACCCAAACTCCACCATATCCAAAATCCTTATCAGAGTCTTATATAACTATATTACAAAGGATCCTTCAAGATTCTGCCATTAAATTACCCTCTATCAAGCCTTTTGACCCCACTCTCCAAAAGCCAACCTAGTTTAATGACAATCTAATTTGTCTTTACCATAGAACCCTTGAGCATGATATGGAGAACTGTAAATCTCTCCAAGCTATCATTCATGGCCTTTTGGAGCAAGATGATCTATTGGATGAACCTTATTTAAGCCCTTTGACTCTTTTACCACCTATCCAATCCTCCTACCAATCATCTCCTCTACTCCCACCAAGAAGTGAAATAGAGGAACCTAAGTAAGTAACCGCTCCCCTTATCCATACTATTCATATGGTAACTCAGTTTAGAGCCCAACACAAGGACAAGGGTAAAGGAGTCCAACAAAATGAAAAGGGTAAAGCCAAAGCCACCATTCCATCGTCTTACCCTTCAACTCCTCAACCATCCAACCAAACCCAAAAGGCTACACCTTCACCTTCACAACCATCCAAGCTTAAGGTCTCCATTTTTGGAGCCCCTTCATCTTCCAATGGACCTTCATCCATCCAATGCCTAGTGATAAAATAAATTCACTAAACACCTGTCAAAATGAGTCTTTATTAATTAATTAACACCTCACCTAAAAATCATCAAACTTTAATCAAAGCAATGCATTCCATAGAGGTTCAACCAGATGATCCCCAACTCATGCATCTTTGATTGGAGTTATCCAACACGTTGCCAGCATCAGCCTTTAAGAGTATGAAATCCCACCATATCATAGCAAAGATCTTGATCCACCTCTTTTTATCACAACATGCATCAATCATACACATGTCAAAAGGGTCATGAATGATGGGGAAGCGAGTATCAATATCATCTCCTCCCATGCCTATGATCAACTTTAACTACCTAAAAACACCATGTCAGAAAGATTGATAGTTCTTTGATCATTTAATCATACCTTGGCCACTACTCTAGGGATAGTTATTTTCCACATTCATTTGGGACCTTGAACTATTCCTGAACTATTTTACGTTGTAGAGAGTGAATTTCAATATAATGTCTTACTTGGTCACCCCTAGATTTGTGCTATTGCATGCATCCCTTATACCCTTCATCGATGCGTCAAGTTTGAACATGAGGGACAAGTCATTACAATAAAATCAGATCCAAATCCCTTTGCTTCTTGTACTATGATATATCAACCCAATGATGTTCTTATTCTACCTTCACCCTCTTTATAGCCAACCACTAGCCAAACCATTGCCTCAAACCAACACACCAACAATTATATTTTTAACAATGGTGAAGCATCCACTAGTTCAACTATTTCTTCATCACAAATCCCAGTTGAGCACCCCTTGTGATCTACATTCTAATGACTTATACTTAGGGAATATCGACTTTTAGCTTTAGATGCTTTTCCCTCTCCACATGAATTTGGGAACCTTCAGAATGATCCATGTTATGATCCCAATATTGGTACCCTTGTCCCCATTGGTCTTCCCAACAATAGAACATATTTTGTCTATGGAAGACTTGACAAACCATTTCTTGCTCCCACCACCATGCCTTGTATCCAGCCATTCATTTCCAACTTTTCTTATATGAGAAACCTAACCTTTACCCAAACGTACCTTCATCGATGTGCTTGGAAAGGGTTTGGGTTTGGCCTCGATAAACAAGGACCTCATGAACTTCATACTATCAAAACTCATAAACCTCATGAGTTCTTTGGCCTAGGGTATGTTCCCCCAGAAGAGCCCATACCAACCTCACCAATACCACCTCTCCCATTTGGATAACTACCAACCTCACCAATTCCACCTCTCCCATTTGGAGAACCACCAGCCTCACCTCTCCTATTTGAGGAACTTCTACCCTTATCAACCTCACATTTATAATTTGAAGAACCTCTACCCTTACCAACTCCATTTGAAGATAGTGACATCATCCCACCTATCTTTTTTTTATCAACACCATCAGTTTAGATCCCTTGACTTATCAACAAGAATGTCAAACTAAAACCATTCCTCTCATCCATCCCAAAATGATCACGAATGATTCTCTCTTGATTAACACCATATAATGTCAACATGACAAATCTATTCTTACCTATATGGGTGCAGAGGATTCTTCTCTTCAAAAATCCCTCCCCCTTGAAAACTAAACAATGCTAAATGAATCAACCATAAATGTTAATGTGGGTACTTAAGAGAACCCTCATATTGTCAAGATTGGTCAATCCTTAACTCTTAAGGAACAAAGAAACTATACAGCCTTCCTTAGTGACCATAACATAGTATTTGCTTGGTCTTATCAGGATATGCCTAGTATTGACCCATCTATTGCCCTTCATAACATCGTCACCCATCCCGAGGTTAAGCCAGTCTGATAAAAACTTCATTGAACCCATCCTTGTATAACTCTTCTTGTCAAAGAAGAACTTCAATGCCTTTTATCTGTCAATTTCATTCAACCCATTGACTATCCACAATGGGTCTCTAACATTGTTCATATCACCAAACCCACTAGTGGACTTTACTTTTATGTGGATTTTTGAGATCTTAACCTTACATGCCCCAAAGATGGCTTTCCCCTACCTAACATTGATCGACTTGTTGATCTTACTGTCAGCCATGAAATGTTATCCCTCATGGATGGATTTTCAAGGTATAACCAAATCTTGATTGCCCCCCAAGATCAACATAAGACATATTTCATCACCCCATGGGGAACTTTCTACTATCGCATCATGCCTTTTGGCTTAAAGAACATAGGAGCCACATATCAGTGAGCCATGACTTGCATTGTTCATGATCTCATTCATACCATAGTCAAAGACTATGTTGATGATTTGCTCAAAAAATCCAAACATCGCTAGGATCACCTCATCATTTTAGCCATCATCTTTGAAAGACTTATCCATTACCATGTCAAGCTCAATCCAAAGAAATGCATCTTCGGGGTCTTATCAGGAAAACTTCTGAGCTTAATTATTTCCCTTTGTGGAATAGAAATAGACCCTATAAAATTTAGAGCCATTCTAGAAATGCCTCCTACTAAATGAAAACAACTTTGTAGCCTATAAGGCAAACTTTAGTTAATCCATCATTTTATCTCCCAACTATTCGATCTGTGTCAACACTTTCACCACCTCCTAAAAAAAGATACCTCATTTAAATGGATCGAGGAGTGTCAATAATCCCTTGATGCAATTAAGGAGTATCTTCTTTCTTTATCTATCATTATTCCCCCAAAGGAAGATCAACCCTTTTATTTATACATATCTACCACTGATCATTCCTTAGGAGTCATGATCGCTCATCATAATGACCAACATAAGGAGTAGGCTATTTATTACATCATCTACACCCTCATTGACTATGAAACCTGATACACCCATCCAAAAAAACTCTGCTTTGCCTTAGTTTTTGTCACCTCTAAACTTTGTCACTATCTTCTTAACCATAAAACTTATGTCCTTACCAACACTAACCCCCTCAAGTATATGCACTCTAAGCCATATCATAACCAACGTATTGCTAAGTGGCTCATGCTTTTAGCTAAGTTCGATCTTGATTTTCTTCTACAAAGGTCCATTAAAGGATAGGTTATTACAGACCAATTAGCTGAAGCCCCTCTTCCTGATAATTAAACTCCTCTTTTTCCTTTCTAGATGAGTCCATAGCTAGCCTCTCTCCATAAGAACCCACCTATCAAATGACTATGTATTTTGATAGTTCCAAGTGTCAAAATGGTGGGGGTATCGACATAGTCCTCATTCCTATTAATGGATAACCTCTCCCAATTTATTTCAAACTCGATTTTGAATGCACCAATAATATAGCTGAATATGAGGCCTTGATCATAGTTCTCCAAACTGCCCTATCTTTAAGAGTCAAAGCTATATGTATCTTTGGAGATTCTCAACTTATTATCAACCATGTCAAAAGAGCTTATCAATGCAAAAGTTATGTTCTTCTAAAGTATAAACAAAACTATTATCATCATTTAACCATTATGCCATCCAATCAGTCCCTCGCTTTACAAACAAATTTATAGACACAATAGCTTCCTTTACATCCCAAATTCCATTCCAACCTGATGACTCTAAACTATTTGTCACTATACATTGCTTTGTCACCCCTTCTTACCTCATTCTCAATCTCCCTATCATTTGTTAGGTGGAAACATCACATTTAGACATTTGGTATGACTAAATCTCTGACTACCTTAATATTGGTGTCCTTCTGCTCGATCTTTCAAGAAATGCTCACAGAGCTTTCATTCAAAGCACCTCTTACTACTTAATACTAGGGGACATTCTTTACAAACAAGGCTCTAATGGCCTTCTCCTTCGATGTCTTCAGAGTCATGAAATTCCCCACACTATCAAAGAGACTCAGGATGGGATATGCGAGGAACATTTTAGCGGTCTGGTTTTTGCCAAACGTATCCTTTGTCTAGGTTATTATTGGCCCACACTCAATCAAGATTGTTGTGACTATGTCAAGAAGTGTGTCAAATGCCAATAATACGCTAATTTGCATCACACACCCACTCATGGACTTCAAGTATCTAGGGATTTTTGGCCTTTCTCGTAATGGGGTATGGATCTCATTGAAGAAATCAACCCTCATTCATTGCAATGACACCAATTCATCCTTACCGCTACCAAATACTTTACTAAATGGGTAGAGGCCATCCCCCTTATCTTAATTAAAGCTAAAAAGATCATTGACTTCATCAATCACCACATCAATTTTTGTTTTGGTGTCCCTCACAAGATTATCACTAATAACAATAAATCTTTCAAGAACAAAAAGGTCCAAGCTCTCTGCAACACCTTCGATATAAAACTTGGTCATTCCTCCCCTTATCGACCATAAGCCAATGGATAGGCAGAATCCTCTAACAAAACTCTCATCAAAATGTTAACTAAGGTCACCAATGCTTTGGGAAGGGATTGGCATTTGCACATCCCATTTGCTTTGTAAGCCTATCATACCAACATTCGAACCTCTATGGGTGCTACCCCTTTTCCCCTTGTCTTTAGGGAAAAATCCATTTTACCACTTGAAGTCCAAATTCCCTCTCTTTGTATCTCCTTACGAGACATCATTTCTGAGGAAGATTATCATCAAGAATGTCTTGCATGTCTGAAGCTACCTGATGAGCATCACCTTGCTGCCCCTAATCATCTTTGTGTCTATCATGAGCTTGTCACCCATGCCTAAAACAAACATCTAATAGTTTGAGAATTTAACATTAAAGACCTCAATCTTAAGGAAAACCAACATGTAACAAACATGGAGAAAACCAAAAGGGGAAAGTTTACCTTCAACTGGCTCGGACCTTATATTATAAACCACAAGTATGGGTCAAGAGCTTATCATTTGTCCTCTCTCAAAGGCAAACCAGAACTTGAGCCTGTCAATGCTTCACATTTGTGTCCTTTCTATTGTTAAGGCCTATTTAACACACCATATTGTCTAACTTAAGCTCGTCCTTTGATTTTAAGAACTTCTCACTTCCCTAATCCTCTTACCATATTCCTCTTATAGACATGTGGTTACACCAAATCCATGCAATTATCCATCAAGCATTTTCATCCAATCTTAAACGTGGGTACCACGGCTCTACCCATAACATGGTTCTCATGGATACTTTTCATCTTTTATTAGATGGAATCCTATGGCCGCATGTTCTCTAAAACCCCTTCCTATTGTCACATAACTACTGTACTGAGGCACAACTTTCCCCATACACATGATTTTTCTCTAAGCTTGAAATAAATGCATCCATGTCTAAAATAAAAGTTCAAGATTTTTGGGATACATATTATTTAGGTCCATTATCATAAGAAAAAGAAATAGACCACTCCCTTAAAGGACAGTTGTCGCCTAAATGATAAAATGATAGACTGCTCCCTCGAAGGACAGCTATCAAAACTCAGACTTAGATCACTCTCTTGAAGGATGGCTAAGCTAACATAATAAATAATATTTAGCAATTGCAATCGGCTCTATTTTGTAACTCCATGAAGCTTCTCACCTTGATTAACTTAAACTCTTTTAAAGTAATGCACAACCCTATCAAAAAGTCAACATTATCCCAAAAGAATTGCAACTAGTTCTCTTTTAATATTGGTAGACTTGTCGTATTGATCAGTCTATCCCCTCAAAAGACATGGACTAGTCTGTTTTAGTTATAGACGTCACCTAAGTAAAGAGGTGGGTGAACCCACACATGGTTCCCTATCTAAAACTTCTTCCCCTACCTACTTATCACTACCCTCCCTTTTTTCATATCACACCTATAAATCAAAGGATTATGAGCTCACTTGACACATGGTGTTTATATGACACACCTTAATACTAGGAATATGCTAATTAGACATGAATTAAGGGTTCAATCTCACTAAGATCCTATACTTCTTGTGGGGTATAATAAGATCCTTGCCAAAGAATCTAGCATGCCCCTTTTCATTGTCACCCATACCTAACCTACCTATTAAAACCAAAATCATTCCACAAATCAATGCATTAACATTCAAAACCAACCAACTTATCATACCTAGCTAACCTGATTAACCAACCTAAAATTAACCATCAAATAAACATCCATCATCATCAACACAACATCTCAAAATGAATCCACATCATATATATATATATATATATATATATATATATATACAATGTCTATACATCATAACTCTCACTCAAAATACATATGGCATCTTTGGCATGCAGGCCAGTATAAAAAATGGATCATATGCATATCATGGCCCTAGTAGACCACTACCGCTAGCCCCACTAGTACTTGCACCTACACTTGTACTCGGTAGAGGCCCTACCTGCTGACCCACTACTCTAGGGTCCCCAAACCTGCCCCACCTGACAAACTCAACTGATACTCTCCCCACCTTAGTAAATTAGGATGTTGTGTATACATCATAACTCTCACTCAAAATACATATGGCATCTTTGGCATGCATGCCAGTATCAAAAATGGATCATATACATATCATGTCCCTAGTAGACCACTATCGCTAGCCCCACTAGTACTTGCACCTACACTTGTACTAGGTAGAGGCCCTACTTGCAGACCCACTACTCTAGGGTCCCGAAACCTGCCCCACTTGACAAACTCAACTGATACTCTCCCCACCTCAGTAAATTAGGACATTGTGTTAACATAATGCCCTCATAATACCTCATCTCTTATATCATTGCTTGATACTTGGTCTATGTGACATATCTGAGAGGTGTTGTACCTATTACTATTTACTGACCCATCATAAGGAGTCTCTCTCCTAGGTCACCACACCAAGCGAGACCCTCACTTGGTCTCATTCCCCTATCAATGTAATCACTTGACCCTATAAGATGGCCACCTACCTTTGTAAAGTTGTAACATGTACACAAGCCTAATCTCTCTCCATTGTGACTCCTTTGACCTGACCCTAAAGAGTCATAACCTGCCCTTGTAATGTAGCTATTTGGGCTTAAGCTATTGCTAGTGCCACTGCTCCCTATGGGTCCCCCTATATTGGCCCCTATTTTTGATCTACATCCATCAAGGCCCTATCACCATCTCCAAAACCAAAATCCATCATAGTATATATACCTTGAAATCATGCAAGATAGTCAGGTGTCATCCCTACATCATCACCTCCCCTAAACGGTAGCTCTTCAAAATCCAAAACCTCATCCTGTGGCTGTGGCTTTGGAAGTGGATACTCTAAATCTTCCCTCCTATGCCATGCAAAATTAGGAGGGATCCTTTGTACCAATCCAAACTATCACCGTACTCTCTCAAATAGGATACACTTGATCTCTCCATCCCATCGCCTGTAGACCCACTCCAGCTCTATAAAGGCAATGTATGATGTTGGTAGCCCTCTTATACAGGCCACTCCTTATATGGCCTCCATACTATGTCTCCATCCACCAAACCCTCTAGTGTACATCATGTGTACCATCACCTGCCCCTATCATGGCCCTATCTCTCCTCCATCAATATAAACTAACCTTGTAATCCATCGATAGATATCCCCAACTGGTAAACCCAATGGCCACAACACTCCTATGTGCTCCTAAGCCCAATAGTGCAATACAAATCCCACACTGATGTCATACCATCTATGTGTTTGAAAGCCCCATAACCCTCTATATATCTGCACCAATAATACTTGTGCCCGTCCAAACACAACTCTACCTAGAAATAACTCAACCAACACCCCTAATAACATACTAAGGTATCTCCCTCCAACTGAATCTGGTAATGTATAATTGGTAACTGCTAACTATAATATAGTCAGCAAGTGTTTATCCCTTGGGGCTCTCTAGTATAGTTTCCTGATATTGAACCTTCTAGAATGGAATGTGCATCACCTCTATCATCTCCATACACTCATCCATCTCATCCCCCTCAATATAGTAGATGGGATCACCTCGAATAGATATACGTGTAATCTAGTGCACATCCTCTAATAAGATGCTCATCTCCCCTATCGATAATCAGAAGGTGTTAGTCACCAGATCCCATATCTCGATAAGGGCAATTATCATCTAGACATCTCTCGAGAGGCACTAGTGATATTGCATCACTATGAAACCTATTGTATCCATGTGTTACCAGTCATCCACTAACATGACATTCCTCACCTCTACAAAAATCTCATTCACTCAATCTCGTAGCTAGATCTGGTCTCATGCTTACAAAATAATTATATCATTATTTACGTAAGAACCTATCCCTATGAACATGACAACTAAAACAATTAATTATTTTCTCTCTTCTATCCCCCTAGTTGGTCCCAATAAACATCTACCCTACCTCTTCACTATCTTCTACACCACAACATTATATAAATCACGTACCGACCTTTTATACACCCTATAATATTCCCAATCCCAAAACAACCATTTGCATCTCTAAGCACTTTCCCTATCTTTATTCCTATAAACAACTATATATTTGTTCCCCAAATAACTATTTATTCAACTATTTAAATCAACTAGTTATTCTTACAAACACTTATTTAAAACCCACTTTCAAATCTTTCCCCCCATGCTCTCTTTATCCAACAAAACCTAAAAATATTTGACTGTCATTAATTATTCCAACCATCGATGGTTCTTTTGGGGGTATTTTATACCCCTAGGGTCGACCGTCGATAGTTGTGTCAATAGCTGACGGTCACCTGTGGGTGACTGTTAGCCGCGGGCTTCGACCCCCAACCTCCCTAAAACATACCAAAAATCCCCCTCCCATGTATTTTTTCTCACTTCCTCACCCCTATCAATCCCTTGTTGAGTTTTGTAACCACCCCTTCTCTTTATCCCTACACATTTCACAAAAACCATCGCCCTATCTAAACCCTAGGTTTTCAATTCCCACACATAAACAATGCATAATACCTAAATTTATTTTTTCTTAATATTATCATTTTATTTTATTAATTTAACAAATAGTACCCACCTCAATCTATGATCGGTAGCGCCTCTTCAAATCGTGCCTTGCCATTGGTGCATCTCCTATATCCATCTCTACCATAGTCTCGCTCTCCCAATACCAATATTGTCTTGACACCTCACCCCACTCCCATCAATCTTTTTCACTCTTCGTATGAAGTAACCCACAAAATGACAGTGTTTCACCAATTTTGCGTAAATGTCAACATAACTTTTCTTCATCATTCCTTTTGCTTTTGTTGTAGTTTTAGGGTTTTGGGGTCTTAACCATCGATGATTGCCCAAACCATCGATGGTTAACCCCAATCGTCAATGGTTGGGTAACCATCGCCGATTAACCCTGACCGTCGATGATTGGAGTTTCTCCCCTTTATTTTTTAAAGATCACCCTAAACATTTCCCCTTCAACTTTTTCCTCTTCTTCACCTTAACCTGATCTTGACCACAACCAAATGGGGCAACCTATTTCCCCTACACTCAAACTTATTTGGGAGTCACCATCTCCCAGACCAAAAACTACATTTGGCTTGAAGTCCATATTATATATATTGTTCATGGGACTATGTAGGTAGTGTTCTCTTTCCTTTTGCATTAGGAGTCAGCTTGGCCACACGCCCTACCCAACCCCCCACTTGTCTATGTTCACCATGACATCGCCCCCTCTTTTAAAACAAACCTATTCTTACACCTTGTGATGACCTTGCTTTGGTCATTATTAAACGCTTCAACCAATTTGGCCTTGTTGAAATTTTTTTGCACCACCTTGTGCATGACCTAACCAATTATATTTTTTTAGGAGCACTTCCTACCCTGGATACCTGAGTAAACATTGAACCTTTCTAGTACATTTGATATGTGTAACCTGATCAGCTATGACTAAAATTGGGGACTAGTTACCTTGTCACTTATTCTAGACCTTTAACTTCGTGTTATCAACATTGACCATTTTTTGTCTTTGTGTGATTTTTTGCCCTTAGCATCTCATCGCACCTTATACACGTAGTTGCATTTTAGTACTTACACCTTCTTTCCTTTTATCAAACCATGAACCATATTCTGTATTACCTCATCAACTCTTGGTTTGAGGGGGAATACCCTCCTCCCATACTTGCGGTAACTAACCCTGAACCGTTAACCTTCTATTTTTGTTATACAGCTTATCGACCTAAAGTTACATAATAAAAAGGGACAAAATGTAGTCACCTGAAAATGTCCCCTTGAAAATTTTTAGTATCACATCACCTTGGACCTATTCTCGAACATTAGTTAACTATCTAGATAATTAGCTCACCCTTTACACCTAGCCACCAAACATTTTAACATGCTCTCTTTGACTCTTTTTAACCCTTTTTGCACCAAGGGATTGACCATCGATGGTCACCCTAACTGTCTATAGTCACCCTAACTGTCGACGGTTAGGTCTCCACCCCTACAACACAAAAATCATCCAACTATAGATGAGCTTGCACGAGAAAAATAGAAACTTTCCCATGCACATCTCACAACTTTCTTTCTTTCCAAACAGGCATCTTTATCCTCCCAACTTAGCAACTTTCCCTCAAAGCTTCCCTCCTCACTTAGCAAGTTTTTGTTATAAATGCATGGCTCTTGGGAGAGTTATTTATCAAAAATTTTACATATCCAGGCTCTCTTATTTTCCTTGTGCAGGAATTCGACGTCTCAAAACTCTGTCTATGTGATTCTCAAAAGTCAAAGTATCATTGTGCTGCTCAAATCTCTTCAGCACTCAGCTATCAAATCTTCAACATAACAAAGGTACTTTGTTTTATTTTTAGTATTTTTTATTATTCATTTGTTCTCTTGATCAGTTAGTTTGAACCCTCTTCCCCACTCCTAATACCAACCTAATACCCTTTCATCCATTAAAACCCCCTTTCATCTACCAGATACCCTTTGTAACTCATTCTATAAATTCTTTGATAGGTAACCGTAGTTGGTTACTATAATCATCAACAGTTATAGCAATTGTCACCGATCACCCAATCGTCATTGTAGTATAATTGTTGATGGTCATCCTACTGCCAACATTCACTATCATTCCAAAATAATAGTTTGTTATTTTGACTCCACTTGCACCCTACTAGATCTCCTTTAGCCTTCTAACTAACACATAACCCCTCTTTTGACCTCTCTAGACTTGACTATAATTTATCTCTTGCATGTAGATGACCTTACCTAGATTGGCATAGGAAGTTGGTAGCATATTTGACCTCCCCATTGTCACACAACCCTTCTTCACTGACCAAAGTAACATTACGTTTGAGTTATCTCTATGTGATATGGTTTTCACATCTAATTATGAAGACATCAATGAATAAATAACTATAATTCAGGAGGATATTGATGAAGCTGTTGCATTTTAGAATCATTATTTTGATAATATCAATCCTAATTTAGATTGGATCTCTTTTATATTGATCATCGTTATCATTTCCATATCTACCTTTTGTAATTTCTCTTTTATCAATAAACTTGAATGTTGAACATGGGTTGACATCCATTTAAGCAAGCACATTCCTTTCTTGGGACTGGTTTCTCACTAGGCAGCCCCTTACCTTTCTATTAATAAATTTTTTGTGATTTCATATTATTTGCAGGTCATTCTTCCCTATCCAAAGAAGGAGTTCTCACTTTGTCTGGTCATTAATGAGCACATCATTTCCCAGGTGCATACCCTTTATCTCTTGTTTCTCCCCTCTTTTTAAATTTTAAAAAAAAAATCAAGCAAGAAAAAGTAAGGAAACAAAAGGTCTTCGTTTGAGCAACTCTATTTCCTTTGTCATGCGTGCCCTTGAGATGGCTTCAGATACTAAATTGGGACTAAAAATGCAAACCTCCAATTAGATGTTGTTCTTAAGGCCACCTAAAAAAATGTCAGTCAGATTTTCCTCAATAATGTCAACCACATGTAGAGAGAGATTCTAAAATTGATGAATGTAATCCTTTATAGTCCCAATTTGGCGCAGCTTGACTAGTTGGTTGAAGTAGTTTTCAAAGACATTGTTATTATAAAGGAGTTGCAACTCCTCAAAAAGTACCAACCACGAAACTAGGACACCCTTCTTTTTCTTTTGAACACACAATCAATAATTCCAAATGAATTGTTTAGGTTCTAGATACAAAGAGGCCATGACCACCTTTTGCGAATCAGGATTCTGATGTAGATCAAATAATTTTTCAATTTGAGTAAGCCATGTGAGTGGGTCCTTACCATCAAACTTGTACAAGTCCACTTTTGGCAACATTGGCTTCAGGCATGAATTTTCTAATTTACGCTATAATTTTTTGGATTGGGAGACCCAAACTAGAGTGGTGGAGAGTTATTTTTCAAAGGTTGAGTTACAAGGTTGGCCAATTGCCTAGTTAGTTATTAAAATTGATCCTTAAAGCCATTCATCTCTCCTCTCATCCCCATGACTTCCCCTTGAACCCCATAGAGAATGTCTTTCCACACTATGCCATATAACTTTGATTGAAGTTGGTGAACCACCACTAGAATACTCAGATCTAAAGTTTTTGGTTCCATGTCATCCTAGTGAGGAGATTTAGGCATTTATTACCCTATCCCACATTCATGAGTGTTAGGCTTATCCATGCACAAACCCTAAGAGTGTTTCAACCTCAAAAAAAGTGTATTGATAGATGATATTATTGTGATTTCCTTATCAAGACAAATCCAATGACTATTAATGTGCATAACGGTGAAAATTTTAGGCCCAAAAAAGTGTATCGATAAAATATAACACTGTGATCATCTTGTAGAGCCGAATGCAATGACTGCTAATTTGCACAAGGTAAAAAACTTCCATACTTTTGTTTACATTTTTTTCTTTTTTATAAAAAAAATCCATGAACAAAATTGTGGTGACAAAAAAATTTAATTCTTCTTCGGTAACAAGTTATTTTTTTTACCTTCTAGTACTCAGGATGCCAAATCTTAAAAAAAAATACATTGTAGAAACTTTTCCAAAATGAAGATCTAATACTACTTGTAACGAAATTACTTAGATGATTCACAACAATACAATAATATATTGCATAATTAAGAACAAAATAAGTAGATCCATAATAACAATTGGTGAAAGAGTAGAATACTTAAATATTATGATTAAGCCACTTCGAGGGGACAACCTCCATAACAATGCAATAAGAATGCAATTTGCAATATATGATAAAATACTAACCACTACCTCCTATATATACTCTACTTAACCATGGTTATTCTATAGGTCGACCATACTGAGAACATTGGAAAATACAATAAGATAATTTGAAGGTGTGTAAGCTTTAATTCAACCACACATATCCCTGGATGCACTATAGGTTAGGGGTATGTCATTGATATGGAATTATTTAATGTTTCATGTGATGTATTAAGTTGTAATATGTTAAGTTGTAATGTGTTGGTAACTTGGAATTATGAGACACATTTATTATTTGTGGCACACTAAGGTGTATTAATGTTGTAGTGGATAACCGAACATTTAATGTAAATAGGTGGGTCTTGTCATTTATAAGCATGCCCCTGCATTTGTGCAATGGATGTTAACCAAAGTATTGGAGTTGAAGAATAATTCTAAGTGATAATTCTGAGAGTTTAGGCTATGCTTACAAATATTATGAGTTAACAAGCAAATATTTGTGGATCTAGTGTTGTAATGCATCTCATTGTGAGACTATGGTGTCATTGTGAATGTTGTGTCATTTATATTTCCTTTTGTTTAATTCTAATAAATATCTAAGTTGTGTTGATGAATTTTATTGCATATTCCATTATGCATTTTGAGGGTTGCATGGTCTAAAGTATCTCTCAACCGATTCCCCTAATCACAACTACATCATTTTCGTATCAAAGTAAGATTATAGTCCTTGTTGGTTATTATTGTTTTCCACACTTGAAAGTGTGGGTAGAATGTAGTTGTAGACATATTCCACTGAGATTTTTAGGGAGAATGTGTAGAATATATATAGATTTATAAGGAAATGGCACACAAAGGAGGCTTAGGTGGTAGAAGGGCAAGAATGGCTAAAGAGACAATAAGAATATATATAGATTTATAAGGAAATGACACACAAAGAAGGCTTAGGTGGTAGAAGGGCAAGAGTGGCTAGAGAGCCAATAATTGTAGATCTGACTAGACTTAGAGAATATGTAACCCTAAATGGAGGCTATGGAGACAACAAAATACAAAGGTGTCATGTTTGTAGACGATGAATTCAATAATAAAGACATAGATGAGGTTGATGAATCTAAAGATTGATTCTTACAAGTTATTGTAAAAATGACAAGTTAATAAAAGTTGGACCTCAGAAGTTATTTTGGAAGTTTGAGTCCCAAAGAGCTCATTGACAGGTTCACTAAGCGAGAAAATACTTTGAATATGAAAGTATGGAAGATCCCAAGCGAGTTAATTTAATTAGTACATAGTTGAAAGGTCACGCATCCTTATGGTGGGAACATGTTTAAGTTGATATATTATGCAAAATCAAGGAATTTATTAATACCTTAAATAGATTCACCATGTAATTAAAGGCTAAATTAATTCCTATGGATTATAAGATGAGTTTATTTAAGAAGCTTCAAAACTTGTGACAAAGGGATTTTAGTGTGAAAGATTACACTAAAGAGTACTGTAAACTAACCATCAAAGTGGGTCATATTGAAGATGGTTTTGAAAATATCTCAATGTATGTAAATGCATTGCATATGGAAATTCAAGATGAGTTTGGGATGATCAAATTACCATATGTTAAATAAGCATATAAGTGTGTACTGAAGTTGAATAAAATATATCCCATAAACAACAAGGTGCAACATAAATAAGATGAAAATTCACGTGTGGATGTGGACAAGGATGAGGAAACAACATAAGTTATTATGTGTGATAAGGTAAGATGATTACTTCACAATGCAATAATATTGATACTCAAAGAGATAGAAATTGTGGATCCCTTTGTACATGTTTCAAATGTGGTGAGACTATCCACATAGCATTTGAGCATCCACGTGTATAATAAATGTGGTAGGAGAACTTATGAGAGTGTGTATATCACTGAATTAGATGAAGAAATTATTGCATCCATTCATAACATAGATGAACTGAAACTAGAGGAGAAGCTCTCATGATGAAGAGGGTATTGTTGAAACTTAAAAAAGAGAAGAATAGTCCTAATTAAAAAAAAATTGTTCAAAACCATATGTAATTTTGGAGATAATCATGGCAAATTTATTGTTGATAGTGGTCGCATAGATAATATTGTTTCACAAAAATGGTAGATAAACTTGGTTTGAAGATAATTTTGCATCTAAATTTAATAAGGTTTCATAGTTGTTGAAGGGACATAAAGTTTTGGTAAATGAACAGTTTTGGTAAGTTTTCAAATTGGTACATATAAAGATGAGATTTTATGTTACATAATGCCTATGGATATTTATTGTATTCTACTTGGAAGGCCTTGGCAGTTTGACTTCAAGCACAACTTGATGGTCATACAAATATATACACATAGTGGAAAGATGGTTAAACACATTGTAATAAAATTACTTAGATGTTCACAAAGAATAATTGTATATCGCACAAAATAAGCAAAGATAAGAGATCACATAATAATAATTGATAGCATAGTAGGATATTGGATAATATAGCAGAGCCACTTCAAGGGGGAAACCTCCACAATAATGCAATAAGAGCATAATACTTAATGTGATGATCAAAGACTAACCACTACATCCTCTATATAGTCTACTTAGTCATGGTTATTCCATAGGTTGACCTAAATAAGAACATAGAGAAATGTAACAAAAATATAAAAGAGGTATATAAGCCACAAGTCAGCGGCACATATCCCTAGAAATGCCAAAAGTTAAGGGTGTAATATGCCCCTTCCCTTCAAAATAATGTTGTCCTCAATGTTGAATCAACTTTGGATGTTGTTGCACAAAGGATTCATCCTCTCAGGTGGAATCTTCACATGGTAGATTCTTCCATTTGATCAGGTACTCCTTAATCTCTCTAGACCACAACTACTTAGTGTGCATTTAAAGGATCGCCTTAGGTTCAAGAATAAATATTCCTTCCTCATCTAATTATGGTAACTCAGTTTGAGTAGTAACTCTGTGTCTAATGACTTTCTTCAAGTGTGATACATGAAATACTGAATGTATGCGAGTGGATGAAGGAAACTCTAACTTGTAGGCCACACTACCAATTTTCTGCAAGATCTAATAAGGTCCATAATACTTAGGGCACAAATTGTTATCATTTTTTTATTGATTCAAGTACATCTATTTATATGGATGCAAGTGAACAAAGACCCAATCACCAATGTCAAAATTCCTCTCACTCCTACGTTGATCTGCCTGTTGCTTTATACAATTTTAGGTCATGGCTAAATTTTCACACAAACTTGTAAGGACCTCCTATTAATGGTGGATATGTTCCTCAAATAAAGGAACCTTAGGATGGACCTTCAAGGTTGAAGTGATGGATGGAGGGTGGTATCCATACAAGGCCTCAAAGGGAGACATTTTGGAAAAACTATGAACAAAAGTATTATACCACCATTCAGCAAGTGGCAACCAATGAACCCATCTATCATATTTATCATAAACAAAATAACAGAGATATCCTTCTAGACATTTGTTGACTACCTCAGTTTGTCCATCTGATTGATGATGATAGGATCAGTTATGAGCCAACTTGGCACCCAAACATGCAAATAATTTAGTCTAAAAATTACTAGTAAAAATTAGATCTCTATCATTGACAATGATCTTAGGAGTATCATGCAGTTTTTAAACTGTATTGAGAAAAGTAGAAGCTACTATACTAGCAATAAATGGTTGTGATAATGAAAAAAATGAGCATACTTACTGAGATAATCCATAACAACCATGATAACATTCTGACCATCATATCTTGGTAACCCTGTAATGAAAGCCATAAACACCTCTTCCCAACACTAGCTAGGGATGGATAAAGGCTACAAAAGACCTTGGGTTTTGCTAGTTTCACCTTTATTTTGTTGATAAATCATACATTCAGCCACATATTTCTGGACATCCCCCTTGAGTCCTTCCCAAAAAAATCCTACTTGATTCTATGACAGGTTTTCAAAAATCTTGAATGACCCCCAAGTGGAGTTACATGTTCCTGAAGGATTTTTTGTTTGAGAAGAGAATTCTTACATAGGTATAATCTATCTTTATACCATAATGCATTACCCTTCCATATGATTTTTTCAAATCCACCCAAACCTTACTGAAGATTCTAAATCAAGTCATGGGTAACACTATAATTTTTCCATTATGATCTTACTTCCTCTAGCCAATCTACCTACCAAATGGTCATGGTACATAACAATGACTCGACTGATTTATCCCTCTTAGATAGTGCATCTGCCACCACATTTTCCTTGCCTTTTTTGTAGACTATTTCAAAATCATAGCCTAACATCTTAGTTACCCATTTATGTTGTTCTTCTGATGACCAACTATTATTCCAAAAAAAATTTGAGACTGTCATGATCAGTTTTTACTTGAAAGTGATGACTCATCAAATAAGGTCTCCATTATTTGATTGCATACAGAATGGCTATCATTTCCTTCTCATAGATGGGCTTGTGCCAATTTTTATCCTTCAGTTGATGACTTTCAAATGCAAGTGGTCAGCCTTCTTGCATGAGCACAACACCTATACCATATCTAGATACATCACATTCAACCATAAAAGTCTTAGAAAAATTAGGAGTGGCAAACACTAGAGTAGTGTGCATAAGTAGTTTTAATTATTCAAATGCCCTGGTATTTGTATCAGTCCATTGGAAGGAGTCTTTCTTCAACAAAGATGTGAGTGGAGCTACAATACTACCATAATTTTTGACAAACCTATAATAGTAACCAATTAACCCCAAAAATCCCCTTAGTTACTTGAGTGTCTTAGGAACTAGCCAGTCCACCATTGATTGGATTTTTTTAGGATCCACTTTCACTCCATGTGAAACCATATAACCCAGATACTCAACCTCACGAGGTCCAAAAGTACATTTGGAAATTTTGGCATACAACTGATGTTATTCTAGATTTAAGAGTACCTGTTTCACATGCTGTAAATGGTCTTCCCAATTTTTACTGTAAATGAGGATATCATCAAAAAACACCAGAACAAATTTCCTCAAAAATGTCCTACAAATAGTATTCATCAAACTATGAAAGGTGGATGGTGCATTTGTTAGAGCAAAAGGCATAACCATAAACTCATAATGGCCCTCATGAGTTTTGAAAGTTGTTTTGGGTATGTCTTCATCACCGATCCAGATTTGATGATACCCAAAACACAAATCTAACTTGGTAAAATAAAGAGCACCATTTTATTCATCTAGCAAATCATCAATGACAGGAATATGAAACTTATCTTTAATGGTGTACTTGTTGAGCTCTTTATAGTCGAGGCACATCCTCTAAGTGTCATCTTTCTTTCTCACCATGATAAATGGTGAAGAATATTCACTTTGGTCGTGATGAATAATTCATATGTCTAACATCTCCTATACCATCTTTTTAATTCACTTTTCTAGGCATAGGGATCCCTATATGGCCTAATGTTGGGTGGTGTACTATTAGGAATAAGTTTGATGGCATGATCATGCATGCAACTGGGTGGAAGTCATTTCGGCATGTCACCAAAAACAATATAATGGGCATCAATCACTTATTGTAGATCAGGAGGTGTAGATAGTTAAGTTGGTTGGACTTAATTGGAAAAAAAATGAGCCATAAATCCTTCAGCACCCTTTCAGAGAATCTTGGTCATTTGATGGGAGCTAACAAGTTGTGAAGATTTATCTCTCAATCCATTTAGCTCAAATGTCCTTCCCTCAGAATGAAAGTGCATGAATAATTCCTATAAATTCATCTCAATAGTTCCCAAAGTGGTGAGCTATTGTACTCCCAGAACAACATCGTCTCCACCCATGGGAATAGAAAACATAAGAGAATCTAATAGGTAGTCTCCCATGGACAACTTAATACTATGATATTTTTATGAATAGCTGATAGTACTACCATCTACAATCATGACTTGAAATTCTAGAGTGGGATAAATGAAATAGTTCAAACAAGCAACCAACTTACTATTGATGAAGTTGTGTGTGCTCCCAGAATCAATAAATATAGTGACCTTTTATTTCTTAAGGAAACCCACCACCTTAAGAGTTTGGGGAGTAATAATACCTAAAAGGGCATGATAGGAAATAGTAAGTTGAGAGTCTTCATATTCCTCTTCATGTCCTTTTACATCCTCACCAATTACCTCCTCATCATTTGCATCCTCATTGGCACCTTCATTGTAAACTAGCTTCTTTTCAGCATAATGATGTCCTTTGCTTCATTTACTGTCGCAACCATAACACAACCCTTTATCTCACTTCTCCTCAATTTGTTGAGGCGTCAATCTGGTGGGTTGAGGAAATGATGGTGCTAGAAAGGTGCAATCACTACTAGTAGTGAAAGTGTAGACCACATGTTATATGTTGATTTCTAATCCAACACAAGTGAATGAAAACATAATAACAACATAAATGCTTCCAAAATAAGTAAAAGAGACTCTTAGTGAGTTTGAAGATATTTTTTCTAATGAGTTACTAATTGGGTTACCACTAATGAGAAGCATAAGTTGTCACATTAATTTGATTCTTTCTTCGAGTTTACCAAATAAAGTGACACATAGATTGACTCCAAAAGAGAATACAGAGGTGCTATGATAAGTTCAAGAGCTATCAAATAAAGGGTTGATCGAAGAAAGTTTGAGGTTGTGTGAAGTGCTAATAGTATTAACACCTAAGAAGAACAGAGAATGTGCACTAATTTGAGAGTCATCAACAAGATAACCATGAATTATATATTTCCATTACCATGCATGGGTTATTTAATGAATTAATTAAGTGGAGCAAGATACTCCACAATTTTTAACTTGAAGAGTAGATATCCCCTTTAGACACATAAATGAACAATTAAGTGCTTGACAATGTTTAAACTTGACATCCTTACCCTACTTGTTCCATTCATCATTTCACTGACTCACAATCTATAAGAGAGCCTCTATTGTGTTGAAAACATGGGAAATATCATACAAACATCCCTATTTCAATCCCATTAATCCCTATTCAACCCACATGTTCCTGTCAGACCTTTTACAACAATCTCTATCTTTTTACGACAAGTCCATGTTAAGTCAAGAAGGGTCATACTATGACTTTGTCCACTAGTGTGACCTTGTCCCCTATACTCAAATGGTTACTGTTTTAAATTGATATGTTTCATAATATCTCTTTCGCACCTTTTGTAAATAATGCTAGCAAAAATATTCAAAAGATTCCATTATATTATCACATTAAGGCTTCTCTAAACACATATAGTAATCACTTGGCGATTCTACTACATATTGAGCGAAAGAGTGCTATTTCTTCCAATTTAAATTATGCAGCATTTGAATAGTCATAGGTCAATTCTAAATATATTTTATTGTAGGTCAAGGGAATTCATTACCAATTATTCCAATCAATATTCTAGTTACAATCATATAATTGCACAATCATAGATCACACAATCACCCTAGGAGGGAAAACTACATCGACCTGAGGCCCACTTGGGCTATGTAGGCAACACCTAAATTACACGATATTTTTTAGGATAACTTAGCTATTTCACTTACCCATTGCCCCCGTTTGCATTTTATCTTTGTTGTGTTGGTTGTGCAAGAATAAGGGTTTATGTTTTGCAGGTCCTCTTTGAGGCATATCAACACATAATTAATCAATAAACCTTTGTAGATAATTGCACATACCCAAATCAAAAAATCAAGTGCACAATCAACCAGGATGTGGTTGTAGTCAGTAGACAAGGCCACAATGTGACCTTGTCCTCCTCTAGTGTACTTGTCCCAACACACTTTAAATTACAACATTTGGTCACGACACAATACATAGGTCCTTTTAAGCAATGTTTAGTTATAATCAATGTGCATAGTCAACATAAAATTTATTTTACAGGGGTTTACATATATGTAGGTCTATTTACTATTTTTAGCTAATTTCTAATTTTATAAAATACTATAGCATATTGTATTTCACTATCAAATCTATATATTCCTCCATTTCAATTAGAATAATTTAATTGTAGTTTAGATTAATTCAATTCAAAATAGATTAAACATCACTAAATTCACATAAGGGAAGGTGATGAATGGAAAACAATGTTCAAGACACAAAAAGGGCTATATAAATAGTTGATTATGCCATTTGGATTGACTAATGCACCAATTGCATTCGTGAGATTGATGAATGAATTTATCAAGCCATTTTTGGGTAAGTTTTTCATCATATATCTTGATGTTATATTGATTCTCAATAGAATAGAGGAAGAATGCTTGTGACATTTGTACAAAGTGTTAGAGAATTTGTAAGCTAAAAATTTACTCATATATTTGAAGAAATATAGTTTCATGTAGAAATAATTGGTATACTTGGGGCTTGTGATTTCTCAAGAAGGTTTGACTATGGACTAAGAGAAGGTGCAAGCTACATTGGATTTCTCATCAACATAGAGTGAATTTGAAGTACATAGTTTTCATGCTTTGACAAGTTTTTATATGAAGTACATTAGGAATTTAAGTGGGATGTGTGTAGTGATCAATGATGTGATGTGCAAAGATATATATTTTTTGTGTGGATGACATAAACATAACATAGTTTCCAATAGTCAAAGAAGAAGACAACTAAGTAGCCAATGTTTGTCATATGATTCCAAGATCTTTGAATGTCATAGATTGCCTGAAACCTTTAGATTAGATGAGAGCAATATAAGGCAAAAAAGTGAGCTTCATTAATTGATTAGCCAAAAAACTTACAATGGAAGTACATTATGTAGTGATATATTAGGTCACCGTAAAGGTAACAACTCAACTCACAATTAGAACACACATAAAGTGTAAGTTCCCCTAATGAACTTAACAACCCTAAGAAAGCTAACTAACAACCATTTAAGTAAAACCAAAGGCGGAAAAAAACCTATACTAACAGTGTTAACATTACTAGATTTCAATAAAGTATTTCAAGTAGATTACGATGCTAGTGACACAATAATAAGAGTGGTGATAAATCAAAAGGAAGACCTGTCACAGGTTTCAATGAAAATTTTAATGATACAAAACACAAATATTCTGTGTATAATTAGGAGTTTTATGCAATTGTGCAAGCACTAAAGAAATGGAGACATTATTTATCGCCTAAGGAGTTTGTATTGTACACAAAACATCAAATAATGCAATTCATTAATAGTCAAAGTAAGTTAAATCAAAGTCATATGAAGTGAGTTGAATTCCTACATAGCTATTCATTCTTGTTGAAGCACAAGAGTGGAGTGTCAAGTAGAGTAGTAGATGCGCTAAGCCACATAGTTTTTTTTATTGAATAAATTGAGTGTGGAAGTCATAAGATTTGATCTTATGAAGGAATAATATGATAAGTATGAAGATTTTGAAGAAGCATGGAAGGCACGTGCAAAAAAAGTGAGTGGTGATAGAATGCCATGGTTAAATTTTATTTTCAAAACAAATTGTTATTTTGAGGAGTGCACCTGTGTATACCTAAAGGATTAATGTGTGAAATTTTGATCAAGGAAAAGCATAGTGGAGGTTTGACATGCCATTTTGGTTATGACAAAACATCAATGCAAGTAGTGGAAAAATATTTTCATCTATGAATGAGTTTGGATGTGTGAATTTTTTTTTTTGGATTGTAGAATTTTCCAACTAGTGAAAAGGATAAATCAAAATGTAGGATTGTTTCAACCATTGCCTATTCCAAAGAAACCATGGGATGATATAAGTATGTATTTTGTTTTAGGTTTACTTACAACATAGAGAGGAAATGATTCCATATTTATGATTGTGGACAAATTTTCAAAGATGTCACATTTTTTTACTTGTAGAGAGACTATTGATGCGACACATAAATTGCTAACTTGTTTTTCAGGGCGATTGTAAGACTACATGGTTTGTCATGCATCATATTTTAATAAAAAATATATAGTTTATTGGATATTTATAGAGAAATTTGTAAAAAAAGTTGAACATAAAATTATAATTTAGTTCAACATACCATCCTCAGACAAATGGATAAGTAAAAGTAGTCAACAAAAGTTTGGGTAATCTATTGAGATGTTTAATTGAAGGAAAACATGAACATGGGATAATATTTTGGCACAAGCTGAGTTTGTACACAATAATTTAGTGAATAGAAGTACATGGAAGACACCATTTAATTTTATTTATGGGTCAAGTCCAAGAAGAGTTACGAAGCTACATGACATGAAAAGTGAGCAAAGAAAAAGTGTTGAAGTAGAGGATTTTGCAAAACAAATGAGAGAAGTGCATAAATACGTGCGTGAGTAATTTGAGAAAAGTACTGCGTAATATATAAACAATGCATAAATACAGGTAGAAGAGAATTGAAATATTAGGTTCAGATTTAGACTTATATCACTTGAATAAATAGAGATTTCTAAAAGGAAATATAATGATTTGTTATCTTGAAGAAACAAGAGACCTTACAATGAAGACACTAGAGTCACATCAAGCTCAAGTCAAGAAAGCCTTTGACAAGAGAGCCATAGCAAGAGACTTCAAAGAGGGGGATCTAGTCCTCAAGTGGGATTCAAATAAGGCCAAGCAAGACAACCATACCAAGTTTGATAGATTGTGGAGTGGCCCTTATTTGATCTATGGATGCAAACAACATAACTAGATGGAGAGGTATTACCTATCTCAGTCAATGGAATTCATCTAAAGCCTTGTTATTAAAAGAGTTTACAACCATTGTATATATTGTATAGTTTTTTATGTTTTCTTCTAAGTGCCTTGTGCACATCTTTTTCAGTTGTGTGTTTCCCTTCCCTAAGTGCCTTGGGCACAGTGTTGTTTTATTCTGGTTGTTCTTGTTGCTTCAAAGGGATTTTTTAGATAGAGTTAGCCTTATCAAAGAAAGCAGTAACTCCATGCCCAATAGATCAGATGAAGCAATGAGTTGGGTTCTTCAAGCATAACAGGCATGCTTCCCTGTGAGTCGCCAAAAATATTGGTAGTTTTTGACCCCACAGGCACATTTCCCTTTGAAGTAGAGGATTTTGCAAAATTAATGAGAGAAGTGCATAAATACGTGCGTGAGTAATTTGAGAAAAGTACTGCGTAATATATAAACAATGCATAAATACAGGTAGAAGAGAATTGAAATATTAGGTTCAGATTTAGACTTATATCACTTGAATAAATAGAGATTTCTAAAAGGAAATATAATGATTTGTTATCTTGAAGAAACAAGAGACCTTACAATGAAGACACTAGAGTCACATCAAGCTCAAGTCAAGAAAGCCGTTGACAAGAGAGCCATAGCAAGAGACTTCAAAGAGGGGGATCTAGTCCTCAAGTGGGATTCAAATAAGGCCAAGCAAGACAACCATACCAAGTTTGATAGATTGTGGAGTGGCCCTTATTTGATCTATGGATGCAAACAACATAACTAGATGGAGAGGTATTACCTATCTCAGTCAATGGAATTCATCTAAAGCCTTGCTATTAAAAGAGTTTACAACCATTGTATATATTGTATAGTTTTTTATGTTTTCTTCTAAGTGCCTTGTGCACATCTTTTTCAGTTGTGTGTTTCCCTTCCCTAAGTGCCTTGGGCACAGTATTGTTTTATTGACTAATGCTTGACTAATCAAATCTCGTAATCTACTCTACAGTTTTGAAATTTAGAATAAATCTTTTGGGTCTTCCCACACATTTCATAGGTTGGATAAAGGAAACTATTAGAAGGTTCACCTATAAATACATATCAAGAGATTCATTTTTTCCACTTATTATTTACTTGGTTAAAGCATAAACACTTCTACACGATGAGAAAATATACCCTATTTTACCCAAATTATGCATTATTCAATGGGAGAAGTCATAAACCAAGTCAAAATCCTTTTAAAGCAAGTCAAGGGCTATCAATGTCAAGTATCAAATCCATCTTCTAGTTGTATGCATGTAGTCAAAAGGAGTACAATCACACATTCACTTTAAGTGGGAGAATTATGTGAGCCTGATTTCCCTCCTTGGAATATGAGAGAAATCTATTTGGTCACACATTGTGATTTAGAGCACTCTACAAATGAGAGAAGTGCATAAATACGTGCGTGAGTAATTTGAGAAAAGTACTGCGTAATATATAAACAATGCATAAATACAGGTAGAAGAGAATTGAAATATTAGGTTCAGATTTAGACTTATATCACTTGAATAAATAGAGATTTCTAAAAGGAAATATAATGATTTGTTATCTTGAAGAAACAAGAGACCTTACAATGAAGACACTAGAGTCACATCAAGCTCAAGTCAAGAAAGCCGTTGACAAGAGAGCCATAGCAAGAGACTTCAAAGAGGGGGATCTAGTCCTCAAGTGGGATTCAAATAAGGCCAAGCAAGACAACCATACCAAGTTTGATAGATTGTGGAGTGGCCCTTATTTGATCTATGGATGCAAACAACATAACTAGATGGAGAGGTATTACCTATCTCAGTCAATGGAATTCATCTAAAGCCTTGCTATTAAAAGAGTTTACAACCATTGTATATATTGTATAGTTTTTTATGTTTTCTTCTAAGTGCCTTGTGCACATCTTTTTCAGTTGTGTGTTTCCCTTCCCTAAGTGCCTTGGGCACAGTATTGTTTTATTGACTAATGCTTGACTAATCAAATCTCGTAATCTACTCTACAGTTTTGAAATTTAGAATAAATCTTTTGGGTCTTCCCACACATTTCATAGGTTGGATAAAGGAAACTATTAGAAGGTTCACCTATAAATACATATCAAGAGATTCATTTTTTCCACTTATTATTTACTTGGTTAAAGCATAAACACTTCTACACGATGAGAAAATATACCCTATTTTACCCAAATTATGCATTATTCAATGGGAGAAGTCATAAACCAAGTCAAAATCCTTTTAAAGCAAGTCAAGGGCTATCAATGTCAAGTATCAAATCCATCTTCTAGTTGTATGCATGTAGTCAAAAGGAGTACAATCACACATTCACTTTAAGTGGGAGAATTATGTGAGCCTGATTTCCCTCCTTGGAATATGAGAGAAATCTATTTGGTCACACATTGTGATTTAGAGCACTCTACAAATGAGAGAAGTGCATAAATACGTGCGTGAGTAATTTGAGAAAAGTACTGCGTAATATATAAACAATGCATAAATACAGGTAGAAGAGAATTGAAATATTAGGTTCAGATTTAGACTTATATCACTTGAATAAATATTAGGTTCAGATTGTAATGGGACACATGGAAAAATATTGGTCCATATAGACGGTTATGAAAGTTTGTGATGAACAAATATGAGATAGAGTTACCTAAAGGATTGATATATCTCCTATTTTCAATGTGGTTGATTTGTATCCTTATTATGAAGGATAAATTAGTTATAGTGCAAACACATACTTTAAAGAAACAAATTAGAGATTTTAGATCTAAAAAAAGATCACAGTGAAGTGGAATAGGTGATTGACATGCGAGTTGGAAAGACTATGTGTAAAAAGGATCGTATCTAGTAAAATGGAAATGCCATGAATAGAAAATGTGGCATGGATAAGCACATCAAAATCTATAAAATAATAAATGCCATTAACATAGATCTTAGAAGGTGCACAAGTAGGATCTCGTGTTTCTTTTGTATCCAAGGTGTATGGCATATGAACATTGGAGTTTACGTGTAATCTTGCATAAAAAAAATATTCCAGTTTAGGAAACTTGTCAAGTGTTGTTTTGTGCAAGTTTATTACCACACATATGCCTTTGTTATAAGTTTTCATATACCATATATGTATGCATAATCATTTTTATGTTGTTTTACACCACCTTTGAATGCACATTTGCCTTGTGTTGTTTTGAACAACCTAGGAGCATGCACATGTTTGGAATGTTTTGCACGTATGTTTTTGCATGTAGTTACAACTATTATTTTTCTAAATAAGCCTACAAAGATTTGGGAAATAAATAACATTTGCATTTTATGCAAGCATAATATTGTGGTGATTTGTAGAGTAATTCCATAAGTCTACGACATCTTATTGAGAAACAAAGTAATAATTTGAATCCCTGTAGGTTCTTCACCACAGAAGTAGCAAAGTTGATGAGATTTATTGGAGGATTTTTTTCTTCATTGTATAGGACATGTGATAAGTTTATAGTCATTTTGGGTGCATGCGGTAATATGCAAAAATGTTCTTGAGTAGACTTAAGGATAATAGTGCAAGGGTTAATAGTGCTATTATAGTTTTCAAAGTCTTGCAATTTCATGTATACTTAATTTGGGTGTGTATATCCTTGTGATGTGTTATGAAAGGAGCCATTACTAATCATTTGGAATTTAATTCCAAAAGTCATGGTAAATTTATATGGGCTTATTTAATGTTAATTGTGGTATAATGAGTTGTGATGCATTAAGCTATAACTTGCCTTAGAATTAATTATAAGAGACATTTAATATTTGTGGCACAGTAAGGTGTGTTAATGTTATTAGTGGGTGGCAAAGCACTCGATGTAACTAGGTGGGTCTTGTGCCTTTATAAGCACACCCCTACAATTGTGCAATGGATGTTAATTATAGTATTGAAGCTAAAGAATACTTCTGAGAGTTTAGGCTACACTTGTAATGATTGTGAGTTAGCAAGCAAAGATTTACGAATCTAGCAATGTAACACATTTTGTTATAAGATTGCAGTGTCATTATCAATGTTGCATCAATTGTATTTCCTTTTGTATAAATCTAATAAATATTTGAGTTATGTTGATGAATTTTATCATGTATTATGTTGTGTATTTAGAGGGTTGTGTGGTTTAAGGCATCTCTTAATCGAGTACCCTAACCTCGACCACATCACAATCATTATGGTATTCTTAATGAACCAATAACTTGACATAGAAAGAAGACCTCACACTCGAGAGGGTTCCCTAAAGGATAACGTGGAAAAACCCTTTGTGAGGTTACATACACCTATACCCTGCAACCTAAAGGTTCTTAGTAGTGTTAAATCTAAGCATTGAGGGAATTCTCATAAGGTATTTGACGAATATAATAACCAATAAGATAATTAATTTCAAGCCATCTAAAAACATTTTCAATAACATCTACTTGCTAAAAGATATTGGGTTGAGGAGGATTATCAAAATTTGTACCTTGTCATAGACTTCAAGATAAATTTCGAGTTTCTTTTGGCTCTATCCTTCCTAACATTTACAATAATGGTTACAACAAATTTGTTAAGGGTCATTTAAAAAAACTAGAACAATCTTTAATACTGAAATAAATATAGTCTAATCTTAAACATCCTTCAAAGTTAATTTGATACAAGGCAAGACAAGATAACACAACATTATAAATAAAAAATAGGCTTTAGTGGGAATGGAACCTAACTTATGATTATCCATGCTTAAGAGAGATGAGGTAAGCCTTAAGATGCGAAAGTAACCATTACAAAAAAATATTTTTAATCTTTGAGGATTTGGATTCATGTATATTTAAGCCCCTCTTATGCGCTTTCTATTGTGCCTTTGATGGGAGTGTGCGGCTTGTAAAGGGGCTTTCTCTACCAACCCTCCTTTAAATATTTTGATAAATCTTGTCAAGTAGATGCTGCTATCTTTCCCCCTTTGATCGATGGCAGTTGTACCTCCAAATTCATCTTTCTTGGTGTAGGAGGGGATCCACGTGTAAAGACATTTACAAATGTGGTTAGGGGCCCTCTACCTAATCATGTGGATGTGTGCGCTACTACTTCGATGGTCTCTTGCTCTCTTGCTTTGATTGTTAACAATCCTAAGGTGACCATGCTTGGGGTCTCTTCTACTCCAACTCAACCCATCCCAATTGTCATTCTAAAAGAGGGTCATTTTGGTGGGTGTTATAAGCCTTTATTTTTATCCATTTCTTTGTCCCCCTATTCTCCTTCCATCCCTCCACTTTTTGCTTTAGATTCATCGAATGATGCTTTCAAGGCTCATTAGGTGTATGCTAAGTGCAACAATGTTTTCAACTCATTCCACCACTACTCAAGCTTTTACAAATCTTGGATCCCCTCCAACTCTAGGTTTGGTGACCCTTCTCTAGTGGATGTGTCTTGCTTGTCTTCCTAGACCTGAACTGTAGGTATTCTTTTAGGGGATGTCTAGACACGTGTTGCCATGATTTCTCTTAAGCTGGAAATCCTTCACTCTCCTTTGCTTGAGATGGAAGTTGAAATATGAATCAAACCCCTTTTTGGGAAATGCATGGGCTCGTTCATCTCTATTTCCACTCTTTCAACATGGGCCTCTAAGGCATGGTGCTCCATCTTTCCACCCTCTTTTTCCTTACTCCGTTCTAGTTTCTTCTTGGTGGAATTTCATAGTCCAACTGATAGGGATTTCATTTGGAACTCTGTCTCGTGGTTCTTCAAGAACTTTGATAACTTCTTTTCCCCTTGGAACCCATTTTTATTGACAGAATATATTCAAATCACTACTGTTCTGATGTGGTTATGATTATATTACCTCCCTCTCATGATGAGAAATGAGAAACTCATCAAACTCTTAGTGTAAAAAATTGGTTCATTTATGAAAATTGATGCAACGTTTTAGGGCCTCAACTTTGTCAAAGTTTGTGCATATATTGATCTCTCCAGGCTGATCTCATTTTTGATCAAATTACTCTCCTTGAATGATTTGTGAACTCAGCTTCTTAACTAAGAAGGCCTCCCTTTCCATTGCTTTCATTTCCATCAACTTGGACATCACATTACTAGGTGTCCTTCTAAACCGTCTTCAACAGGTGTAAAAGAAGAAATATGGAGTTCCTAACCATGATTTCATGTGGTATAATCATGAAAAATTCTTTCACCCCCTTTCTCTTTCCTTGGGTCTCTTATGAAGATGGGTGCTACTGATGGTTGTCATAGGGATGAGTTGTTTCCTGCTCCCCCTCCTATTATTCCTCAAATCTATGAGCTCCCCTCTTCCTCGCCCATGCTTCCCTCTACCCTAGTTGAAGTTACCACGATAGATGATCTAGTCTCTCTTCTAGTCCCTCCTCAGGAAGTTATTTCTTTGCTTTCCCCTCCCATGCCCTCTAAGAATTTTTTTAATGTGGGTGTCTCCTCAAAGAAGAAAGGGTGCAAATCAGAGGTGGAGTTGTTGAGGGCGGAAGCAAATTCCTTGATCAGTAATGGCTCTCAATGGACATTAGAGGATCTCCTTTCTAGGCATGAGAGACATATATCTTCAACATGTGGATAAGTCCTTAGGGGTGAGAGGTAGGTAGGCCCTGGCATGAGATTGAGGATTATGACGTGCTCATTTTGGGGTTCTTTTGATTGGTTCGCTTTGTTATTATGTCTAAGCTGCTCCTGCTAAGGTTTGGCAGAATCAACATGATTTTTATCTTTGTTATTTTTTACTATTGTTTGGTGTCTTGAATTTTCTTTCTTTCTTTTCCTTTCATTGGTGTGCTCCCCTAGCAAGAGGTTTTTGTTGGCTTTGGTTCTCACTATTTTGTCTCATTGTTTTTGCTTCTTCAACTTGTCATGAGAACTGGGCCCTTGATTATGCCCCATGCTGGTTCATAGCTCTGATCAAAAGTGTTTACCCTATCAAATAAAAAAATGTATATTTAAGCCATTCTCCTATGACTAATTTTCACACGTAGTTCGTAGTCATTAATGAGACTCATTTTCATAAGGAATTACAAACATAAAAATATTGAAGTATTTTGTCGGTAAATACCTTTAAATAGAAAGGCACTTAGGAAAGTATTGTCCTAGTTCTATAGGGTTTAGTTTATGTACAACTTTAAGTTCCCTTGCTTGGCCCTTCAGATTTTTCATTCCATAGATGTGAGATTTTAAAGGCTTAACTCACATTGATTTTTATATTTAATTTTATCCATTGAACGATTTCATTTTTTATATATGTATCTAAACCAATCAAATGTGATTATTTTTTAGATGGTTAGGAGTATGGCACTAAAGTGAGTATGAAAATTTGTTTAGAAAGTCTACAACGAGGTATAAGTATAGAAACATCGCTATTTTAAATAATGAGGATGTTTCAAAGTAGTTTTTGATTAATAAGTGAGTTTATATTCTCACCATGTATTGTTTCAAATTTAGACACATGCAAAAAAGGTGATGTTGGAGTTTCAACACCTTCAGGACCTGCTCAATCATTGGGGAGTGCATCTTATACCATGAGTAGAATTTCTCTAGACATCTTGCCTCGTAACTCTCCTCAACTAACATCATGGTGGTGGTAGAGTTGCTCTCACAATCGCTTATCCACCCCTCCCTTTCAACATAGGGGTTGGAGCCCACCTACTTGTGAAAAAACCATTGTTGGGCCTTTGAGGTGGGTGTCTTCGATGCATAGGTTAGTGGACTTCTGTGTGATTGTCCCTCTGCCGCTTGAGTGAGGAGTGCTTGTTCTTTTAACAATGCAAGATGGTCAGGACAGATGGGTGGCCCAAACCCTGGACCCGAAGGAGTTCTCTACTAGGACCAACCCTCTTCCTCAAGATGATCCACCTCCTCTTCCCTTTGGTGCCACTGCTAGGTCTTAAATACCATGTCTTAGTACCTTTTTAATGTTTTTTGTTAATACTAATTTGAATCGTATATACCAAGTGACAACTTTTTTTTATTACAAACAATCAAATACACTTTATATTTATTTGATTAATATATAATAATATATTTTCAATTAAAAAATATTTCTAAACAGTTATGAAGTTTTTATAGAGGTGCACAACCTTACTCATAAGTGAAAATTTGAACTTATAACCTTTTTTATAACGTACACAACTTTTCCATCAAATCCAATGAGATTATGGAACACACTAAGATAGAATGAACTACTCATTTTTAATTGACAACGCTCTTGGTATATATGCTATTTGTTAAATTTTTGAGAAGGGTTTGCATCAATATATAAAGAAGTGAGTTCATAAAAAATATATATAAAACTATTTTAATTATGTCAATAAATGTATGAGGTGATGATAGATTGTAATGTAAATTAACAATTAATAGTTGGATTTAAATTTGATAATTATTTAATTAATTATAAATAAATTTTAATCATAAATTTAATATCTATTATATTATCACATGGAAATTAAAAAATCATAATATCTTAAATTTATGACACAATTTAAAACCATTTTTTTTCTAAATTTAAAAAAAATAAAATTTAAAAACCTACATATTCATTCAAACAACGAAATTTGAACCATGTATTATTTTAAAAAACAATAAAAACATTACTCGATATAATATAGAACAAATAGAAGATTTAGAATAGTTTTTAAGATAAATATATTCAAGATATATCTTAAAAATATCTATCGCATCATAAATTCAAATCAATTCCTCGTGTCTTGCCAAGAAGGAAAAAGTAACAAGTTCCTTCGACGGACGCGAATGTTTTTCTGTTACGATTAATTAGTCGCGAAAACAGTATAAGATTATCGGTTTGGGCAAATGGCTTTGCTGACTACTGCAATTTTTTTATGCAGGAAAAGAAAATTCTTCTGGGCGAAATAGCTGTAAAACAATGGTGACAACATGGAGTAATTCTCGAAGTTCAATTTCGCCCGATCGTACATCGTGCAACAGCTTTTCAGTAGTTGTTCCTGAAGACGATTCAGACGACGCCTCCTCCAAAATGAGATTCAAAGCGAAGAGAAAGAAAAGAAAAGAAAGGCTCAGCTTGCGTTTCAGGGCTCTCAGGAAGATCTGGAAATGCTGGATTCTTTTCTTGCTTCTGCCTGCTTTAGGGCTCTTCTTTTTCGTGCTCCTAAAATCCTCCCACCGCGAATACGCCCGAACAGGTACGGGATTTTCTTCAGGTTAGTGTTTTGCAAGGGTCAGGGTGTGCGTGCATTGTTCGTTTTATTATTTTTTACCTTCATAATGCAGAAATAGGCCGGAAATTCTTTCAGTTTAGGGCATCACAAGAATTAGGTTTTGCGTTTATTGTTTGTTTTATTATTTTTAGCTTCAGAATGCTGAAATCGGCAGAAAAGAAGATGGAAAGGAAATTGTGAAAACATGGAAAGTGAGATGAAAATTCGGGTTAATTTGTGATGGATTTCTTTTCTTTTTTTGCTTTTCGTGCAGATATTATGTTTTCGAATAGCAGCCAAGGACGAATACGGGCTGTGAAAGAGATTGAGAAATTGGAGAAGGAAGGAGAGAGCAATTTAAATCGCTTGGATATCCCTACACGATCTGTAAATGGCGTCCGTGTGCGTAAGTAGATTTTCTGCTTTAGAATAAACCCTTGATATTGGTATTTAAAAGAAAAATGAAGTTCGCCAGTTTATTTCTTTCGGGTGTTGGTTTTGATATAGAGTCCTATTTCTACTTACGAGCAGAGTTATTTGTTTGGATTTTTTTTCGTTACTGTTGTTTTGTTTGTTAAATCCTGAGTGAGATTTTGGGTCGCAATTAATGCAGTGTAAGGTAAGTGGACCACATTAAAAAAATTGTAAGCCTAGGGTCACACTCAAATGTATGCCATGATTAATACCCCACAACCGTGTCACACGTTGGTTGGAGTTATGGGCCACCTTATTACTGTGCGAGGGATTACTTTGGGATATGTTCTTATGAGTGCCCTCATTTACCATTACACTGCAACCCCTTGGCCTTCTATTGTTTTTTTTTTGATAATAGGCTGGAATTATATCATCAAAAAAGTGTTGCACAAAAACAGCTTGTCTAATGTTTTTGCCGAGAGCCAATTCTGGTTGGAAGAACATATAAATCAAAAAATTATACCCTCCTCAGTAACCTGTTTTTTCGGGTGTTTACAAATACCAACTCTAGAAATTTTAATAGATCCTTTTCTTTTGATGCCAGAATCATAATGCATTTTATGCAGACTGGTTGTTTCTTTTTGACACCTTTTGTGGGGGACATTCTGTAGGGAACATAAGCAATGACTGATTTTTTTCTGTTAAGAGTATGAACCTTGGATTGCTTACATTCTGTGGGGGTACCTGAAGGTCTATTCTTTGCACTGTCTTAGATGTAGATGATCAAATTGTGCATGGAACTGTGATTAAAGAAAAAAACATTCAAAGCATCACCAGCAATGTTGAATTCATTTACCATCATTATTAACTTCGTTGTTCATTTGTGTTGCTTGAATGTGTAATAATTAGTAGTAGTTGTCCATGTCTTGATTTTTTTTGTTGGAGGATCTTTAGAACCGGTAATAATATTTTGGGCAATGGCATATATATTGATGCAGGATTTTAGGACAACCTGGTAGCATGATGACAGCAAGCAAATAGGAAAATGTATCATATTTAGTTTTAGGAGTTTCATTTATGATGCCTCGATGTGCAATAACTAGTAGCAGTCTCCCATGTCTTGATTATTTTGAAGTATCTTTAGAACCAGTAGTAATATTTGGGGCAATGGCAGATATTGATGCACAATTTTAGGACCACCTGATAGCATTATGACGGCAAGAAGATTGGAAGTTGTACCATACTTAGTTTAGGAGTAATGGGTGGCTTTCCTCATTAAGAAATTTAGAGATTTTAGGTCTGAGATGGCAACTATAATTTTCACAGGAAAGTTTTCTTAATTTTATGTATGGTATGAAATTGCTTTTCAATAAATATAATAAATTTATATTCACTTTCTTGTCAGATTTCTGTTGATTCCTTTGCAGTTCATTACTGCAAATCTCTTGTAGAAAAATTCAGATTTCTGTCTTAAAAGCTAAAAACAGATTTTTAGTTTACTTTTCAGAATTCTGTTCAGTTTCAGTTTCAGATTTTAGTTGGTATCACAATAGGGTCTATCGTTCATGTTGAGCAACAGTTGTTTCATGGTTTGTGTGATAATCCTTGCTTATTCTGTCCATATTTTAAACCAAAGGCTGGAAGCTTTCTTCCATAGTCTGTTCGAGGGCTCTTTCTTGCTCTGAGTCAACTCTAGATATGCTGTTATAGCTTGACAGGCAGAAAGTATCACAGCTCTGATACCACTAAAATGAACCAAGGCTAATAACTGAACAACCCACCAGATAATTTTTGATATAATAGCAATAAAACATCGCTCTGCACTTGTTTATGAACCAGAAGCTTAGAAAAATAATTTAGAATGAAAATTTGAAGCAAATTAAGAAGACTTAAAACTGCCAACACATCTAGTGCATGGAGCAACACAAGCTCTCAGGTGATCCACTTCAAGTTGTGAAGACAAACCAATCTTCAATATAATATCAAGTGCTGGCTTAGCTAGATCACATGTATTTTACATAAAGAAGAAAACATTCTTACCACGATAAGCCTTACCATGACAGCAGACCTCGCTTCTTTGTTTAAACAAAATTCTAAATATAGACTTCTTGCAAAAATTGACCCTTTCCTTGTTTTATCCTGATGGTTTTATTTGCTTAACCCTACCAAAGTAATCTTTGGCATTTGCATGGCTTTATCCTCCAAAAAAAACTTTGGCATTTGCATGGCTTTATCCTAATCATATTTACCCTACAATAGAATCATGCTGTATTCTCAATCTATTTTCCCTAAGTTACCGGTTTGTTTTTGGTTATGGTGCAACCCGGTTTACTGACGATTTTTTTTCCTTGGGTTTGTCCATACAAAAAATATATAAAAAATTAAAAAATATATAAATTCTACCCTGATACATAGGAAATTAGTGCCATTGTCATTAACCACATAGTATGCATCTTTATAAGTTGATAACCATTAAACAAAAATGATAAATAATAAATACTATGTTGTTTGGGTACGGGTATGGGTACAGATACAGAGACGTCTCGGGTACGTGGGTATGTCATTTTTCAAAAACCTTGATTTGGATATGTTGTGGGTACATCTGTATATATATATATATATATTGTATATTACTCATTTTTTTAGTAAAACACTTGAAACTACATAGTATGAAAATATTTGTCTATAAATGATACAACACTTAAAAATATATAATATTCATTCATTCATTACTTCAAAGACAAGATGTACATTCAAATCTAGAATAAATCATCTCGATTGCCCACAAAATCATGAATGCCACTCCCATTATTTTTCAACTTTATCATTTACTGACACGTTCTCTCACAAGGGCTCATCGGTGCATTGAATCTCATGAGTGCATGCCTTAAGGGGTGCACAAGGAATGGGATGGGATCGGCTTGTGGCACTTTGCGAGAGATATTCTCATACTATTCTATCACGCATGCATCCCTTCATGCAGCCTTCATACCTCCTATGATGTCTCCTTGAAATCTTGAAACCCTGAAATATGGCTAAGTCTGAAACCTTGAAACCTTGGAATCTGACTAACTCTGAAATATGATAGGATCCTCCAAAACCTAGAATTTGCATTATAGCTCCTAGCGGTCCGAAACCCCTCTCAAACATCCTAAAAGTATATAAATAAAATATAACTTAAAGTATAAGAAACTAGATATCCAAATATAACTTCAAGTATAAGTTGACGCCTCCGGGAGTACTCGGGACGTCTCCGGGCGTAGTCGAGGGATTCCGGCAGAAAAATGGCAAAAAACTTTAGATAAAAAAACTCAGAAAATCCTTTAAAAAAACCCTAAAAACTAAGCAACCCTAAATGTAAATCCAGTCCGAACCCAACAGTATATAAATAAAATAAACATTTAAGTATAAGAAACTAGATGTCCATATCTAAATGTAAACTTATACTTAAATGTTTATTTTATTTATATACGATTGGGTTCGGACTGGATTTACATTTAGGGTTGCTTAGTTTTTAGGGTTTTTTTTGAAGGATTTTTTGAGTTTTTTTTTCTAAAGTTTTTCGCCATTTTTTTGCCAGAATCCCTTGGGTACGCTTGGAGACGTGCCGGGTACTCCCGGAGGCACCCGTGGCCGTGCCGGACGTTTCTGGCACGGCCACGGGTGCCTCCAGGAGTACCCGAGACGTCCTCGTGCCAGAGGCATCTCCGAACAGGAGGCGCCGGGGGGGGGAGGGCGTATCTCTGCAACGTAGAATAAATATTAAAATATCAAATATCTATAATTATCCTGTGGCTGTAAGTAATTACATCAAACTTTAAAAGTCAATTGTCATAGTCATATTGCTCTTCATCGAGAGCATCAACATCAACATCATCATCATGTTGTGGTTCATTAGAAGTAGAACCACATGGACTATCAACACTGCCACTCTCGCTAGCTAAGTTATGTGTCGTCGAAGTCGAAGGACTACCAATATCATCTAATGAGAAGCTGGAAATGGAAGCATCCAAGTCAACAACCTCTGGATCTATATCCCAATGCTTTGATGCCCCCTCCTTGTACTCTGGGTTCTTGTGTGATAGAAAATGCAAATTGGAGTGTTTGTAGACCAAGTCCTCGGCCTTTTTAGTTGCAAGCTTGTTGTGCTTTTGTGATTGGATGAAGCTATATGTGCTCCAATTCCACTCACAAGAAGATGAACTCGCAACCTATATTCAAATTTAAACATAAATTAAAAATTTTTAAAAGAAAAAATAATTTAAAAACATAAATTTAAAAACTTAAAATATACAAAACTTACTTGTGACAAGATCTTGATTGCAAGAGGTTGTAGCTTTAGTGATCCTTGGCCATGAAGGTACCACCACCACATAGGACCATCCTTGTATTTGTCCCAAAGAGCACCGAGACTATGACCTTTGGAGGTAATGAAAGCCCCAAACTCACTCGTAACCATGTCTTCTATCTTAAGATTAGGGAATATCGTAGAGAATGCCAATTTGTACCCTTCAGCCACTTCGACATCCCTCTATGGTGGCACCCTCCTCGGCAAAGAAAGGATCTTTGTGCTAGAGAACCGAGGAGTCAGTGCAAAGGCAAGGAGAGTAGCGGGTGGTCATTTTGTTCCACCGCTCAACAAGGATTGAATGCACTTGTTTGAAAAATTTCTCCTCAGGGTCTTGCTCTTTTTTATTAATGATGAACTTTATCTTCTCAATCATCGAGTCTATGCCATCATATATTTATCCCAAATATGGCTGATCCATGTCAGCGAAATGAATCATACTCTTGATGGGCTCAGTGAAACTAAATAAATACTCTACACGGGCCCACCAATCATCACCTAGGATCAAGTTTTTCACTCTTTGTGCCCGCTATTTGCTCGTCTCCATCCATACACCCCACAAGTTGCTGATGACCATACTACTAAGTGCTTGTCGCACTTTCACTAGTCGTCTCCAGACGATTGTGAGAGAGGTGAATCTAGTCGGAGCAACCTATTACAAAATTAAAAACTTATGAAAATAACAATATTTAAATATAGTTATACAATTATTATATTAAAAAATAAAAAGATTAAAATTTTAAAACAAAAATAAAAATATTAAAATAAAAATACCTTTGACAACTCCAATGTCGACAAGGATCTGAAAATGGCTTGAGAGTTGATGGTCTGTGACAAATATTTGAATTTGCTTAGCTTCATCATACACTTGTTTGATCCACTCATATTCCTTCCCCATCTTTTGCAACATGAGGTTGACTGAGTGGATAGCACAAGGTTTTACAAAAAATGTGTCCATACCTTGCCTCCACCAACATCCCCGCGGCCTTGCAATTTTTGGCATCAGCGGTTACAAGTTGGATAACATTTTCAGGTCGAACTGCCTCAATGGATTCAATGAGGATGTTGGCAATGAACTCCGCATCCTTCACACAACCCTCACAATCAATGGCCTTCAAAAACATTGGCCCTTAAGGGCACATTGCAACGACATTGATCAAAGCCCTGTTTCTTGCATCTTTCCATAAATAATGGAGACCCCCATTTCAGCCCACGAATCTCTGATTGGCTTCAAAGAATTTTCAACATATTTTATCTCCTCTGTCAATAAAGTGTGGTGGATTTTCTCAAATCCTGGGCATTTGTAATCTTTTGGGGCCTTGTTGATTGCTCTCACGATTTCTTGCCAATATGGTGATCACATTGAAAGACAATCCATTTATATATACCTACGTTGTTTAGATACGGGTATGGGTACGGGTACGATTCAGGTACGCGGGTACGTCATTTTTCAAAAACCTTGATTTGGATACGTCGTGGGTACGTCTCTATATATATATATTTAAAAAAAAAATAAATATTATATATATATATATATATATATATATATATATATGCATATCACTCAATTTTTTTGTAAAACACTTGAAAATAGTAAATACATAGTGTTTGTTCATTGCTTCAAAATTTTAATACGATTACAAATTAATACGATTACAAATTTTAACATTGTAATTTGTAGAAAATTTAAATTAAATAAATAAATTTAAATTTAAAAAAAATTTAAAATTAAAAATATTAAAAATAAAATTTAAAAACTACTTAAGTTGTAAACTGTAAATTTAAAATAAATTATAAATTAGAATATTAAAAATTTAAAAATGTAAAAACTAAAAACTAAATAGTATTTAATTTAAATTTTTAATATTATTTAAATTTTTAATATTATTGAAATTTTTAATATTATATTTTGTTTTATTTTTAATAGTTATATTGAATATTTATTATTCTATAGTTAAACTGAAAATTTTAAAATTAATTTATTAAATATTAAATACAAATTTAAATAAATTTCTAGTTTATATTGAATATTCTATAGTTAAACTGAAAATTTTAAAATTAATTTATTAAATATTATATACAAATTTAAACAATTTGTAAATTTTAAAATTAATTTATTAAATATTAAATACAAATTTAAAAAAAAATTTAGTTTTAAAACTAAATACTAAATAATAAATGAAAAAAATAAAAATTAACATACCTGGTCTGGTCTTGGAGCGCGGCTTCACTCCACGCTGTCCTCCCCTGCAGGCCGCAAACTACCACTCCACGCTGTCTTCTTCGCGGCACACAGTCCTCTATCCGCGACGCTGTCTTCTGCGGCACTGGCAGACAATTCTCTTCACGACGCTGTCTTCCGACTTCCGCGGCACAAATGATCGCGATTTTTTTCTTGTGTGTTTTGCAGAAGGGATGCAGGGGTTTTATAATTCTCCACGTTTTCGATTTTCGCGTTTAGGGTTTTTAACGCGTTTAGGGTTTTTTTTGGCGCGTTTTCGTTTTTATTTTTATTTTTTTCTGCGGCAGTCGCCGGGAAATGTCGGGGACGCCCCGGAGGCGCCCGCCGGCTTGCCGGACGTTTCCGGCACGCCGGCGGGCGCCTCTGGGACGCCTCCGGGCGTCCCCGGGACGTCCTCGTGTCGGAGGCGCCTCCGAATAGGAGGCGTCGGCCTGGGGGGCGTACCCTTGCAACACAGATATATACACATCGTGTAATTTTCTGATCCGTAATCTCCCTGCTCTCATTTTGAAAAGACCTATCCAATGTTCCTCTTGTTCTTTTGTTTGGAAGAGAAGCCTCTTTGTGCATGGAGGGTGCTCCCAAAAATGGATGTCTTCCAACGGGCACAAATGGAGAACTGCCAGTAGGACTTAGGAAAACAGGGGGCTTCCTTGATCCCTTGCCTTTCTTTGCCAGAAGGTGATTGAGTCTCATGGCATATGCGACATCTGCATCTTCTTGCTCCTTGATGAATTTAAGGATTTTTGAGTGTGGCAATGGAGAGTTAGTCTTCCCTATGCAAAATTTGATGCCACGTTCAAGTATGTGACAGAAATAGGCTTTCACCCTAAAGTATGAGCTTGTGAACTGAGAATCACAAATATAGGCCCCACCACTTGAAACTTGGTCTATTAATGTTGTATATTTCTACAACGGTGAGTGTTTCAAGTCCATTTTGTGTTGCCTTTGGCCGGCTGAGGAAGAACTACAACCACGAGACATTGTCGTAATAGTATATATAACTACAAGCTAAAAAACAAACACAAAAAAAAAAAAAATCAAAACAAACCCTATGGCAGCAACTTGTAAAAATTTAAAAAATGACAAAAATAAAGAAATAAAACAATACAAAACTTATCTTGACAGCAAATGGGCTCCTCAATCATCGTAGGGCGTAGGCAAATGATTAGAACGTTACTTGATGAAGATTCAAACCGACAACAGCGATGGAGGGCAAGTATGCAATGAGAAAATTAGAAAAATAAGAGGCAAGTGGTTTTCCTTTTGTCACTTTGTTTTTATCATTTGTGTTGTTGTTAGCTTTAGCTTTTGATTATACTTGGCTTTTAGGGTTTAGGAATGTATTTTTATAATTAAGCTGCATTGGTTCTGGTGAAAAAGTAAAAAAATAAATAAAAAAAGATGTTTTTTACTTTTTATTCCCGCGGCAGACTGCGGGTGCATTGCCCCAATGCCCAGGGTTCGTCCTTGGGCACCTGGGTCTGGGAAGAACCCCCAACGCATCCAGGTGCCCAAGGACGAACCCTGGGCATTGGGGCAATGCATCGAACCCTGAGCCAGAATCTGGTTCGCACCCAGGTGCCCAACGCCGGCGAAAATCCACAAACTGGTAACATTGTATTTTCCTAGAATTAACTTATTCTTTGTTCAGATGCAATGGTCGTCTTTGTGGAACTTACTGGGCCGATTACAGTGTTCCTTATATTTCCAATTTGATTCCTTTTGTTAATCAAATGCATATGTATTAAATGATTTTAAAGTTTACCAGTGTGAGATGCATTTAAAATTTTGAATGGTACATTCAGTTTCCTCATCAGTAGCGCAGGAGCACATTTTTTGAGGCACAATGATGCATAATACATATTACTGGAATACTGAATTACATGAATACTTGTTTATTATAATTTTTGAGTTTGAGGATACACATACTAAATTGTTTTTGTCTGATCAGCTTGTTTGAAACTTCTACCTTTAGAGGATATCGAATATATGGAGTTGCCATTCACACAGGCTCATGGGATATCTATTAGAAACATAACATACGAGGTCCTGGGGAATAGAACAGATGGAGGCAATTCTACATATTTGAAGCAAATAGAGACAGAAAGCCAAAATTTCAATCTGTTCACAGGATATCAAACACTGCATGAAAGACAAGAAAGTTTTAAGGTTATAAGCTGCCTCCAGATACCAGATATTACTGACATTTTTGTGGGAGTCAAAATGTTTGGACAAATATTACTTTTGATATAACAGTAAGTTACATGAACAATTTGTCCAATGCTTAGATAGGCATGCCACATTTTTGGATTACGACTTTGGGGTTTTAGCATGTGCCATATGTTTCTCTATCTGCTACTAAAACACATATTTTTTCAAGTTTCTTGCAGTGCTTAATCTCAGTAAACGTTTCCAATTGCTGTTTGGATGTTGTTATTAGGTGAAGGAGACAATGACTGTACACTGTGCTTTCTATAGTGAACATGGAGGCTTTGATATTGATTTTGAGGATAAAACGTTTATGAATAGTTGCAAAGCTGTTGTGTCCACATGTACATTTGGTGGAGGCGATGATCTGTACCAACCTATTGGCATGTCTCAGGCGTCATTAAGAAAGGTTTGTGCATATATGGTTTAAAGTTCAAATTAAGACTTCTAAATCTCAAGTTATGATCATCTGCCATGTCAGGTTTGTAATAGACGTCAAACGAAATGCAGGTCTGCTATGTGGCATTTTGGGATGAAGTTACTTTATTGGCACAAGAAAAAGAAGGAAAGGTGCCAAATGAGAACCACACAATTGGACTGTGGCGTATTGTTGTCATTCGCAATCTTCCTTTTACGGATCAGCGACTGAATGGTAAAATCCCAAAGGTAACAGACAGTATCATATTTCAAAGATATATGTAATTCTTCCATATTCAGGTTTTCATTTCAGTTCTTATGTGGAAACGAGTTCAAATGTGTTGCTTCCAAGCTGTATTCATAAAGCAAAATATGAATTAGATTTTAACTGTTCTTTTGGGCCCAAGGTGGCATCAAAGTATTCTCACCAATTGGATAGCCAAAGATGAACCATTTCTAACATTTGAGGCCATTGGAATCCTGATAGAAGCAAAGGAGCTGGTAACATGTCTGTAAAATGAAAACAAGAGCGATGAGTGATATAGATAATGCAATGAGAATTATGTAGGAGCTGGTAGGAAGATCATTATGTCCATTCATCAGGATTCAAATGTTGAGATAGCTATCAAGATATACTAAGGATTCCTGGAAGTAATGCTTGATGTTTCGGTTTTAAAGCTTTATTTTACCTCTGGCATGTTAGATGTTTCTTTTTTCTTTTATATGTATATCTTGAAGTAAAGTGGAGTGCTGTCAATAGATCGATAGGTACAGAGTGCTACCTAAAATATGTCTTTATGGAGGGTGGTATCAGGATGAGCTATCATAAGGAGTAATGCTAGATGGAGTGTTGCTATCACAGGGTTAATGATACATGGAATGTCAAACAAGCATAGTTACCAGGTTCGGCCGCATCTGGGCCAAATGCGGAAAAATCCGCATTTTTTTTGGCTCGCGGATTAAAACATGCGGGTTCGGAGTCTTCGGACTATTTTTTATTATTAAAATTTTTTAACATTAAAAAAACACAAAACCCTAAAAAGCGCGAACGCGGAAACCCTAAAAAGGGACGGTCGTTTAGCCGCGGAAACCCTAAAAAGGGACGGTCGTTTGAGCTTGGAAGGCACAGTCAACAACTGTTTGAGCATGGAGTCTTGGACGCAGGGAACTGCCCGGATCACATCCGAGACTCGACGGCGGACGGACGCAGCAACAGGTAGGGTTTTTTATTAATATTTATTTATTTATTTCGTAATATTTATTTATTTAGTAATATTTATTTATTAATATTTATTAATAAAATTAACATTTATAAATTAATTTTATATGTTGTTAAAATTTATAAAATTAATAAAGTAATATTTATTAATAAAATTAACATTTATAAAATTAATTTTATATTTCGTAAATAATTAAAGTTTTAAGTTTTAACATTATATTTAAATTTTATTAATAATATAACATTGTAATTTAAATATAATTTATTATATAAACAAATATATATGTTAATAAAATTAACATTTAAAAAAATAAATATATAATAAAATTTAAATTTGATAAAAAATATTAAAAAATGAAAAACATTTAAAACAAATATTATAAAAAACAAATTACGATTTAAATATAAAATAATTTTACCTTAACAAATATAAATAGAAAATAAAATAAATTCTATTAAAAAAATAAATATAAATATAATATCAAATATTTAATAATACATTTACTTAAATATAAAACAAATTTTATATTTAAAAACAAATATAAAAAAAATTAAAAATATTTAAAATAAATTTATATATATAAAAACAAATATAAAAAATAAAAATATTCAATGTTTCATTCCTTACTAGATTAAAATATTTTACATATATATATATATATTTTTTTCCAAACCGGATTTTACCGGATTTTTCCGAACCTTTTCAAGAATTCCGCATTTCCGCATTTTTTTGGCCTCCCGAACGCATCCGGATTTCCGAACCTGGTAACTATGCAAACAAGTTCATTTTAGTATGTAAATTATTTGCATGTGATTCAGTCAATTGTAACAACGACGAAGAGACAATAGAACATCTTTTCTTCCAGTGTCAGTTGGCTCAATCCATTTGGGCAAGATGGCAGCCAAGTTTGGTCATCTTCACAGTCTCTATCCAATACAAAAAAATCATGGCTAGGGCTAGAGACAGAAAAACTGATCCTCAAAAAAGCTTCACACTATAGCACTGAGATTCTTTATTTGACATATATGAAGGGACAAAACAATAGAATATTCAAGACTGCAGTCAAATTCTGAGAAAGACTTGTTCAATTAAAAAATAAGCCCTTGTTCAATTATCTTAAAAATGAGGAATATTTGATTCCTCAAGTATGGAAGATATTGAATTAGCACAAGAATGTTATTTACCATTCCACTACTGGCTTCAGTGGCCTATGATTCATCCAGTACACAAATGGATACTGCCCAATGAGCGTTTCAAATGGAAATTCAATGAAGTTTATGCCAACTCTTCAAATAGCTGTTGGGCTTTAAATATTGCCACTATCATCCAATATCCCTATGCTCGAACCCCCTAGTTTCCAGTATAGCACTTTCACTTATATTCGTATATTCTATATGCTTCTCAAATGGCCACTCGATTCTCCACCTAGTCTCATGCTACTTTGACTAGCATACATTAATGATATTCATTTTGTTTTAAACTTCATCATCCATCATCCTCGCCAAGTCTTATGCTATTTTTGATGTTTTTCACCTATCCACCCAGCCCTTGTTCATCCACACCCATCCATGTTTAAGCAAGGTTTTGTGTTGTGTGCCAAAATACAACCTATTTTTGTAATTATGTTTTATAATGTAAATGAACTATTTTTCTATGAAGCTCATATTCTATGTAGTGTTGGGTTTGAATAAGTAGCTTGCTCCCCAAGCTACCTAAGTTCAATGCATTTAGACATGTTAGGTTCTATCTAGTAGCTTGCTCCACAAGCTACCTCTTAGCTATATGTTGCAAGAAACGAGAAACGTGACTGCAACGAAGACGTGATGAGAAACGGTGTTGGGAAAGGTTGCATATAAGAAACGGATTTTTTATATATACATTTTTTTCACAATTTTCACTATAAAATTATTTTTTTAAAATTTAATTACACAAATAGATGTCCTATGATTACAACGAGGTGGAATATAATACAAGTTATTTAATATTTAGCATATTTCAAATAGATATATTTCAAATATGTGTACTAGTTATTTTATTTATTTAAGGTTGATTTTTACTAAATTTTAATATTAATATTTAAATATAAGTTTTTAATAATTAAATTTTAATTTTAAAATGTTTAATATTTTATTAAGTTTTAATCTTTTTATAAAAAAAATAATATATTAATATAAAGTAAATGTTTTAATTTTTTTTTAAATATGAATATTTATAGTTCATCTCCAATTCCAAGGACTAAATTTGATGGTCCAACCCGCGTGTTATGAATTATGAAGATTAGTTGTTCCACATTACTCTTTAAATATTAATATAATTTGTAAAAGGAAGAAATATTAGAGAAAAAATATATATTTATTATAATTTTTTATAGTTTTTGACGGTCTATTTAATTTTTTTTAGTTCATTTAATAGTCTAATATTTTTTGATTATAAAATGTGAATGCAGCCATCGAATTTAGGCCCTATCCAATTCAAACAATTTTTAAAAATAAATTAAATCTTTATTAATGAATGATTTAACTTAAAATGAAAGGTGAAATTTCCCAAAAAAATTCAGTTGCAGCTAGCCTTCGAAACATTTAATCATGCAGCTACATACCATAAATTAAAAGTATGGTCGCGTTTCGCCAGGTGGAAACTACTGTAACAGGTGAATAATGACTGAAATGGGACTCTTGGAACTATTTTGCATGCTGGAACTGTTTTGACTGAAAAATGGGTTGCCGTAACATTTCGGTTTCTTCACATTTTAACGCGAAATGGTTCCCCTAAGACACATTTCTTGCAACGGGGCCTCTTAGAATGTTCTAGTTAATGGTAGTAGGTGGAAACCACTCTTTTTGTGAAAGTTTGGGTGGAATACCGCTATGGTTTAAGGTATTGGAAGGTACTCATTTTGGTATAATTAAGTGTTTGCACTTCTCTATGCAATCAATCTATTTATCAATACAATCATACGTGATATTTATAATATTTTTTTGGAGAAGCCTTTCTTCCATTACTTTTGGATTCTGTTGGAAAAATTCTAGCATAGCTAGTACTACATAGAAATATGTTAGAATAGTAAGTTGTACGTGAGTTACCTATAGATTAGAGTGAGAGAGAAATTGTAAGAGGAAAGATAATGATTGACTCCTTAATTGGGGTTAGAAAACATGTATCTCTCATCACGTTGAATAGATTTGAATCACTTTGTTGACTTTATATGGTATCAGAGCAGGATACAACCCTGAGATGGAGAAGTAGAAAAAAAGGTGCAGTATCATACTTGTATTTTTGCCCCAGATTTATGAAAGTCTTTTTAGTAGAGAGTAGTTTTAGCCTTTAGGCATTTCTTGCAAAGGTAGTTTTGAATTGCATAGAGTTGTTATTCAAGACATGTAATACGTATCCCTATTGGATAGAAGATTTGGAGATGTGTGTGGCAGAAAGTTGCTTTCAAATTGACTTGTCTAACACAGTGAGGTTTGTGTACAGTGAAGCCATGAGATTGGTCTGTAAGACCAATATTGCTATTGAACCTTGTAATCTATTCGTTTCAAGATGTTATAAGGACATTGAAAGATCATCTAAACCTATTGGAAGTTCATGAAAGTGAATCTACAGGTGTTTTAAGTCATTGTTTCCATGACTGTTTTGGAGCATTCAGGCAGTTTTCAGTGTGTTAGTAAGATTGGTGTTCCTTAGTCATTATGCATAGAGTTAAAGAATCTAATGCACATGAAGTTAAACTGGAGGTCTCATAGATTCATTTGAATGTATTTGTCTTCATGAGAAACTCCTATGAAGGTGTGAAAAGTCAAAGGTTCTTGATTGGTTTTTGAGGCTTGTTTGCATTTTTGAATGAGCATATGGAAGTGGTCAGTTTGAGGTCTTTTGCCTTGTATGGTGAAGTCTAAAGAACATTGTGATAACCCTAAGGTCAAAAGGGTTCTATCCATGTGATTTGTTGATATTGTTATGTGGCAAAGTTGAGCGTATGCTTCAGATATTCATTGAGACTTTCTGACAATGAGAAGGCCTAATTGTGAGTAGGCCTAATGGTGTGGTTCAATGAGTAAAATGAGCTAAATGGTGTTGGGGACCTAAGGTGAGCTTAACAAGGGTCTAATTGAAGAGTGTGTGAAGTGTTTCATCCGTTTGTGGAGGCTCAAGATGTTCCAAGGTGGTCAAGGTGAAACATGTGCTTTGAGAAGGCGTAATTGCATTAGGTCTCCTTTAGGCCTAATGGTGGTTTTGGTCCTTATGAGTGGTGACCGACCTATGTAGTGGTTGTTTCACTTGTGAAATGTGTTTGTCGATCTATTCCAAGGGTAATTCAAGTATGGAGAGGTTTGTGGTCGACCAAGGTATGTGAGAGCAAGAGTCATGTATAAGAAGGTCTAATAGGCCTAATTTGACTAGTTAGAATATTGAGTGTATGAACGAATGAAATAGAAGTTTTGAAACCAGGTAGAGGGCTTGAAGACCATTAGAGAAGTGTTTTGAATGTCATGAAGTTCTAATAATAATTCTATAGATGATGAGTAAGGTCATTTGACCTAATTCTAACAAGAATAGGGCTAGTTGAGCGAAGAGGCCTAATAGGCTGTTTGAGAGAGATAGAAGAGTGTTAAGAGCAAAAGAAGGTGATCATCATTAGTTGAGTGAGCAACAGGGCTCCAAAGGTGATCAGAGGTTCTAGATGGCTGAGTTTGTGCTAAGTTACCCAGTAGGTTGATGCTTCCATGCAAGTTGGTGCTCGCTAAAGACCTAGTTGAGTTGGTGCTTAACCAGTGAGGGGTTGGTGCTCCTTGTGGGGTTGGTGCCTCACTAAATCTTGATTCATTGCTTATAGGACTGTAGTCCAAGTTGTGTTTCAGTGGGTTTTATCCCCCATGAGGATTTCCCACATATCTTGTGTTCATATGTTATATGCTTATGTGGATGCTTGTTTATGCATTGATCGATGTATGTGTTTGAATAAATGATTCATGAATGATAAGTGAAAGTGAATGATTGTTTTAAGGGCACTGATTCACCCACCCCTTAGTTGTTGTAATTCCAACACATGCAATTGAGCTTCAAGACCTATCTTGTGGAGTAAGCAACAATCCACAAGAGGTTGGAGGCAACAGAGGAAGGAGTTAGCAACTTTAAATTCACCTCTAACTCGAGGGTTGCATATTGCAGTAGTGGCAAAACAACTGCGTCAAATCGACTAAAGCTAAGATCAGTTCCAAGTAGCACTGGTGATTGTCTTATATTGTTCATAATTAGGTGGTAGTGATTATGAATGGTGGCTGCAAACGCGACAGTGAGGACCTAGTCGTCAATTCTTATATTTTATTTTCTATGTTTGTAGGTTATCAATGACAATGTATTCACATTGTGAAAATGAATAAGTGTAAACCAATGTATGTATATGATTGTGAACCAATGGATGCATAAAGTAAATAGCATGAAAGGTTTTAAAAGTTCAAAGTAACTTGAATAGTTGATCCATGGAAGGTTGATATGCCCCTTGTTCATACTTGGATGGTGAAAGGTCGATGTGTTCCCTGTCCATCAACATTTGTGGTTGATGAAAGGTCAAAGTGTTCCCAGACAATCCAAAATTCTGGGTCGCGTCACATGTTCTAAGTCATGTATAGTGGTTCGTTTCCCTATGTTCGTACTTGGGGGGGGGGTGTTGTAAATATTCTAGCATAGTTAGTACTACATAGGAATATGTTAGGATATTAATTTGTACGTGAGTCACCTATAGATTAGAGTGAGAGAGATATTGTAGGGGGAAAGTTAATGATTGACTCCTTTATAGGAATTAGAAAATGTGTCTCTCATCGTATTGAATAGATTTGACTCACTTTGTTGACTTGGTGCAATCCACTTATTTGGGTGTGTAGGTGCCCCCATCAATCATATCTATTATGTAGTTGTGGCTCTTTTTTTTACAGATACACAACAGGGGGTATCAAAACTGGTTTTGGATCTACAACGTAGAAAAAGGGTCATTTATTGCAGAGGCCATAACTTTCTACTCAAAATTCAGATTAACACAGAGTTTTTTGGTTTCCGAAAATGGAGTCCAAGGCATTTCTAAAATGTACAATTTCATCACTTTTGGATCAATATTAAGGGAGATACAGGAGTCTCAAGATGTTTTGAAATCGTCCAAAAAAAACTGTAATTTTTGGTAATCTGATTTCAATGGAGTATAATTTTTAATTCAAGTCTTTCATTGAGGCATCTTTTTTTGCTTGAAAGTAGATTCTATAAGCTGTCAAATGAGTGTTTTCTCACGATCTTTTATGAAGTATTCAAAGAGAAATATCTTGTGAAAGTTGATTTTTTTAAATTTTCAAAACCCTAGTTTAGAATTATTTTTAAAGATAGATAACAAATATATTTCAAGCAAGGCTAGGCATTCAGTTGTGAAAGCAATTGTAAATGCATTTGGTAGTGCATTTTATATATTTACTACTTGAGTCTTATTTAGATGTGACATCAAAGTATGAAAAGGAAATAGTTGCATGGCTAGATTTGGAGGATTTTTGCAATGAGTAGCATGAAGATTTTTTTGGATGAATGAAGACAACTTATTCGATATTATTTTCATGGATCCTCTTGTTGTGATGAAAAAAACTATGTTGCATTTATATTTGATGATTCTCCTCCCCTCTATGATTACTCTCCTAGCAATTAGGATGTTATTGAGGCCAAGAAGATCTTCCAATGTCTATACGGTGAGTCTCTTTTTTCTTAATTGAATCTTCTAATGAGGGAAATGCATTTTTGGGATGAGAAGTTGAGGAAAAGATGATTGTGGCTAATCATGAACAAGTAATAGAGAAGAATGTTCAACACGAGTCTTCTCCCTTGGAAATGTCATCAAATAATCATGATTTCTTGGGCCTTCCATTGATGATGAATGATTTTGAGCAAGTATTATTTTCATTATCAAAACTAGCATTAGAAATATATGTACATGATAGTTGTAATCACATGCTTAATATGGTTGATATCGCGTTGGTTAAAAACTTCGTAGATCCATATGACTTTTTATATCATAGTATATTGGATGATTTCCTGAAGTTCATTGAAATGTACCATTGTCAAGGCTTCTACCCATTCAAGTGGTTGCATGTTCTCATCTCAAAGAAAAGGAAGAAGTGGAAGAAGAAAAAGATGCATGGGTGAGCTTTGATTTGGTCTTCAAGCATTGGGGGCAAAGCTTCCCAAGGGGGAGGACATGTTGTGTGCCAAAATACAATGTATTTTTGTCATTATGTTTGATAATGTAAATGAATTATTTTTCTATGAAGCTCATATTCTATGTAGTGTTGAGTTTGAATAAGTAGCTTGTTCCATAAGCTACCTAGTTTCAATGTATTTAGACATGCTAGGTTTCATCACTTGTAGCTAGCAGCTTGTTCTGCTAGCTACCATTTAGAATGTTCTAATTAGTGGTAGTAGGTTGAAACCATTCTTTTGGTGAAACTATGGTGGAATACCACTATGGTTTAAGGTATTGGAAGTTACTCATTTTGTTATAAATAAGGGTTTGCCCTTCTTTATGTTATGAATCAATTTATCAATACAATCATGTGTGATATTTATCACATCTTTTGGAAAAAGTCTTTTCTCCATTATTTCTAGTATTTGCAGGTGCAATCCACTTATTTGGGTGTGCAGGTGCCCCTATCAATGTTATCTATTGTGTAGTCATGCCTTTTGTCTTTACACATATGCTACATTTTGTGATCAACATGGATATTGACCATAGTTACCAAATCCAGTTGGATATGCACAAAATTTGTTCAAATTAATATTTTTTATTGGTCTGGGTGGTATCTATTCAAAGCAACCCTTTTTTTTCAAATATATATATATATATAAGTTTTTTGCAAAAAAAGACACCCAACAATCTCTATGTTATATTATATAAAATATAATTTCATTTCATATTTTGTTATTATGCTGATAGATGTCCTACTATGGTAGTAAGGGAGTATAATGGAGTGAGTTGTTCACAATTATGTTTGACCTTAAATTATGATGTCCATTTAACTGTCAGGGAAATTTCAACCTTAAATTTGATGTACATTTGATCATCACTTAAAAGTTTTTTCTTTTTGCTTGGAGAAGTCAATCGAAAATCGTGATATCTTGGCCATACGATGGAGCTTGGAGCCGGTTTGTTTTTGTTAGAAAGAATTTTTTGACCTTGACATAGTGGGTGTAGCTAGATCAATGACATTTGTAACTAGTGAATGGGAAATTGGCGGAGAAGGTAATGGAATTATTAATCAATGTGGTATATGAAAAATCCAAGATAAGAACTAGAGATTGATATTTCTCGACGTATTTTAGATACATGTATTTAAGATATCTGTATTGGTTTATTTTTTTCATTGTATTTATCAATTTTGCATATTTATAAAATTGTGCTATATATATGTATATTTTCCAGGTCGAATTGTTCCAAACTTTTTCAAGAATTCTGGTTTTTCATATTTTTCGCCCTCCTGAATGGATCTGGATTTATAGATTTGGTAACAATGGTATTGACAAAGTCATGCTCTAGGGCAAAAACGCCCCCACCCTCACTACCACCTCATAAATGCTCCATATTAGATACTACTACTTTATTTCTCATTCGCACTAGAAGCTTAAGATACTAAACTCATTCACGTGTCCATGGTATTTCAGATGGGCTATAGCTGTTATTTCCATTGCACCAATGGTAGACATATGAATGAGAGTGTTCCACGAAGCAACAAAAAGATTTCACGTCACAACATCAACACAAAAGGAATAAATGCTAATAATGGCACTTAGTCATATAAACGTCAAGCCTCTTGCATTAACTTTGGAAGGAGGCGATTAGATCTTGTGCACATCTACACTAACAATCATGGTCAAGGAATGATTTTAGCTGATTGGGTGCCATTTCTCCTCAAATCTGATGCCAATCTCCCACCTATGTATCCAAAAACTTTGTCAAAAGTCCATGTTACTGTTATACTTGCAAACTAAGTTGTTTGCATTCGGCGAAATTTATGTAAAAAATAGAAATTCATCAAATACCAAATATGCCTAAAACATTTGTCGAAATTCGTTGGAATTTGTTCATTTTTTTGGTTTGTGATGAATTCGAGGGTGAATCTAGTGATGTAAGTAGTGATGACATTGAACCAAGTGCTCTTGATGATGTAGAGCTATTTGATATAACAAGTATGCCTTAGCCCATAGGGAAGTTCAAGAATTTAATCTATCACTTATGGCAAACATTTTAAATATTGTTTTTATTACTAATTTAAAATGCTTTAATTGATCAAGGAATAGGAAAAATGTGCTCTTGTAACTTCAGTGTAGTTGTTCTGAGAGTTTTTGCAATGATTAGAGTAAGGGGGATCTGATCCCCCCATTGGTTTTTTGTAAAGACAAATGATGGTAGGAACAAAATCTACAATTTATGCTAAGGAGGTAGAAGCAGTCATGGTGGTGGCGATGAAAAGAATGAAGAAATTGGGGGTGTTGAGCCCAAAAACCCTTACAGGCAAGGCACGGAGGAAGAGCCCGTCATTTGCCTAGACACATGAAATTAAGAGAAACATCTCAAATCTTGTATGGTAGAAGTCTGCTATATTGGTTCTTATTAGCACAATAGTCTTTGGAGGACCTCCATTCATGGGCTGGTAAGAACTAGAAGACGAACGAAGAGGTGGAGATTTGAACTTGTACAAGTGGGTACTTCATAGTGGTCTTTGCTAAAAATTCAGATGGGGATAGGCATTTGGGGGAGGTTGATATTTTTAGAAATGTTGGGTTATTCATGAAATATTGGCATTTGGGTTTTTGGCGAACTGAGGTGCTTCCCTCAACAATGACAATGTGGATCAAAACCACGACCTTCCACAAGAATTTTGGTTCAGATATGTTTTTGACACAAGCCAATTTTAATGGGAAGAGCTGATCCATAAAACAATGTGGATATTCTACACTAGGCTTCACCAACATGGATCTTATACTCTTAACTCAATAAGTGATTGAATAAGCTACCGTTCTAGATTAGTTTCCTTGCAAAAACAATGCTAGGAAGGGCATGGAATGAAAGTAAATAATTTTGAACCTAATAATGAAGCATAGATTTGTACAAAGACACTAAAAACTCCAGAATTATCCTGGAGAAACCTGGTGTGGGAAAGACTCCAGTAGGTGAGGCAATTGCACTCCCCTTTCCACTATATGATTCAGAAAATGTACTCGTTACTGCCAAAACTTGGCCTTCATGGATAAAGTTTTCACTACTCCCTATCCAAATTTTGCACACAAGATTGCTTTGCACTTTCGGACATTTCTCAAGACAAACCAACACCAAAAACAATCACTAAACAACCAAGAACAACTGAAGATAACATGAACCAAGACTCAATTTGCTATCTTGCAATGTGAATCCAATTCCAAGACTCTTTTGATGTCTTTTGCCTTGCACAAGACTTGTATTTATGCTCTCTCCGTTAGGAATCTGCCAAGAAGCTCAAACGAATCGACAATGCGAAGAAGAAATGTTCGTAATTGTTCATCTTCGGGCTTTTTGTATGGTGAAAAAACTGCTAGTCAATGCATAGTGGTGGTTATGCCACCTTGGGATGGTTTTGCGTCTGTCAACTACAAACATTGCTAGTTGCACAACCATCTCCGACATATAGCAGTGATTCCTCTATTTATAGCAAAACCCTTAACTTCAAGAGCAGAAAAACACTGACTTCGTCACTATGAAGATGTCTGGATCACCCCCACACCGACTCTGCCACTGCAACGGATCTGACCAAAGGTTTTGTACATGAAATGTCTTATAAGAATGTCTTACATGCAATTAGGTATGGTGGAAACATCTAGTATACATGACTAATATATTAGGATCCAATTTTGGATCATCCTCCCCAACATGAGGCTTTTAATTCCCTAAAAGCTTAAGGAACTCAATAAGTGAGGAAATCTCTTCTCCACATCTCTGGAATACCATTTGGCCTTCTCTGGTAGCTGATCCTTTAACCCAACTAGTCACATGTGGTTGCACTCCTTTTTTTGTGGTCCTTTCCTTCTTCTGCACCACAATGCCCTCCTCTAATTCCCAATTGACTATCAAGAGAGAGGTCTTCAATTGAAGGTAGCAACAACTCTTCATCTTCATTGTCTAGCATAAGAGGCTCAAAGAGACGTACGTTTTCAACTTTGATAACAAAATAAATTTTCAGACGAGGAGGCAAATCAAGTCTAATTGCATTCTTGCCCACTTGTTCCAAAATTTCAAATGGACCATACCTAAGAGGTTTGAGTGTCTTAGTCTTACATTAGAGAACTCGAGCACAACAATATCTTGTCTCCAACAAGTTAACTATGCTCAATCCTATGCTGATCATGCCTTGCTTTGTACTTGGCTTTTGTCTCCTTCAACCTCTTTTGCACTTGGGGGCGAATTTGCTAAATCTTCATTGAACATTTCAGCTTTGTGGACTTCTTGATCCACTTTCCCATTGCCTTTGCATGGCTATTAAATAACAATATCAAATGCACATGGAGGTAAGTAGCCAAAACAAATTTCAAAAGGAGTTTTGTTAGTAAAAAACATGAATTGCCCTGTTATAAGAATGCTGAAAATACACCAAATTTTTAACCCAAGTCTTAGGATGCTTCCTATTATATCCTCTCAAGAGTTGTACCAATGTTCTATTTACAATCTCAATCTGCCCGTCGGTTTGTAAAGTGTTAGACTGTTTCACCCTGGTATCCATCTTCTCCCACAATATAGACCAAAAATTAGGGAACGTCCATATCTAGGGAACATCCATTAATGTCGAAGAGGGTCCACACAACTCAATGCATGGGGTTCAAACCCCAATTAACAATATTTGGTGATAGAGAAGAGACAATTAATGTAACCACACACCCAAAACCACTCTCATTCTCTGTCATCTAGCAAAACGTGCTTGACAAAATCAATGTGATGGCGGTGTGGAGTGTAAATTCAAAAATCATAACTTCTTGTGATTATAGAATTACGTATGGACAAACAATTGACACGTATCTCTTACAATTTATTTTTGGGTCGTGTCAGTGAGGCCTTGCACATTCCAAGAGTACAAATCATGGCATAACATCTCTATTTGCATATTGGTCTCCTCACCATACTCTACTAAAATTGAAAAGTCGTTAGCAAGATAGGATTGATGGTTACCATTTATAAAGTCACTTAAATGGAATGCCCATCGTTTATCTTGAACATACCATCTTCGGGTGGTAGGAAGGAGCTGGATTCTCAGTGGTACATTGCTTTACAATTAAACAACACTATATTGTTTGACACCCTTGATTCTTTCATCTTGAAAGGGCGTTGTGTTGGTTGAGAAACCGTTATTTGGCTCTTGGACCTAGACAAAAGCAACAACTTGCGGGGTGTGGATAATAGGTGGCATCAGATACTGGGTGGCATAAATTGGTTGTTTACCAGTCACCAATTAACCCCTTGTGGGTTTATACACAGTGGTTGGAATCTTTTTCACCGTGTGAGGTTGTTGGATATTCCTTTTATTGATCACAGTGGTCCATCCATCAGAGGATGTTTGCATATTTTTATTTGCCTCGGGAGAGGTTTTGGGTGGTGGAGCACGCTATGAGTTGACCATCAAAGAGCATTCTCGGATTATATGATTTGTGGCTTTGCAATGGAAGCAGGGGTTAGACATATAAATATAATAAGTGCTGCGTGAGTTGTTTCTCATCTATTTGTATATTAATAGTCACTTTGAGGTCTTTAGACAAGTCAACTTCAATACAAATGCATTTTTGCGGTTTAGCCGCATAAAACTTTTCTTGCTAAAACCCTATAAACACCATAGTGGTTTAATTATTTGGTCTACAAAATTCCAAAGGGGCAAGGGGAGGCCAAAGAACTCATCTAAATGGGGAGTTTCATCTTGGCATGCTCAGAGACAACAAAGTCATGGGTCCAATTGGGAAAACACCACAAGCGTGTTACAAATAAATCAAGGGCCATGAGCTACAATGGCTCTACAATGATCAACATTGTTAAAATTGAATAGAAAGAAACCTGGTTATATTTTGCACACTTTCAAGCATAACACCACGGGGGGCAGTCCATGCATTGTGTACCCATGATTTCAAGGTGCTTTTAGAGGGGACTCGGCCAATAAAATAAATAATTAGTATAAATTGTTCAAATAGTTGCATGCGTTATTAAACTTAGAGCAATCCAAGATAACATCAGGGAAAATTTTGGGGGTATGTTCATTAGTTTGTGAAATACTTTTGGCACAGACTTCCACACTCGCTTTGGTGCCATTGGATAACACAGATCCGGTGGTAATATTCCTACGGCAACTGTCACAGGGGCCAAGGAGGAGGACATTATATAGATGGGATGGACCATGTAGGTGCAGCGCAATTAAAGCGCTGCTCTTTCAAGAAAGCTTTCCTGCCAAGAATGTTAATGGCGGTGTGATGACAACATGAAACCCCAGTCACCTTATCTCAGATCGCCTTTAAGATGGGGGTTATTTGAATTTATGGGTTTGTGGAAATAGGGAATTCTATTTAAATCCAAACCATATTTCTTGCTGCTGATGAAGATTTTGGCACATGTGTTATTTTTCAAACACTGCCATGAATATGAATTTAGACTATGTAATTATAGCCAGCTAACAAATTTCAAATACACGGTATTGTCAATTAGTCCTCTGGCATGTCCTCACAAGTTCCTTGGTCTCTGTATTTCATATTTTGCAACCTTTCATCTCTTATAAAATGCAGTTAGGAGAGCATACCCAAATTTTCATTATATAGCTAATCTATCATTGGGATAGAGAGTATTTTTTTTAATTTATTCAAACACTGCCATGAATATGAATTCAGACTATGCAATTATGGCCAGCTAACAGATTTCAAATACATGGTAATGTCAGTGAATTCCTCCAGCATGTTGTCATAAATTCCTTGGTCTTTGTATTTACTATTTTGCAACCTTTCATCTCTTCGAAAATGCAGTTGGGAGAGAATACCTAAATTTGTATTATATAACTAATATATCATTCGGATAGAGTGCCATCTTAGATGCATTCTTGTGCTTTCTTTATCAAGTCCATTAACTGCTGTGAGGGAGCTTATTTACAGTGTATATTATAGTTATTAAACTACAGGTCGCTTATTGAAATTCTCTCCCTCTCCCTCTGAGATCCCCTCAAATGCCTTATATTCTTACTTAGCTGATTGTGCTTAACGTTTTAAGAGAGAAGGCAAATATACATCCGCATTATTGCTTTTTAAAGTCAGAAGCAACAAAGGAATAAGTAAATTCATGAGATAACGTAAGGAACAAGAGTTCAATGACTTTCAAATTTTTAATTTGTGAATTCACTAAGTTTTAGCTCTGTAAACATAATTTTTTAATCTTCTCTTGAGTGCAGATGCTAGGCCATCGACTTTTTCCTCAGGCCAGATACTCTATCTGGGTAGATTCCAAGTCTCAGTTCCGAAGAGATCCAATTGGTGTATTTGAGGCACTTCTTTGGCGTACAAATTCTGTACTTGCTATTTCAGAGCACGGTGCTCGGAGTTCTGTCTATGATGAGGGGAATGCAATAGTTAAAAAGAACAAAGCTACTCCAGAGGAAGTGCACAAACAACTAAGCCAATATCACCTTGATGGGTTTCCAAAAGATGCTAGGTTTGGCGGACACAAAGGTAAATATCCAATGTCGTTGTGGGTTGTTCCTATATTGTCTTTTCAGTTCTGCGAAATAGAGCTTTTAAAAGTGAAAATTAGGATTATAAAATTGATGCTAAAAGAAACACATTTAATCAGAAAAAAATAACGAGATTCTTTGGGCAGTTCACAAATTGAGTCATTGGTCAATCTTAGAATCTTGAAAATGCTGTGTGTTTATAACTAAATATAAGTGTATGTTGAACTGGTTTTAGAATGGTGGCTTGTATTTTCTTATGGCAACGAAATTTTCAATTAATGTGATATGCTGCATAAAATTTGGTAGCATTTTATTGTGGTATGCGAACCGAGTCCTTGATTAACATTTCTGAGATTTCGTAGGTACTCATTTCATCTTTTAAAACATTTCTGGCAGGTTGTGTGTTTGTATAACTTTATTTCCTTATAAAACTGCTTGGTACATTGAATGGTCACTCTTTTTTAACCCTCAGATTCTAGATAAATGAAAGTATAACATTGCACTAAACTATCGAAATCACAAACTGAATGGTATTTTGAAAAGCTTACATCCAGTGGTTCCGTAGAAACAAAGTGCATTTCTTTCCAAATCACCTGGTTACATAATTTCTGTATAAGGTGTTAATATCTTTTGGGTTATTTTGACACTCCATATTGTTTTGTGCAGCTCTTGCCGAAGCTTCTGTTATTATAAGGGAGCACACACCAATAACAAATTTGTTGATGTGCCTTTGGTTCAATGAGGTGGTCCGATTCACTTCAAGGGATCAATTAAGTTTTCCATTTGTCTTAAAACATATACCGACACTGCAAATCAACATGTTTCCTATCTGTACTCGTAGAGCACTTGTAAACAGCATGGGTCATAAGCATAAAGCAAAGCCATTGATACGATCAGCTTAAAATGTATTGGCTCTTAAATATCTTTTGTGTTGATCGATATCATCTTGATTTTGATGTCTCGCTCGATGTATTTTGCTAGCTGCTCTTTAATATGGTTTTGTATTGATGTAAACACGGAGGTGACCTTTATGTTGCAGTTCAGTGATTTTTTGATCTTTGGACCAGAAACGTAAATTACATAGCCAAGGACAAACACGGTAGACTTTTGGGTTGAAATTCCACGACTAAAAATATGCATATATAGCTTGTTTGTCTGCCTTTCCTATTCAACAATTTACCATTCGAAGTTCAAATTATAGAGTTTTAACTAGCAAACATTTTTTGGACAGTCCTCATAGGCAAAGAGACAAATGCAACGAGAGGATATATTTTTGTGCAGCTGTTGTGTGGAATGATGAAAACTTCAGGTGTTCACTTATTGCTTATTTGACAGTATCGATTCACTTAATCAAGGAAGATGGCAGCCTTGATTTATTTAAATTGTCACTACAATTGTTGGTCATTCACTTGATTGAACATGAAGAAAACCCAAGGTTTATATTTCTTATAAGCTAGAGAATGGTCATTTTGATGTTTGTCCTCTATGGACTATTTATCTTTAGCTTGCATCTCGTTGTCTGATGTACCTAAATTCTCATGGATTAGTTGCGAAGAGATGTATTATGCTCATATATATCTTTCCCAGCGTTGGATGCTAACTTTATCCTGCATGTGCTCCTGATTTTTTAGCATATGGAACACGCATATTGTGAAGAGCATGTACTGAACCTTTCAACATGTGAATCAATAGTTTCTTATGGTAATCATTCCATATATGGGATGTGAACTGTGAAGTACAAATTATGGTGAACACTAATGCATTTTCAATGCGTAGTAGAAGTGCTTAATGAGATCAATACTTTTTTGCCCATCTTGACATTCATTAACCCTGCCCATTTGACCTCCATTGGCAAGGGCAGCACAAGATTGCAGGAGGTCCATATATTGCATGGTGATTGCTATATGTCGACTTTCCTTGCAACTGAATCTCAAGACAAATCCAAGCCATGCTTGTAGTCTTGGTTGAATGCCTTCTTTGAAACGGATTACAAATGTATAAATTCGGATTTCAAGGGTATGATATGGGAGTGTATCTAAGGGCATGGTATGTTTGCTTTAATCTCCTTGGGAGTCCGTGCTTCACTAGATGGTGTGAAGTAGTGACGGAACTTTTGCCTTCACTTGAACTTTGGAAATAAACAAAGGTTGTGACCCAGATTTTTTTTACACATAGGAACTTAAATGTAATAACAAAGCTCGTGTCCCACGGTTTGTAATACATAATGTTAATTGGTTTTTTTATAAAGATGGGTAAACATGTGTTAGAAATATTTTAAGAGAGATTGTATTACACGTATGCTGTTAATGCCCGACCGAGCCTTGCAAAGCAACTTTGCAAAGCAAGTATAGTTCTCATTGCACACAACTTTTCCGTAGTTGTGTCAAACACTTTTTTATTCAGTGTGTGGATTAGTTGTCAAAAGATCGTTTGGATGAGATCATTAATTGGATGATTGAGAAACTCTCACGATCTTGAATGCAATATTAATTTTGGACTGAGGGATGGAGCAAGAAGAACCTAAGAAATGAGTGACGAAGGTTATTAGGGTGATGATTGGGTGTTGCTCGTAGAAAATTTAATAGGTTGCAGCCACACCACTTATAGGTTGCACCTATAACATAAAACAATTGAACATTGAACATTGCCCAAGAATATGGCAATAGGATGATATTTATTTTTTATTTTAAAAGATTTGACATTGTCAAGGCATCCAAACATCTTCGTGAACATCTCACGAGATTTCCTTGGAATGTAGGAGGGGGCATCTCAATGCATCTTATACATATTGGGGAGATTGGACATAAATTTCCTTTTTCATATAAAAATTCTAATGGACAAGTGTTGGGTTTGACTTCACATCCCCCAAATGATAGAAACACGAGAAAGCCTTGTCAAGATCTTAGGATATGCAACCTTGTGTCTCATTGCTTAATATGATTATGATGATGATGGTGATGACAATGAAGAAGACTTTTAACGTCCTTAAACCCAAATTGGTTTATAGATCCCAATGAATCGTGTAAATATCACAATTTGTTTTGAATAATCATTGGGAAGTGTGATACCTTAGTTGTCTTTGTTGGGTCCAACCATCTCAATAATTTGGGGCTCTTTACCAAATTAGGTACTTTAACAACCGATGGAATTTTCTCAATTAAAATGCATTCACAGTCTTTTTCTTTTGAATTGAAGTTCCTTTGTAATCTATGGACTCTTCTCAAACAAAGGGTCCAAGAAAAATGAAGTAACAACTTAGAAACATATTAAAATAATAACTAGCTAAATACAATCTAAAAACGAGGAAAAACTCAAATGTTTTTTCAGCAACCAAAATGTTGAAAGAGAATTTGGCTGGTGAAAACCTTTGTTTATTGGTGTGGAGAATAGATTTGATGGACGTATAGATTTAAAACCAATAAGCTTTTGTTTGATTGTTGTAGTTTAGGATTTAGTGAACCGAGTTATAATTGCAAATGTCAAAATTTGTATGTCTTGTATTATTGTATAATGGCCATTTTGGGAGATAATAAGGTTCATATTCAATTTCATTTGAGTTACATAGCTTAGCTTAATTTTTTTTTTCCCAAGGTGTTTTTTGGAGTGGCCATATATTTGTGTAAAAATTTTGGGATTGATGGTGGATAGCTTTTAACAAAACACCCAACCACGACCTTGATGTCTTATACTTTGACGTAGAGGAGTTTTAGGGCGGTATGGAGAGGTATACCACAACATAGAATGGGGACGGTTCAAGCTATTTAGTGTCCATCTGCACCTTTGCCTTCTTTTGATCTTATGCCTCCCATCCCAATCCTTCTTGTCACCTTTGAGGTTGTACAAAAATCTCCTTGCTATTAGATCTATCACGTAGAGTTTAATAGAGTAGGGCTTGTAGATGGCCACAACATTTGGAGGTAGCGCTAGTGTAAACATTTCTTATTCAACCCTTGGGGTTGGATCTTTTAATCAGTACCCTCATCATCCAGTCTGCACACGTAACAAGTGCAACTCATGATAATAGCTACGTTGGAATTGCATGTCCCGTAGGGGATCTTGGATCAATTGATTTTAAGGATTTTCTTGTAGAGATGTAGAGGCGGGAGCCGCATTAGTAAGAGTGAGGGCAACATGATTCCTTCACTCATGGAAATTATTAGGAGTGGCAGGGGTAATGAGGTCAATTTGGTGACCCATTTTTATCGATATTCTACGCTATTTGAACCTTAGTAAGACAAAATTGATTAAAAAAATCACAATCGCTTTTGATCATGGCAATAATGAATAATTTGGGACACATTTGTGGATGACTAGGGGTAATCTAGTTTTAGTTTGGGCCAAGTAAACTTGGGTGGAGCAATATTAGCTAATTTGGTGACGTACACACACCCAACCACCCCTTTTGTCAGTATTTCGTGCAATTAATTCCTTTTTAGGCCACAAAGGCACAACGAGGTTGTGATAATATGGCACATCAAGATGAACAATATGCTTATGTCAAATTAGAAATTAAATATCATACATAAGTTCTAATACACACCAACATTCAACATACTTAATGATAAGCATAGGTACATGATGGTTGATAATTATATAACTTGCAATGGTCCCTTTTCAAATGCCCTGTGAGTACACTGAAGTGTAAGTTGGTAAGTGTTGTCACACTTGCTTTTTCCGTGTTGGTTTCAAAGACACTGACGATTAGCATTAAAGAGGATGATTAATGATACACATATTAATGTATTTATGTATGTTGTATTCTGTGTATGTATTATTGAACAACTAATCATTGTTTCCTTGCTTTGTATATTTGTGTAATGCAATTAAGGAGACTAATTATCATTCACATAAATTGATGTTATGTAAATATGGGGAATAATTGACATAGTATGTCGTCATGTTTTTACTATTTCTTGTGATGAGGATTTGATGTCATGAATTGAATAAATGTCATTGTTTGATTGTTATGATGCGAGTACACAACCCCCTTGGTGCAAGGGAGATTATCATTGGGGAGAAGGAACTAGATATAGATTATGGGCAATAGAGAGAGAATCATGTGGAATAGGGTATAATCATTTTAACTATATGACAGATATGAATATATGCTTCCCTTGTTGTGGCACAAGTAGTGCCAATTGATTTGGATGATTGTTTGTATGTTTATCAGTATCTTTTCTTCTGCATTAAAAGGCATCGATTCTAGGGATTGTAAGAAGTTAGAGCAGTTGATAGTACAATACATTGAACACTTAGATTGCCTTATTCCTTAGTTATAAATAAAATGTATGTGATTATTGTGAGTATTGTCATACTCGAGTTTTTGGTTATAGGGACCACCAGTAATAGGTCATTGGGTTGGGAACCCAATGGACTTACATAGATTATCGTGATAAATGATAAAGACCTTGCAGGGCTTGTGCGATTGTTTGACTTTGTCGCCAATTGAACTTATTAAAGTTGAGTTTTTGGGTTGGCTTTGTGATACGATGTATTTTGAGTAGATGCCAATATGCAAATAGTGCATGGTGAAATATTAGAGCCTAGTGTTGTGGCTTACTTGTGGCCACTTAACAGTCCTTGAGATTGTAGCGCTCTATAGAATATTGGTTGGGTGACATCTCTATTGATTTAGATATTGTGCCTTGGTAATTAGTAATGAGATCAATAGTTGTATAATAATGTGACATCGAGGCTATCGTAATAATATGGTAACATCGAATTAATTGGTGTTAATAAGGTAACATGATAAATGAGATTATGTGAAAACATAATAAAATATAAAACATAAATAAAAATTGAAAATGAGATTGGTAATGAATGGTGTGGCATTGGCATTGTATGATTATAAATGAAGCATTGGTGGTGGATGGCATGCCATTGACATTATATGATTTTAATTGAAGCATTGATGGGGGATGGCATGGCATTGTCATTATATGATTATGATGTGGAGTGTTGGAGATTGTTATTCAATCTACTAACATAATAAATTATATCACCACTTTTGTCATCAAAAGTGATTTTGCTTCTTTCTTTAACCAGAAACATTTCTAACTTAAAAAGACTTAGTAGAATGGATAATTAACATTAAAAACATTCACATGTGTTGTGCCATGTGTCCAATCAGGGGTCCACCAGCGATAATTATTTTCAACCAATAGCCATTAAATGGACTTATTAAATGAAAATAGTTGGAATTTTCCTATAAAACACAGATCACCCTTCAAAGTGACACACCTTAATCAGAAGAAGGATGCTTTCCAAAATCAGCAAGTTGGAAGAAGAGAAGGATGCTCAAGGAAGATGCTATGGAGAATGGAACAACTTCAGAAGGAGGACGCCAAGTGTGGATGCCATGAAGAGTCAGTGCAATTTCGAGTGTATGTATTATATTTTAAGATTGCATTTCTGAGTGTTAGTCTCTGCATGATAACATTATGATACTATTCAATTAATGTGTGACTGTAATTCTGCATAGTGATAATTGTATAAAAGTATTTGATGTCTGCATGATTGTCGACAAGGGTTGTGTAAATATAATAATGCACTGTGTATTGTATAGGGTTGCCACAATTTTAACAACATTTTTATACCTGTTCCAATGCATGGCAAGGTTGGAGAATTTGGCTTTAGACCTACCAATTGATTTTGTTTGAACACCCTTAAGACATTTTCAACAAACTCATTTTGTCCATACCTTAAACCAATGGCATTCCTTGAGATGGCACTTGAGTGAGGCATTTCTTTGAAACACCTTAAAGACTTGTCTAAAATACCATTTACATGAGACCACATTTCGTCAAGGCAATTTTTAAAGACAGTTCATATGCCTTGTGTATGCCTCCACATTTTTTCGTACAAGCCTACAAGGGCACTTGCAACTACATTTGATAAAAATCCCCTTCTACATGTTTCAAAGCTCTTATTTTGGCATAGGATGAGGGTATGTTGGAAAAGGTGCAATACACCTATTGGAGAATTAACCTTGTTGGGTTCCTTTCCTATATTCCTTTAGGTTAACTTAGGTTTATCTTTAGTATTGGTTATATGTGCATTTATTATATTTATAAATATACTTTATCCTAGCTTTTATGAGATGCCACTCACCTCTCTAATCCAGTTGTTGGATTTGAGAGTTACTCTCATAAGTAATTACCCTCCTTCGCCTCCGACCCTCACATGACACATATATCCTCCTCACTCTCTCAACTATATATAAAGATATTTTCTCTCCCATTCTTCTTAACACACAACACAATTTTGTTGATTTAATCTTGCTCTTGCATTCTTGATGCTCTCTTATCTTAAGGTTATTTTTCTTCACTCCTAGCTTCTTCTTGATATGTACTTGAAGATTCATTTTTCTAAAACTTTTAAAACTAATGTGGGGTTTTTGTTCGTTCGATGTTTCCCCACTTGTCACTTTCATCTCAACATTATGGCTTATTTCTTTCAAAGTGATGTTATTGTATTTGCATTTATTTTGCTCATTTGTCTCTGTAGTCATCCAATTCCTAACACCATTGTGTTGAAATTGTCAATCTTGCTCGAACTTCACTCAAACACATAATTTGGGCCAAAATCATTTAAATGCGCTAAATGGTTCAAACTCGTTGTATACAAGTGTTGATTTAGGCTAATGTATTCCGAAATGGGGTAATGCATTTTATGTGATTATTAACTTTTCTCACATCATTTCGAGTTAAAATGATGAAAACACAGTTTGACATTTTGGACCACTGAATTTTTCTAAATTCGAAAGCACACGACATGTGCATGTGTTATTTCGTGTTGATAATGTCTTAAATGTAATATTGGTCCATACACAATTGACACTTTCTAATTATACTCCAATCAAATTACGATCCAGTAATATGACATTTCAACCAATTTGATTGAAATGTGCAACCAATTTTCAAAGAATTGCATTAAAATTGATTAATCTCACTTAGGCAAATTAATCCAAATCAAGGGCTTAAATGGAAAATCCATGGAAGTTATTGAAGATTTCTTAATTGAAAATTGATTTCTAATATCCACGTCATCAGGGGACATCATTTGTGGGGTGGCATCCATAAACTATAAATACATCAAATATCAAGTTTAAGGCCTCCCATGCCTCTTTCATGCCCCTTCCAAATATTTATAAGGGTATTTAAGATTTAAGTCTCGAAAATTGAATTAATTCATGGTCACACATCTTGATATCAAGATGAATGGTCATGGTTGATTTTGGTCAATTTCAAAAATCTATAAATAGGAAAGCCAAGACCACCATTTTTAAGCTTTTTTGGTTTAAACTTATTATGTAGAATTCTCTCCACAAGTCATCTTTATGTAGTGTTATTATGCTTAATTTACAACATGATAGTTTCACTATAGGCATACATTTGATTAAATATCATGAGCCTAGTTTCATTGGTGCACTTGAGATGATGGAGGAGCAAGCCACTCATCATTGCTAAAGACTTCAGCACCAAATCAAGGGGAAAATCTCATTTTAAGCCGCATTTGGGGATGAGAAGCTCTTGGGAAGGTTTGATGTATATTATTTCTTTCAATAGCTCTTAATTTCTTTTTGTCAAACCCTATTGAAGGAGTTGGTTTAGTTAGTTATGTTCTTTATGCATTTTTTGAGTTTTATTGACTAATGCTTGATCTAATTCGCTCTGGATTCCATCTCTACATCTTGGGGTCTCGCAAGCAAGGAGAACAATTTGACACTCTTAGATTTTCTATAAAATGCTTTCAAAACTCAAAAAAATAAGTTATATCATTATTTTTTTCGTGTTTTTGTGCTTTTGTTGACATAGTTTACACAATGATTAGTATCGGTTTACCCTCACTGGCATCGATCTTGTCTAATTAGCATCGATCCCTGTGCATGTCAAAACATGATGGAAAATTTTGGTTTTTAAGTTTCCTTGAGAGTTGCATGTTGTCATTTTGGATTTTAAGAACTTGATAAGTCTTTGTCTAATCAGTTTGTTGCAGGATCTTGAGGTTTTCTAGAGATTTTATACTAATTTGAGCTAAATTTTTTTAAAAAAAAAATGTGTTTATGCCTAAGGGTTCACAGGTAATCAACATCAGTTTTTATCGACTAACATCAATTTTATTCTAACCGTCATCAGTTTTATTGTAATCGACATCAGTCACTATGGACTGACGTTGGTTACTATGTAACAAAAATAGAGAAACCCGAGAGCAAGTTTTCAAATCTTGATTTCTTCATTGATAATTGTGCTTCAAAGCAGAAGTAAACCCTCTAAAAATTGTAGGTCACACACTAGAGAAAAACACAAGCTTGAATTTATTTAAATATTGAACTTCTCATTTGATGCTTAAAACGAATTTAGAGGTTTTATACCTAGATTGTTTTGTGAAAGTTTTACAAGTTATAACTAAGGCCAAGGGGACAAAAAATTCACAAACACTTTTATTTGGTGCATTAAAGTAAACAATTGTTTGTTTTATGCTACATCCTTTATACTTGTTTGTTTTTTGCAAATGAAGGATGCATGTATGCTCTCCCCCATCCCCTTTAGGTAACTCAGGTGACTAAAAGTGCTCTTTCCTTGTAAATTGTGATTTATCTAAGTTGTGAAAATAATGTTGTTAAGGCTCTCCTAAAAACCCGTATGATTTGGGTGATCTAAAACATAATCTTTAAAGTCTTTATACTTGGTCATTTATTTTTATGCAACTTGGCTTGTGAGCAGGAACTCATAGTCTCCTCATGAGTTCTTTAGGGTTGCATTGATTTAGGGTTTCATCTCCTAGCATCATACCAATCTTGCTCCAAAATGAGGTATACAAATCAAGGCACATATACTATGATTGCCAAGGGGTTGAACAACTAGCCTCTCCAATCGTAACAAAAACTTGAGTCAGGTTTGACTAACCAAGGGATTCCACTAAGAAGTACACAGATAAAATCATTATGTAAAGGAATATACCCTTGCATAATAAGTTAGTTGATATGAACTCAATTGACGCAAGACATCTCTAGTATTAACCACACTTGAGACCATCTAGACATTCAAAAATTTAGTTTTAGAACAACTCCACTTGCTGCAGACATATTGTTGATGCAGGACGAGTAGCTTGATTCCATGTCACCATACAATCTCTTGGGAGAAGGGGGTGTAAAAACCCTACTACTTCATGTGATTTTATTTTTGGATTAACACTTGAAATCTTTCCAAGAGCACATATATAGATGGAATTCAATGATACGAAGTAACCTTGTCTTGATTGAGTCTAAAACTTGTTTGTAAACTAAAACACATCATAACCAAACACATTTGTTATCCACCATTTTATTTGAACAAGGAGGCATTATGTTGACCAAATCAAAATCATCTTTTGCCTTGTTCAAATCCTTATTTGAAACATTGGGTTGATATTTTCTAAACATCGTTGTCATGCTGCCCATTTGAGTCTAAACCATTTTACAAAATCTTTAAGTCCTTTATTTTTAATTCAAATTCAGAATCTCACCTTTCTAAGTTCTAGGCTAAGGTGTTAATCGATTTGCCATTTGCACTTGGTTTGAGTTAACTTGGGTACGATTTCCCATTTGGTTTGAAGGTTGTTATATAGACTCATTATCCTTTTTGATCATTGTGAACTTAGGTTATCTTGTGTATCGCTCACGTTCTAAGTTCTAGAACCAATTCTACTTCCTATTACCATGTGGTGGCGTTGTGTTGCTCGTTTGGTTATAGTTTTATACTTAGGAATTCTTATGTGTTTTTACATCTTGAGTTTCATAGTTTGCATTATTACTTTCCTTATCAGAAAGACTCTCTTCTAATTTTCTAGCACCAACTCGTCAAAGTTGTACCTAGCTTTTATGGTATTGACATATCTTTGACCTATGTTTGGTGTACTAGTTTAAAGTTTAGATTTCAAATTTATCATACCCTCTTCCAATTTGATGATTTCAACCCACCAAAGTTGAGTAATTTTGTAACCATTTATTCTAATTATGTGGTATTACACCACTTCTTTCTATTATAGTCTCTTTCTCCTTGTCAATTGTTTGAAGAAAGTCAAAACACACCTTGTTAACATTGGTAGAACATATTCCAAATATTATCAAACGTAGAGAACAATCTTCTAGAGATGATGCAAAGGTACACTCCTAGTGGGGTTTCTTATGGCCCTAGCTATGAGGAAGAGCACTTTTATGATGGACAAGACAATTCCATGGTAGTTGAGGACATTCCCATGACTATAGGATCTAAAGAAGACTATTTTGAACATCAACCCCTAGAGGACAAAGATGCAGCACTCCTATGGAAAAATTACATACCTTGGTTAGGGTAGAATAAAAATAGCGAGAACAATCCCTCGCTCATATTGCAAAATCAAACTTTGCATCTTCTAGCAAAGGAAAGGAAGTGCTCATAGAGTCAACACCTAATTATCAAGATCTTGTCACCAATATCAAGAAGATAAGTCAATGATATGCAGACTAACTTATCGTAGACTTGACTGACTCTTTAGTCACCACTTCCATACACAACGATGCTTCCAAGGAGCAAGGGAAAGTGGTAGAACCTATGCAACATACTTTAGTTAAAAACACACCTACGATGGATCATGGTATCTAAATTGAACAACCTAAGTCTCAAGAGGTTCCGCAACATGCTTCGCTAGACATGGAGCATACATTTTTTAATCATCAAGACCTCTTGTTACTTCAAAACATCAAGGAATAAAACACTCAGTGTGTATTGAGGAAATTCTTCAAAACAATTTGGCAAGCTCTTTCTAACCAACACATACTTTAGTGAATATACCATGGACTCTCCAAAATCAACAAAACACTTACAATTCAAGGTGATTGACTTCAGAAAATGTTTATCAAGCCAGGAATCAGTGGCTCACTTACTCGACTCAAGGAGTGAACCAAAACAAAGTTGTAGATCGTAGGGTGTATATCCCTAACAAATCAAAGCAATATGGGCACATACCTCCCCAACATAATTATATTCCACCTACCAATGCACTAAACATACAAGAGTGGAAATTTGATGAAAGAAATTGTGTCGCAATTGGAGACAAAAAATCGAATCAAGAAGTACAAGTTTGATGAGATACGTCTATATCCGTTCGATTTGGGTATTCTCTAAGTCCCCTTTCTGCCTCATTCTGAGGCACTCAAATTTGACAAACACAAAGGAAAAGGGTGACCGACGTGAACACATTTAGGTATTTTTTATATTATGCCAAAAGGTAGCTTACAACAACATTTATTTGCTTTGATTATTTCCATAAAGTTTAGTGGGACAAGCTTGAGACTAGCTTCTTAAGTTACCTAAGGGATCAGTGGCAGATTGGAAAGATCTATCTGAAAAAAATTTCAACCACATCTCTTACAATATTGAACATGAATTAACTATAATTGACTTGTGCAAAGCCAAACAACAAGATGGAGAAAGCTTCGCAGCATATCTATAGTGGTGGAAAGCATTAGCTGGATGTTTTCAACATGATTTACCAGACAAATAGTTGACTGACATTTTTGCACAAAACCTACACCTTGAGATGGCGCACAATCTATGGTTTGCTTGTGCAAACACGTTTGAAGAAATTATAGATAAGGGTGTGCAAATTGAGAAGACACTTATCACCAAAGGTCTTTTCAAAATTTATTCACAGGGTCAAATGTCAAATCAGACACAATCACCTACTCAAACTGTTGCAACAGAGAAACCTAAGGGGTTTAATAAGAACAAGAACATGGTCAGAAATGGAGTGATTGAATCAAGATATGTAAATGGTGCAAGCCCCACCAACTCCAAATATGCAATTAGCTCCATTGAATCCACCAAAAACTTTGTAAAGAGTCCCTCCATGAAGGGAATTCAACAATAGGTACAAATTTTTTAGCAGACTGGGAGACCCTATGGAGGATGTGTTCTAAAATCTCATAGCATCTAATTTGATTGTATGGCTTATACCAAGGCCATTTCCTGAAGATCAATCCAAACTAGATTGGTATCAGGCAAACAAATTTAGCAACTTCCACCATGTTGTTGACGGTGCTTATTGTTGTGTTCAATTGTGACATCTCATTGAAGATTTGATTGAAAGTGGTGAATTTGAGATCAAAATTGTTCCACAAGACACTAATCAGGATATGGGCATCTACAAAGACCCCTTTCCTAGACATAAACAACAACCGGCAAGAAATAATCAAAATTAATGACAAAATCATAATCAAGGTCAGAATCATAATCATCATGGCATAATCAAGATCATAATACCCATGCTAACAACCTGGGTTACAACAACATGCCTTCGACTACAATAATATCATGGGGCATATTTATATAAACCACATTGTTGTTGTCACTATTAAAACCTGTGAACCGTCTCGTGCTTCTTATAGTATTGGACCCATTATTATAGGGTCAATACCCTCTCTCTTAAATAACACCACGTCGAGTTCAAGTAATTCTATTACACCTCAATTTATGTGGGTTACTATTTATGGGCCTTATCCTTCTAATTATAATGGTTCCTCATCGATTCAAAATTGCTCAAATATAACTAGACGCCCATGAGTACCCCTCCAAGGTCCTTTGCCTTCGTTTTCTAATTATAATGGATCCTTACCAGCTCTAGATTGGGCAATCGCAACTAGACACTCGTGAGTTACTCTTCAGGGCCTTTTGCCCTCTTCTTCTAACATTAGATCCAATGTGAACATTGTGCATTCAGATCCAAAGTTGAACATTGTACCAACTAAGGCTAAGCCGTCTCGTCCTACTATTGAAAATCCTTATAGTCTATCAGACCAATTGAGTAAAACCCATATGCAAATTTCTATTTTAGATCTTTTGCATATGTCTGAAGTCCATGGAACTATTTTGAACTATGTACTTCAACAATCCACTATTCCTCAAGACATTAATCCTGAACAGTTCCAAACACTTGTAGGACATTTGTCTTCATTTTGACAGGTTATCTTTGATCAAAAGGACATGTCCACTCTTGCTCCTATCCATAACAACCCCTTGTATATTGAGGTTATCATTGAAAACCATAAGATCAAGTGGGTTCTTATAGACAATGGTTTAGGGTTGAACATAATGTCACTCAAGCTGGTACAGAGATTGGATTATATTGCAAAGGACATTCAACTAGAGATGATCATCATAAAAAAATATGACAATGTCGAGAGGAAATCTTTCGGTACTATTTGTTTGCCAATCATTGTTGGGTTTGTGTCCCATCACACTTTATTACATATTGTGGATATTGAGTTGCCTTATAACTTACTTCTTGGTCATCCTTGGATCCATGAAGTACAAGCTATTCTGTCCACCTTACATCAGTGCCTCAAGTTTTCCCATGATGGGATTGAAGTCACGATCCCTATCGATTTACAACCTTAATAGAATTGCAAACACCTAGAGGATGAGTTCCATAATTATAACTATTGTCCTGGTTCTGAATTCATTGCAAAGAAGAACAAGAAAATAGTTTTGCATCTACCAAAATCCAATTATATCAACCCAAGTGACCTTGCTTCCACTTCAGCTGATCCATTTCCTGCAACTCTTGAAAATAAGGTTATTATAGAAGATGCAAACATTTTCACATACCATCTTAAAGATGCCTTCCATATTGCTAAGTTGCCTAAGTCTCCCAAATCATTTGGCAAACCCAAACCTTTCAAAATCCCTTGCAGACCCAACATGATTTGGCAAAAGAAGAATGAAGCACAAAAACCACCAATGGTATTTGTACCTGCTACTTCCCTAGATCAAGATCGAGAGGCTTTCACTGAAGGAGATTGGTTATATTCTAACGACATTACTAATTGTTTTCAGAATCTATAATATCCTATCCCTAATTAGATTATGGATAATTTTGATTATACAAGAAAATGCCTTGGCCCATGAGTGCGAGGAATCCTAGAACCTTTATCAGCTGGTAAACCTAGATTAATAAAGGTCTCGGATTTATACCACCTGAGGGTGACCTTATGACTTTTGATAGTGATTATTTTGAATCGACTAGCAATGAGACTCCTAGTAACAATGTAGCATACCATTGTAGTGCTTATGAAGAGCTTGTTGACATGAACTTATTTGATTCAAAATCCATTATGACCATAACATCCCATTGTTCCCTTTGCCTTTGCCATCATGAACTCATTGATTGGGACCAAAAAAATTTGGTTATATACCTTGATGAATTCTAGAATGAATAATCTATTGCAGAGTATATGGTCCTTAAAGACAGATTGCTAATTGACGATCATAAGCAAGGATTTGATTTTTCTTTGGATCCTTGTGCCTACTTTGGAGAGTAGGCAAATTTTCTTGGTAATGAAGAAGATAAAACATCATGATTTTTGAGGCACTTATTGATGAGGTAAATAGTAAAAAAAAGACAAGCCCTTGAGTGAAACCCTATTTCAGGCGCTCTTGGATGGAAAAGTTTTCTCATCCCCAAAGGATGCATAAGGTCCATCCAATCCTAGTTCTATAGCTAGTACTAGCATCACGTTAGAACAACAACAAGTCTTTGAGCATCTTGCTCTTGACTTTCTTGAGATATTTGCTAGTTGGTCATTACTTGAATCAATGGATTTAAATTTGTTGCATTATCCAGATATTTTTGAGAAACCACAATAAATTGTAGCAAAAGAATAAGATCATGATCACACATTGCCTACTATTCTAGAAGATGGTTCTACACTTCTTGTAGAGAACACTAATAAAATGAACCTAGGAACATTTGATGATCCCAGAATTGTTTACCTTGGAGCTTCTCTCACTGATTAGGAGCGAGATCACATTATATCTTTTTTGAAGGATATCATTGAAATTTTTGTATGGACATACTCCGACATATTAGGCTTAGACTCTGACTTGGTTGTGCATCACCTTGTTGTCCATCCAGATGCCAAACCAGTCAAATAGAAATTAAGAAAGATGTAACCACACAACACTCTTTTGGTAAAAATAGAATTGGAGAGATTATTAGGAGCATGATTCATTAGACCACTGGACTATTCTAAATGGATATCAAACATAGTTTTAGTCAGCAAAAAGCCACAAAATATATGCTTTTGTACTGATTTCATATATATTAACAAAGCATGACCCAAAGATGATTTTCCTCTACCCAACACTGACATGATTTTCGATTATACTATTGCGTATGAGATGTCCCTCATGGATAGATTTTTTGGATACAATTGGATCAAGATAGCCCAAGAAGATTAGCACAAAACTACGTTCACCACACCATGGGGAACATTCTATTATCAAATCATGCCATTTGGCTTGAATAATGTTGGAGCCACTTATCATCATGTTATGACTATCATCTTCCATGACATGATGCACGATATTGTTGAAGACTATGTTGATGACATCCTAACTAAATCAAGAACGTGTGTTTGGCATGTTGATGTTATACAAAGAATCTTTAAGAGACTTCATGAGTATAAGGTCTATCTGAATCCCAAGAAGTGTGTCTTTGGCATCACTTCAAGAAAATTGCTAGGGTTTAGTGTATCACAAAGAGGGATCTAAGTCAACCCTTCTAAGGTCAAATCCATTGTTGAAATTCCTCCACCTTAAAATCTTAAATAGCTTCAAAGCCTGTAAGGAAAGATCCAGTCTATTCGTAGGTTTATTTCATAACCAGCAGATAAGTGCCATCCATTCACGCATCTCTTGAATAAAGGGGTCACATTTCAATGGGATTATAAGTGTCAATTAGCATTTGTGAAGCTTATAACATATTTGACTAACCTGCTAGTTTTGAGACCGCCAACACCTAGACAACCATTCCTTCTTTATATTTCAAGGATCGAGCATGCACTAGGAGCACTTTTGGTCCAACATGATGATAAAGGCAAAGAACATGTAGTTTATTATTTAAGCTGCACACTGGTGGCTTATGAACACAATTATACACCTATTAACAAGGCATGCTTAGCTATGGTGTTTGCATCCCAAAAGTTACAACACTATATGCTAAACAACAAAACTATTGTTATTGCTAAAGTGGACCCTCTCAAATTTTTATTATCCAAAGCAGCTCTCACAGGGCGCATGGCCAAATGGGTCATGCTCTTGAACGAATTTGATATTAAGTATCAAAATTAGAAAGATATCAAGGGGTAGGTTATTGTTGATCAACTTGCAGAAGACCCTATTATAGACATTTGACCACTCAAATTCGACTTCCCAGATCATTCTATTATGACAATAGAAGAAGTGCAACATAAACTTGAATAATGAAAACTATAAGTTTATGGTTCCTTCACTTATCATGAATCTGGAGCTGGCATTTTGTTGATTACACTACAAGGAGATCTAATTCCCAAAGCATTTCATATCAATTTTCATTGTACCAACAATATGGCCAAGTATGAGGCACTTATTGCAGGACTTTGTCTTGCAATACAATGGGATATTCTTCACTTAATGGTCTATGGGGATTCCTAATTAATTATCAATCAAACCACAGATCAATATCAGACTAGAGATGACAAGGTTGTACCTTACAAGCACATTATGGATAATATGAAGGCTCATTTTAAATCTCTATAGTTTAAACAAGTACCATGGGCCAACAATAGATCTATCGATGCAATGACAACGATTGTGTCCATGATACAGATTGATAGAAGTGCTAAAGAGTATCAAGTTTTAATTGAAAATATTTTATAGCCTGATCATGTCTTACCATATTCAAAAAGTGTATGTGCCATTGTTGGTCCCAATCCCCCACCTAAATTGCCTTGGTTTCAAGACTTTTACAATTATTTTCATGACCACATTTTTCCACTTGACCTTTCTAATAATCGTCATAAACTTTTCCTTCATCACATAGCCCATTATACCCTCTTTGGAAACACATTTTATTGTAAAGGTTATGATGAAATTCTACTTTTTTGTTTGTCTTCGAGAGAATCCAAGTTAGCGCTTAAGGAGGTTCGTGAAGGAATGTGTGGGTCCCACACCAATGGTGTAGTCTTAGCTTAAAATCTCTTTAGAATAGGTTACTATTGGCCCAAAATGGAGATAAATGCTTGCAATCATGTAAGGAAGTGCATTTCTTATCAACAACATAAAAATTTGATACACACACCTTCCTTGCCACTACAACTGATCACTACACCATGGCCCTTTTTACATGCAGCCTTGAACTCATCAGAAAAATAAACCCAATATCTTCTGATGGTCACAAATATATTCTCACTTCTATCAAGTATTTTACTGAGTGGATTGAGGCCATTCTTCTCACTTACGTTACTGAGAAACATATTTCCAAGTTTATACATTATCATATCATCTGTCGATATGACATCCTAGCACGCATTATATCTGATAATGCCATATCATTTGTAAACATAGATGTTAAATAATTTTGTTCAAAATCAAGCATAAAAAATCCACACCATATAACCCGTAAGGCAACAGACAAGCTGAGGCATTGAGTAAAACTATTGTTGCCATACTCAAGAAGATTGTCAATGATGCTGGCCATAATTGGCACTTGTAAATTTTTCCTACCCTTTATGCTTATCGCACTAGTTATCGAACCCCTACAGGGGCCACTCCATACTCCCTTATGACACATAAGCTATTATCCTGATTGAGATTGAGTTACCTTCATTACGAGTATCTTTAGAGAATATTGAAGATGACGAAGATTTTAGAGTCTCTAGATTACAAGAACTAAAACTCTTTGATGGCAAGTGCTTGACTGCCACAGATAACTTACAAGCTTATCAAAACAAATTATGTAGAAGCTAAAACAAGCGCATTCTCCCTTGCGAGTTTGAAATTGGTAATTTGTTCTTGAAAGAGAATCAAAAGAACACAAATGTTGAATGCAAGAAGGGTAAGTTCTAATCTAATTAGCTAGGCCCATATGTGATCAAAATAATCTATAGATCGAGTCATACTTGCTGGCTATTCTAAGTAGTGAAGAACTTCTAGAGCCCATGAACATTGTGCATCTCAAGCAGTTCTATGCTTGACAGTCGTTTGAACCATTGTCTACAAGACCCCTTACTTGGGGGCAACTTGTGTTGAAGTTATTTTATCTTACTATTATATTTTAGACCGTCTTATCTTGGACCATATTCTTTATGTTTTGACCTACCATGGACCATTCTCACGAGAACCATATTATTTTATGACTTTGAACAATTGAAACTTTGGACCGTTGGCACTCTGAATCATTTATATTCTAGCTTGACTTTTTTTACCACCTTGGACCATCTTCTTTTGGACCATATTCATTCTGGACCATTTTGTTTAGAACCATATTATTTCCATACCCTGGGCTATTGTACCCTGAACAGTTTTATCCCTTGCTCAATTATGATCCTGATTATGACTCAGACATTTTGGATACACTCAAAATCATTTCTACAAAGCAGTTCAGCCTAGACAATATTTTACAGCTTCCTCTTACAAATAAGTGAACACAGATACAACAATACAATATTTCCCTACTGCATGGTTCTTCAGATTTATCCAAGCGTTGCATAATGTTCTATTCTTATTTCACTAGTGTTTGGTAGGCATTGTTACCTTAGCAGGATTCTCACTATCGTTGATTTGTGAGCATGGGCCATTACATGCAGATTTAGTTGTTATTGTAATTTCTACTCTTAGACGTGCATCTCCTTGATTAATTGGTTCCCTATGCCATTGTTTATATCCAGGATCCCCATTATAGCCAGTTTAGCTATTGTTTTAACTCTTATCTATGGACGTGCATCTCCTCAGCTAGGTAGTTCTTTGGGCCTTTTTTTTATATTTCATTTATGTTTCTTATCCCAAAAACATAAAAACATTAGAAAACAATCTATAAAAAAACAAAAATATTGTCTAGCCCTTTTATTTATTCTATTCTCCATGCTCTTGTTGTTTGGTAAGTTCTGATTTAAATGCTCTCGCTATTTTGCAAGTTCTTTTTCTTTATTTCTTCTATAACATCAATCTTGTTTTCTTATCATCACTTTTCTTCTATCCCATCTCTTGGGATAACTACATTTGACTTGAAAGTTATGTTGGACCTCACATCCATGAAACTATGTAGGCAACGTCCACGTATCTCATACATCTAGAGTAAGCTCAATAGTCCTCTTCCTTTTATTTTTTCTCTTGTTTTGTTGTATTGTTATTTTCATATCACTTAGGGACAACTTTTTGTCCTTTGTTCTTGTTACGCTGCTATAAAAAGTAACACCTCTACTACACCTGCATGAACAATTGTTTTCTGTTTGCACTAATATTGTGACTAACTCTTGTTTGTGTGTGTTTATTTGATTTTTATAATTGTTTCGTTTGCTTCTTTGTCTCTCTGTTGATTTTATTTTGTAATTTTTTCTTCTTTATTCCTTTGTTGTTTATTCTAGGTGTCCTATTTTTTTGGTCTTTTGTGTTGTTTTATTTTGTTTTCCAAGCACATCTTGGTAATACACATGGACCTTGATTATTCATATCTTACTTCATGTTGTTTATTAGGTTTTTATTGCTTTGCTTTTGTATATTCTTGTTCCTACTTAAATCTTGATTGTCCATATCTTGATTTTAAGTTAGGTTACATCTATGTATTATTTTTCTTTGTTTTTGTTTAAATCTAAATAGTTATTACTCTCGTATTGGTATTTTTTATCATTATACTTAGTTATAAATATTCAGATTTGAACTAGATCATCAAAATTGAAATGCAATGTCATTATAAATTACTCATACTTATGATGCATAATTTCACTTTTGCTATAGTAATCACTAAGTGCTTTAGATCCAAGTCTTAAAATTAATGTAGCTCTAAAAATCAGCTCTCAGTGCACTAAAGAAACTAAACACTAGTGGATTACGCACCCAACTTTATGTAAGATGTGCATCTCTTGGCATACATTATGAGTCTAATCGAATAGGGGTTCATCTTTCTTCCATTATTCCTTCCTCATTCCATTTTCTCCCACTTTTGAGTGAACTACATTGTCTTGAGGTCCATCTGGGTCAGCTCAGCCAACTTTCATTCTTATTTTCATCTTGTTTATCACTTTGTACATACTCGTATGCCTGATTTCTTATGGCTGATTCAGTCATTAGACCATCACATTTACATTTGTGCCCACTCATATTTAATCTATGAAACATGTAATATCCTTGAGCTATGCTTACCAATTTTTCCTATCGAGGCATAATATTTAGACCAATCGTTGAATCAAATTAACCCTACTCGGGCACAATCAATTATATTGATCAAAATCAACCTTATTGAGGCAAAATTGCTTTATCAACTGATCAAATCTGCTCTATTAGAGCACTCTATTATTTCCTTTCTCTGGAGTGATGCTCTCTTTTTTCTTCTAATTCTAAGCTCTGTGGACTTTTGTCCTCATTCTGACAGATTTTAAAGTATACAACTTGTCTCAAGATTGATCATTTCCTAAATGCGTAACTTGCACCCTCTTATGGGTATGTTCAAAGTGTGTCGCTTATATTTTTGGATTGTATCCTTCCTAGTTGCCCCCCGCCTTTGGGGCCCATTTTATTCTATTATATTTTGATCATTATAAATCAATGCATGCAAGCATTAGTTCATACATATACATCCATAGGTTAATTTCACCTTTTTCTCTCTTTTTTCGAGAGTCCATCTTTCTCTTTCATCCTCGTATGTCCTCTTGAGGGGCCATCATGGGTCATTTCCTTCTAACTTCTTCTTCACAACTCTTTTATTTAAAAAGACGTTGCTTCGTCTGAGTGTCTTTCCACATCTTCTCAGATAGATAAAAAATGTAAACATCCATTCCTAACACCATTGTGTTAAAATTGTCAATCTTGTTTGAAATTCACTCAAATATATAATTTGGGCTAAAATCACTTAAACGTGCTAAATGATTCAAGCTTATTGTATACAAGTGTTGATTTAGGCTAATGTATCCCTAAATGGGGCAATGTATTTTTTATGATTATTAATTTTTCTCAAATCATTTTGAGTCAAAATGCTTAAAACATAGTTTAACGCTTTAAACTACTAAATTCTTTTAATTTGGAAGCATATGACATATGCATGTGTTATTTCGTGTCGATAATGTTATTGGTCCGTACGTAACTGACATCTTCTAATTATACTCCAGTCAAATTACGATCCAATAATATGACATTTCGACCAGTTTGATTAAAATGTGCAACCAATTTTCAAAGAATTGCATAAAAATTGATTAATCTCATTTAGGGAAATTAATCTAAATCAAGGGCTTAAATGGAAAATCCATGGAAGTTATTGAATATTTTTTAATCAAAAACTGATTTTTAATATCTACATCATCAGGTGACATCATTTGTGGGGTGGCATCTATAAGTTATAAATGCAACAAATATCATGTTTAAGGCCTCTCATGCCTCTTTGATGTCCTTCCTTCCAAATATTTATGAGAGTAATTATGATTTAAGTCTCCAAAGTTAATTTAATTTATGGTCACACATCTTGATCTCAAGATGGACGGTCATAGTTGATTCTGGTCAATTTCAAAAATCTATAAATAGGAGGGCGAAGACCACCATTTGTAAGCGCTTTTGATTTAAACTTATATTATGCAAAATTCTATCCACAAGTCATCTTTGTGTAGTGTTATTATGCTTAATTTGTAATAAGATAGCTTCACTATAGTCATACATTTGATTAAATATCATGACCTTAGTTTCATTGGTGCACTTGAGATGATAGAGGAGCAAGCCACTCATCGTTGCTAAATACTTGAGCACCAAATCAAGGGGAAAATCATGTTTTGAGTCACATTTGGGGATGGGAAGCTCTTGAGAAGGTTTTATGTATATTTTTTCTTTCAATAGCTCTTAATTTTCTTTTGTCAAACCCCGTTAAAGGAGTTGGCTTAGTTAGTTATGTTCTTTATGCATTTCTTGAGTTTTCTTGACTAATGCTTGATCTAACTCAATTTGAATTTCATCTCTACAATCTCAATGTTATCTCATGACCTACACAATAAATCTAATATGGTATTACAGCATTGGTTGTTTTAACATTGTTGGTGAGTGTTGTGCATTACTTTCTTGGAGGATTTTTGAATTTTTTTGCCCTTTAACCTCTATTTTTAAGAGGGTTCTCTCCTTAAAGGTTTAAGCTGACCTTGTTCCCTATACTTTTCAAATTTTCTTTGTGTTGTATTTTTTATGATAGTATTACACCGGTTCTATATAGTTTATCTTAGCATAGTCTCCATGTTTTTGACCATTTGCACAGGCTTTCTCTTAACGCCTTTTGACTTCAGCTTAGCTTTTTCATTTGATTTATGGTTTATAACAGTTCTTTTTATTGGCTTTTATAGCATTTTGTATCACCTTACCTTAAGAGCTCTATGTAGCCTTTGTTCCCTGTTGCTCTTCGTTTGCTATTTCACCATTCTGTTGTGCTTTCATAACGTTTCTTCTATGTTTAATTCTGCAAAGTGTTTTGAAAGTCACCCACTTTGCCTCTTTACCACTGTTCTAGTAATTTGGTTTGTATATCCATTTTCTTGCATAGTTTAGTGCTTCTTCGTGCTTGCCAACTCTCTTGGCGTCTCTTCTTTGTCCCTACTCTTTTAGCAGTGCATTGCATCTATTTTTTTGAGATTAATGCTCTTGTTTTTCTGCCTTTGGTGCAAGTGCAGGTGGCTCTCTTATTTTTGACGTTGTTAGTTTTCTTGGCATTTTAAGATCTTGCCTTATTTTCCTTCGCCATTCATAGTTTGTGCTTTGGTTGATTAATGTGCAGACCTTTTCCTCTTCACTACATTTTTAACTCTTTAAATTAAATCAAACCAAAAGGCTTCCACATAATCATAAACAAAAACAAGTTTGTTTTAAAGTTAATAAGTATTTACAATATTCCTTATTTAAGTGCCTTTTGTACTTTTAAGCATTAAGTGATGATCCATTTTTTACTTAATTCAAATTCCACTCAAAACTTGAACTAATAGTTAAATTTTGATTTTTTTCAAGTATCATGGTGTTTTGGTGTGGACTTACATCTATAAGTTAATTGATCTAACTTTTGGTTTATCATTCGTATGCAAGCTCATTTTTAATCATTAATCATTATTTTTGTAAAGCTTAAACTTTGTTTCTATGGCATTCAAATTTTCTATTTTTTTTAGCATTTAAAAATGCTTCATATCGAATCAATTTGAAAAATAATGAAAATTTTGGTCTTAAACATGCAATTTAATATCAAAATGACTTTATTACTACATTGCATAAGTAAGTTATTGCACTTAAAAATATTTTTCAAAACTAAATGACAAACGTGCAGTCCTTCTTTGACACTCTAAATGAAAAATTTGCATATTTTGTAGTTGATACTTGTTCTAATGATGAAACTCTTTGTGCTTTTAATTAACTTAAGACTTCTTTGAACAATTACTTCTTCTTCCAACCCCGACTTAAAAATTATGTAAAGTATAGGCTATTCGGGTGATGGGCTTGGTAAATATGAAGATGGCATTATTAAACCTATTTTAATTAAAATTAATGCAAACTGTAAAGGTCTCAATTTTGATGATTTAACTACTTCTAATGCAAATTTGACATATTATTGTCCTTCTCACCAAATAACTTATAATATAATTTCTTTTGATTATAATGGTTGGAATGCTCATGCTTTGGTTAAAAATGACAAACTTTGTACACACTGTACAAAACATGGACATCGTATCTTTAAATATTAGAAATTAACATTCATGTAAATCTTGTGGTAAATCCACTCATGACATTTTGCATTGTTGAAAAATGACTAAATCTTCTACCTTTAAGGTTAACGTTGTTTGGATTCCTAAAAATGATGTCTCTTTTAGAAACTTTGATGTGTCTTCATGTGATGTTTCTTATATTGCTTCACTTTGAATATATTTTTCAAGCGACATTTTTTTGTCCCCATTTTGATTAATCTTTTTATGCAATCTTTGTTTTTTACTGCAAAAGGTTTATGCTTAAATTATGTTGACTAATTTATTTTTGTACATGCTTTTGTATTTTGATGAAAGTTTTTTTTGCTCTATTTATCTTGTTGCACATCTACTTTTATTATATAATGTATGTAGATTGTATTTTTAGCATAGTGGTTGCTTAACTTGAAATATTAGTGTTAGCTTATTTGACTTATAAGTGTTGTGCATCATTATTCATTCTTCTTGGTCTTTATTTTATTACAAATCAACGATATTGCTTAAAGATGATTTTTGAAGATTCTTGATGTTCACACTTTCATCCTTACATTTTTTGGCGACACCTTCTTCTCTTTTTTCTCAAAACTATCGGAATTCCTCTTGAAGGAAGTCTCTATTAAAGAGGAGTGTTATTTAATTTCAATTTCCTTCCTTATTTGTAAAATATTTTCTTTACTTTTATAACCTTGAATTAAGATTAAGGGGGAGTGTTGGAGAATTAATTTTACTTGGGTCATTTCTTATAGTCTTTTATACTTATTTTAAGTCTTTATTATGTGTGCATTTATTATATTTATAAATACAGTTTATCCTATCTTTTATGAGGTGTCACTCACCTTTCTGGTTCACTTATTAGATTTGAGAGTTATTCTCACAATTGACTCCTCCCCCACATGACACACACATCCTACTCACTTATAAGAGGATTAGGACACATGACACAAATATGAAACTTGCTCATGTAACTCATTTTATCTTTTAACTCTATATAAAGAGCTCTCCTATTTCATTATTATTAACACACAACACAATCTTGTTGATTTAATCTCACTTTTATATTCTCGATGCTCTTTTCGTTTAAGGCAAATTCTTCTCTTTCACTTATAACTTCTTATTGCTTTGTACTTGGAGATTAATTATTGTAAAACTTTTAATACTAGTGAGAAGTTTTTCTCCGTTCGACAATTTTCCCACTTGTTTCCTTTATCTCAACATTGTGGTTTGTTTCTTTCAAGATGACATTTTATTTACATTCATTTTGCTCATTTATCTCAACACTATCTCATGATCTAGGCATTAAATCTAATAACACATATCCCAAAAGTGATGATTATTAGTCTATGATATATATATATATATATTTTGTTAGGATTGTGGAGCTAAAAGCTTCACTGATGCAGACATGGAGGAGGTTGCAGAATGAGTTGCTAAGTGTCAGAAGTGTTTGGCGTTGGTCTGGCCAACCGGCGTCGGCAGGGTAAGACAGGAAGGCAACCGACGTCGGTCATATATCGGCCGGCGTCGGCGACCCCAGGCAGACAGGGACCGACGTCGGTCGCCTGTGTAGTTCGACTGCGAGTTAATTACGGGCAGTGAACTAACGAACCAAGAGTTTGCATGATGAGTGCTAATTTTAGACTCATAGTTGCGGATCTAATTATTGTAATTAGATGTCTGATCACTGTTTGGATGAGATCTATATAATAGACTCATGGTTGTATTGGAAAAGTGTGCTAGGGAGTAAGAGAGCATAATTATAAGCTCCTTCTGTGTGTGAGGTAGAGCTATGGTGCGTTCCTCCTAGTGCCACAGTACCAGGTGTGTTGGTGCTGGGTTGGAGAGCCAGCTGGGTTCTTCAAGAGTGTAGGATCTTGGTCACAGTTGCATGGCCTATATAGGAGATCTACATGGTAAGTAAGATCGTTGATCTGCAGGTGTATGTGTGTGCAAGGTCGAGGTTCACAGGTGAATAGAACCATTGTTTGATTTGCAGGTGTGCAAGGTCATATAGACAGCAACACAACAGGGAGCAGTATCAGGCAGGATCTACTTGGAGTACAGGTGTGTACTCGGATAGAGCAAGAGGAAGGCAAGGGAGTTCCTTCCATAAGTATGGTCTGTTGAATTGCAGGTTGTTGCAGATTCATGGGAGATCTACTTGAAGTACCTTGAGTACTTGTGGAGCACGTGGAGTGCTTGTGGAGTGCGTGGAGCACTTGTGGTGTGCATGGAGCACGGGGAGGTGAACACCAACTCTGTATTTGAGTTGGGTGTTGGGACCTGTGAGAGGGAGAGCTTTGGGGAGAAGAATTACTGTTCACTTGAGGTGTGGGAAGCCTCTGTAAGGTGGTGGAGAAGAAGTGGCATCTTCTTTATTGTATTCTTTTCTGTATAAAGTGTTAATACAATTTGGTATTGTCTCTCATATGCTGTGTTATTCTGAATTCTAGTTACTTGGTGAATCTGGTTAATTTCCGCATATTAAGTTGCTTGGTATTGGTAATCAAATTGTGTGCTTCCGGTTTATCCACCCATCCTCCCAACATATTTTACAACTTTTGAATTAAGAGGTTTATTATAATTTGACTTGAATTACATATTTTGATCATTAGAACTTAATAGGCACACTTACAATCTTTGAATAAGTGAGGATTCCATTTCATTATACAATGAAATTATTACATTGGGTTTTGTATTTTAGATTAATTTTTAACATGTATGTTTTTATAAAACCTAGTCATTGTATCTTAGAGATTTTAAATAATTGTACCTAAATGACTCTAGTTTTTAGGCTTGTGCTCAATTTATAAATCCGAGATAAGGATTTACCTAGATCAAAGAGGCAAAGAATAGTTAGCTACTTATGATAATGATTATCTAAAATAAAGTGATATTTTCATGTAGTAGTTATTGTATTTGACTTGCAATAAGCCTTGGTAATGAACTCTTATTTTACCGTTGTATCCTTATTGTATATTGAAAACCTATGACTAAACCCTTGAGCTAGTGTGTAAATTTTTTAATGTGTGCATATAAATCCTTGTTGTTTGGTAAGATATGAACTTGTGGGAGACTTATTTAATGGGTTTTATAAATCCTTCATGTTGAAATTTGTGAATTAGATATAGATCCCTAAGATCGATCGTAAAAATAGTTGTGGAAGTTAATCGATAATTATATTTGAACACATATTGGAAAATATCCCTTTTGGAATTAGAACCTATATGGATAATTAAACACATTAATTTATATGTTAACCCCAACTTGGGTTAATAAAACTTAGATAATAAATGATAAACCTATTAAAAGTAGTTGAATACCCTTTGGGAGATAATACTTCATTTATAAATGCTAAATTATTTAGTACAATACTATTAGGTATCAATACACATTTTGATGTTGAAGACCTTTTGGTAAAACTTGGATTTGAACTTTGGATTACCATCCTTGATCATTGGATTACGCCTTGGATTGGCAATATGATTCCCATATGTATATGTTGGTCCCTTGATTTGGAATTAGCATTGGATCCTAATTGGATTCGTAGGTGTTTTATAATGATATCATTATGTGTAAGTAAGCCATATAAATGAGATTTGAAACCTTTGAGATGATTGGAACCCATATGGATAATTAATCACATTCATTTGTATGTTAATCCCAAATTGGGGTAATAAAATTTAGATAATAAATGATAAACCTATGATAAGCAGTTGAATATCCTTTGGGAGATAATACTTCATTTATAGATGCTAAGTTCTTTATTACAATACTATTAGGTATTAATACACATTTTGATGCTGAAGACCTTATGGTAAAACTTGGTTTTGGACTTTGGATTACCATCCTTGATCATTGGATTATGCCTTGGATTGATGATATGATTCCCACATGGTATATTTAGGTTCCTTGATTTGAAATTAGCATTGGATCCTAATTGGATTCATAGGTGTTTAACAATTATATCATTCTATGTAAGTAAGACATATAGATGAGATTTGAAACCTTTAAGATGATGGGCTAACCTAATAATGGAGTAATAAACATTGATAAATATGTACATAAGGGTTCAAAATTTTTAAGGGATCATTAAGTACTAACTAATGACTGTAGTCAATATATATGCTTTAGTACTAGAAATGAGATACATTTAGGGTTTCATCTATTATATGGATATATGCATATATCTCCATACATAGGATTGTCATATCATTCGTTACTACATTGATGCAGGAAGCTCCATGCTGACTTGTTTTATTTACATGGATTCTCTTTGCTTTATCAATTCTTTGCATTTAGTACCTTTATGAAAGGGCAGGGCCATTTTCAGTGGATGAGAGGTGTGTGAGTGATCCGAAAGGTTTTGTGGTTGGAGGAAAAACTGTCCAATGATGCTCTCCCTCTATAGTTTCCTATATGATTTTTTCAACATTGGTGATGATCTTTATAACTTTGGTGAATTTCCTTAAGAAGACTTATTCATATATTTTAGACAGATAACTATATTTATCAAATATTGTATTGTTACTTGGGTAGATGAAATCATGTAATTGAAATGATGTTGTAAAAGCTTTGATCTATTATTCAGTTATGGTTATATTCTACTTTGTTGGTTATTTTAAAATGGAACTATTAGATTAACAAAAGATGGAAGTTGCCTTGTCTACCTAGACATTGTTGCATTTGTACTTGCTATAATAAAAAGATGTTTTTTTAGCCACTTATTGTGGACGCTTCTTTAATATATAAATAAACACAAATTTGAATTATGAAGATATCAATAGTTGTATACGTCGTAAATGAAGAATATTGAAATATGTCCTGATACGTACTTTGATTCTAGTATTGAGTGTGTACCCTGATTTCGATGTGTAAACTTGTAATTGAATTTACAATGATGAAAACCAAAGTAGTGGTTGACTTGGAAAATGATTTCGTGAATGGATTATTAATTATTGATTTTGTACATGGTAGTACTGTGAAAACTATTATGTGAATAAAATTTCGAAGTAGTATTGAAATGACTTGACGATAATTTGGTTATTATTCATGATTGAATTATGATAAATTTGTTTGAATAATTGTTTATTCTGATTAAGAAATATATAAAATAAATCAATAAAAAACCTTTCTGAATGATAACATGAAGAAATAAATTAAAAATAAAAATCTGGTATATTTATCCGGTCCCTAACCAAAAGGTTCTTACAAATGTCATGTAATATGTGTTGGAGATATGTAATGTTGTGTAGAAAATTATTTTGTAAATATAGTGTTTATGAGGCATTGTTATTAGAAATTAGAGAAATAAATATTTTATAATGTTATTAAAGTGTGATGTAAGATTAAAAAAAACATTCGTAAATAATGTGACAGAAATAAATTATAATAATAATTAAAAAACCATTTATGTTCCATTTTAAAAAAGTTTACACATACTCATATATCTTTGAAATGATTTATACTAAACAATAAAAGTCGTGATTTCTTAGTGGAATAAGGAGAAGAATGATGCAAATTTAGTTGAGAAAAAGGAAGTCTCCAACCATGAGGATTTATAGATTGGGAGGAAAATACTAGTGTCCTTTTTTAAAGAAACCATTATTGGAATTGTGGCAATCGTAACACTCCAAACTAATTATATAGTTTTTTTTAGAAAAAAATATGTGAAATTTTGATATTCAATGTTTAGATCTTCTTATATGATAAAAATTAATGTTTGGTTTTATTTTTGTTTGGTACATTTATGTGTATATCATAATAAATTTTAACATTATTTTTAGAGAGGTTATATAAATTATTAGTTGAGAATTCATAATATATAGAGTTAGTATCTGTATTATGTGAAAGTTGCTGCAATCTGATCCATAATTATTATCGACGTTTCGAACCACTTCTTAAATTTATTATTAGAAGAAGAACGATATCAAAAACTGTTTCAAACCACCTCTTACATTCATTATTAAAACAAGAATGATAAAAAAAAACAAAAATATATGAAAATTCAGATAACATTTAGATGTGAACACCATCATGCACACTGACTTATCAAAGATAATGACGGACAGATCATTTAAAATGAGGAATAGTACAGTGAATTTCAGTTGTCTTTGTTGACATCTTTCTTAGCTCTGTAATAAAATTGAAAGCAAGTCGAATTTCTTACTAAAATTTGGCACTATCAGGTGGGGTCGACCTTCCTACATATACCCAATCCAAAAACAAAACAAAATCTTTCTGTAAATGCGTAGGAAACAATGGCGGCTTATCCAGAATTATGCATCATACCATCTCTTCTTTATTATAATTTTTTTTTTCCACACTTGGCCAACGCTGAATTGTATTTCTAGGAATCTACGTTATAGCACTCTAACAAATTAATAAGTTACTCCAATCAAATGAATTTTAATCATTAGAAAACTTATAAAAGATGTTTAATATATATTTTTAAAAACTTTTGATTTAATTATGTTGATAGGTATTTATCTATTAGATTAAGCCATGTGTTTTTATGTATAATCGACAGTTCACTTTTGATTTTGGAGGATGGATACAATCAAAATCTCTTGTGTGTATTGCACATTAGAGTTGTTATATTACATTGCAGGAGGATGGTCATTGATGATGTATTATCTACCACTGATGCAATGGTAAATATAAAAAAGAGATGGGTCAATAAATTAAATCAATAAAATTAATATGTTTTTCATTGATAATAACTTTATTCTATAACTATTTACATTTTTATATTAAATATTATTAATTTTTTAATTAAATTTTAATGTATATGTAAAAATGTATAAGTTCACTTGATCATACCTTATCATTATTGGAACAGGTGTTGCAGTAGGGCAAGTTGTAGATGGTATGATGCCCTTCCTTGTATTTATTCCTTTCTCATTTCTCAAGTTTTGAAGGCTTGATCTTTTGGTAAAATCGAAACCATTATAATTTATTTGTTGTAGTTGAATTTTCTTTTGAGTCTCACACAGGGATTGTAACGTTCAACCTTTCTTGGTTCACTTACGTTCCTAGAAATTCATCTCAATTTACATAATTTTAAAGATTATGGGATTTGTGTTGTAGGAATTGCTTTTAACCAAGGCATAATGTATGTGTTGATGTTTGTGGCAAGGTGCTGACATATCTGATTCATGTGATGGATGCATTTATTTTTTCTCTGTTTTGAAGGGGACTTTATTTTTATGGCCTTTTCATTATATTATATAACTTACAATATTTATTTCTCCACAGGGTTATGGTTTTTTTGGGTTGTGATTCACCATTCATGATTGGTGAAAATTGATTTATATGTTTTTGTGTATGTAGATGCTTCTGATTTAATGAGATATTTGTTATTTAATATTGGATTTGTGTTATATGGACTTGATTTTTTCTTGGTTGTGTTTTTAAATATCGAGTTTTTCTGTATATTGTGTTTGGAGCGTTCAAAAGGTTATGGTAATTGAAAAATGAATACAACTCATATATAATGAATTGTTCATGACTTGGGCCATTGATGTCATTGTCGTTCTTGCTCTCTATATGCATAACTACTCATTACTCTATTCCAAACATACATTGAAGAAGGAAATCAGTGAGTAGAGTATAGAGGTTTTTTATTTTTATACTTTCATAAAATTATTTTATTTTATTAAAATAAACTCTAAATTCATTAATTCCTTTCCATGGTCATGCTGATTTAGAAATCCAACAACTATAAGAATATACAGTGATGGATGATAGGATCACAATTGTGACTCTGAGTTTTAAGTGCGATCAATATTATTTGGGTGTGAACATCATAAACATAGGTACAAAAAATTAAATTTCAATTAACAACCTCTTAACTTTTCTAGCAGTCATTATAATTGTAGTGGATTACTTTGTTCTTCTTTTTATTTCACAGGGACTCAACCATTGTTAAGGTCTTGGTCTTTTTCTAATTGTTTTCTTTCCTAAATATCTTAGTATTTTCTTTCCCTAAATATTTTTGTAGGGTATAAAAGGGCAATAGTAGCAACTATGGATACTTATCTGGTCACAAATACTTGATTTACGTCCAGTATGTGACTCTATATTTTGTTTTAATTGTGGATGAGTAAAATAAATGATACATAAACAAATATAGATATGTATGGTTATGGCTTATAGAGACATGCTTAGAAATCAATAAATATAAAATTTTAAAGTAATCAATGTATATATATATATATAAAGAGGAGAGTGCGCTTGACATCATAGTCATATTTACATGAAATCTATCGATGAAATTCATAGCATTTATTATGTCTAAGTTAGATTTTTTCATTTTAAATCTAAAACATATATATGATTGTCTATTTATAGGCTAGGCCTTAGGTTTGGATTTCCAAACCTAAAGTGTGTAGTGTTATAATGTGTGTGGGATAACGGTTATACAAGTTTCAAGGTTTGAAAAAAGTGTAGGTTGAATAAGTGAATGTATTGGTGTGTATTTATTAAAATAAATGTTAAGTATAAGTAACATTAGGGTCACTTTGCATCTTCTAGAATCGGTCGCACAACTACATGAGTTACCATTTAATAGATAGTTTTTCCAAATCCAATTTTGTCAGTAGTGAATTTAAGGTTTTTAAGGTGTAAATTTTACAACTGGTGTTTGTTTTAGGTAAACATATAGCCATTATGTAAGTTTCGGGGCATTCTAGATTAATTATTGACATTTGTAGGAGTTATAGGTGTGTCAAAATTAAATTTGACAAACCTCATAGATAATGAGACTTATTTGAGGATATTGACTCATAATTTTTGCCATTAACATAATTTTAACTATATGCCATTCATCCTTGTGAACCTAATTGGGACTATATTATGTCATATGTAACCCAAGTGGCCTCAATTTCATCATTGATTAAACTAATTACTAGATTAGTTTAATTAGGGGCACATTTTAGTTAAATTTGATCCACATGAATTTAATTATGATTATATTATGTCATTTGGGGCTCAATTGGCCCCAAATTCACCACAAACATGATTAGTTACTCGATTGGTTTTTAGAGATATATTTTGAGTCAAATTAATCTCTGTAAACCTAATTACAATTATACAATGTGATTTTGGGCTTATTTGACTACATAAAAGGTAATATATTTTGTACTTATCATGGTATTAATGGACATCGAGATAATGAATCTTATGTATTGCAAGAAAAGATTACACAACTTACAAATAAAAGAGTATTTCATTTCAAAGCAATAGAACAAACACAAATGATACTATGACACATGATAAATTTACATCTCACCTTACACAAACATGGATATCAAAGTAAAACTACCAAACTTTAATCAAAGATAAGAACATGTAATGTATACTTCACATAAAACAAAAGAGCATCAAAGATATCAACCACAAGTATCACGAGGAACTAATACAAGTGTGACTAAATATAAAAATATAGAGTCAAAGATTTAGTATTAAAAGGTAGTTATAAATGACAATCAGTTGATGGACAATTTTTATTTCTATCAACATAATCAATGAATTATACAATTCTTATTTAGTCTGATTATATACAATATCATGATCAATACTCTTGGGTACATAAATAAATATTTACAAGACACAATAAAAAAAATATTCAAAGCATTAGATGGACACATATATAATACTCTTGGGCATATAGTGCTACCTCTTTAGGGTGGTTCAAAAATATTATCTACTCTATTTTTAATCTTATCAAACACAAGGGTATTTGACATGTTATTAGGACACCCTTGGATATGAGTTTCCTCTATAGTTAATGACATCTCCTCCTCCCCACCACCACCATTGCAGTTAATTGTTGAAGATATTCATGAGCATAATATAGAGATAATTATTGCACCTATTCAAGAACATAGTGTAGAGTCAGTTGTTGCCTATATAGAATATTTCTATACATTCAATTCAAAGGAGGGTGGCACATCCTCTTAGACAACAAGTTTCACATAAAAGAGTTATTTAAGTTTAAAGAGATCTACATATTCTAAAGTGCATCTTAAGGTAGTAACTCAGATAATTTAGAGTACTCCACAATGACCACAGACAATGATATCTTCTCCTGTTATATGACTCCACCGACCCCTGCACCTTCTCAAGTTATACATCCTACAATAGATATTATGAGTAGTGATCAAGGCAATTATGTTATAACACCTTATGCCTTTTTATATTTAGATCCATCCACATGTAGCACTTTTCATTCACGAAGATTCACATTCCATCTCTATGATACAAACACACACTATGGTCCCCACATTGATGGGATCATAAGCTAGTTTCTCTAAAAAAATCTCAAAAATATAAAAACATTCAAATATCTTAAAAAATTAAAAAAAATTGATATGTCAAAAATACAAAAACACTCAAAATATTCTCAAAAATAAAAATAAAATAAGACTTGATCATGACATAATTTACTAGTTTATTTCTTTGCATATGTTAGTTATCATATATTTTGGTATATAATTTATTATTTTTCATACACACATGCATTTCATGAGGAATATGTGTGTAATGCAGGACTACATATTTTACAAGGACTTTTAGATGTTGGATTCCCTTCTACTTGATGGTCATCCCTATGTTGGGGGAATTTTATTGTACATGTTACATTATTATGGGTTGTATCTCTCTCTATCCTCAAATGCCATGTCCAACTACATATCTTACAAGTGTCTTGCTATCTACTCATATTTTATATTATGTTACATAGATATGCTACATTGCTATGATATAACATAAATACATATGGATAGGGTAGACTAATTTTCACTTGTTTTATGTTTCTTTGATGTTGTTTACTTTCTTGCATGATAGGTTATACATTTCTTGCTTATTATATGTGGCCCTTGGCTCTATGTGTGCAATATTTGCTTGTACCATATTTTAACATGTCCATTATTAATGGCCCTTTGACCTATGTGTGTGATATTCATTTTTGCAAAATTTGAATATGCCCCTTATATGCATCCCTTTGCCTTATGTGTGACATTTTGTGTTGTACTTATAACACTTGATTATTGGTGCCATCATCCATATCAATCACTTTTAATTTTTAGTCTTATTTGGAGATGGTTACCTTACTACATGTTTTATTGGTATATCTATCAAGACATGACACTTGTATGCCTCACATTCAATATGTTATACACATGATTTAATGATAATTACATTACTATGATGATATACTCTCCATATGATGACATAATACTATATATTATATATTTATCACATGATACAACCAACTCTTCTTTTGAGATAAGTGACTTGCAAGCTATATCCTTCATCTCAAAAGGAGGGAATTATAGTGGCTTGTCTTAGAGATCCAAACCTCCACGAACATAGAAATCAGATTTATAAAGATTCAAATTATAGGTTTTCAAAGAATCAAAGTAATTCAAAAATTGGATCTTATAATAGAATATAGGTTTCAAAGATTCAAAGTAATTAAAAAATTAGACATATGACAAATATTATAATAATATAATTTATGAGGTATATGACATGTATATATACTCATTTTACAAAGATCGAGTACAAAGTTAAACAAACTTAAATTCATATACAAATAGTTATAGGAACATAAAGTTATAGATTTTACACATAATTACAATTGAGCATATAAATGCACTATATTCTATATAATTTTGCAGAGATTTGAGGGGCATGATACTTGTTCATGCTCACGTATACATTTTTCAAAGTTAAATGGGCATGATACTTATTCATGAACATTTTCAAAGTTCAAAAATGCATGATATTGATTCATGCACATATTTAATACAATATTGTTTATAGATTCAAAGGCATAGTTATTATTTCAATTCAATTCTATTAGAAATACGGTCATGATGGGGGCATGAATATTCTTCACTCTTTTTCCATCATGAAAATAAAATATATATATGTTTGAAGTGGTGTGATTGGTATTATTAAGGGTAATATATGTTCAAGTCTAGTGACACTTGATGACTTTGGAATTACTTGTAGTGAATTCATTGTGTGGTTCCATCTTTTCATTATAGGTGATACACATTCGAGTCTAGTGACACTCAATGGCCTTGACATCACTTTTATTGAATCCATCATGGTTCTACCTTACTTAGATTAGTACATTAGATATCATTCCCAATTCATGAGAGTTGGAGTAGGCATATTTCTAACTCAAGGGCTTGATTAGTTATTCAAATTTGGGACTTGATCACTCTCAATTTGCCAATAGTTCAACATAAGAAATTATCTCTCTAAGTGCTTCTACAAGGGGGCATAATTCTTAAATGTTTCATTATATTTTACAAGTTACAAGTTATTATAATTTTTATCTCCTTATAGGTGTACTCCTTCCTTACTGTATTATCAATTTTTCAAATTTCAAAGTTCAACATTTTCAATTTTCAAATATGGGCAAATGACTACTTCATATGTTATTGCATGGTTTGCTAAAATGTATGCCCTGCATAATTGGAGTATCTTATCAAAGACAAAATTTATTACACACACTTAGTTTTAATTCTTTCTCTTTTACTCTAACAATTTTATTAGTAGAATAGGGGGGTTGTAAACACCTAAATTTGATCATAGGTACTTGACAATGTCAATTCTTGACATATCCTAAACCATTCAACTTATGCCCAAATACATGACACTTACTCATCATTCCTCTAAGACATTTATATATATGCAGGTTTGATCCTTTGTTCAACATCATTATTACACAAAAATTTCTAAGTATATATGTAAGCCTTTATTACATCATTCTTAGAATACCTCCAACTTAGGACAATTGTCCTTGATCTTTTAAGATAGTTTTGTACTACGCAGATAGGTCCATTATCATAGACATGTCCACCTAGAGTGGTTTCATCCCCACACCAAATAATGACTAGAAAAAGTTCTCCCTACATATTTTATAAGGTCAACTAAAGTAAACCATTAAAAGGTTTTCCTATAAATACAAATCCAATGTCATTCATTATTCCTAAATAATTAGTTAACTTGGTACTATGTATTGAACACTTACACACCATTGCACACTGAATAAATTTGGTATATTATTCTAAAATTCAAGATTATCTAATAGGAGTAGTCAAAATCCAAGTCTAAAGCCTCTCATAGCAAGTCAAGAGATATCATTGTCAAGTATCAAATTCATATTTATAATTGCATACATATAGTCAAGGAGCACAACTATAAAATATCTCTAGGTAGGAGAAATACATGTAGCTTAATTATTTCTTTTGATTATTTATATATGTAGGTAAGGATCAATCATCAAGGGGTGATTGGAGTTAGCTCAACAAATTACACCCTCCCTCTATTTTTATAGGTTTTTAGCTTTCACAAAGACCCCTAGGGTTTCTAAAGTAAAAGACAATACTAATCTTTGTAAGATAATATTAGAATCACAACATCTTATCCCAAATCAGTAGACACAAACATAAAAAATGGAATAGGTACAGTTTCATTACAATCAACATAGATAAGTCGACAATCCAAAGATGTAGTTGCCCTGCGCTTTTGTTTAGGGAGAGCAGTCATGTACAAAAATATTCTTAAATTCTAATTTTGATCTTTCATTATTAAAGTTATGTCTTTATTTACTTTTCATTTTTATATATCAATCACGGTCAACTAGGACAAGTCGATAATTAACATACATGATTGCCTTACATTGTTAAGGAGCATAGACTTATCTAGAAATAGTTATAGATTATGTTATTGATCATGCACTATATAGGCCTTTCTTCTATTGGTTCACATTGTTAAGTATCATAAATAGTCAAAATAAATCTAGATCTAAGTTATGTACATTTTTTCTTAGTGCTTTCTAAAAATAATAGTTTTCCATATTCAAAAAAAATTACTATCAAAACTGTTAATAATTGTATAGATTTAACATTCTAATTATTTAAAGTTTTACACCTATTAAATAAATACATTAAGTGTTAAATATAAAATAGGTTAAAACCCAAAGTGGTTGATTGGTAAGAAATACTTTGAAACATCAGTTCAGAGTACTATCAAGCTATGACCATTCAAAGTCATGCTAGGACTAGATGATAAGTATGTGATTTTTATAATGTACAAAGTGGAAGAGAAACAATTTTTAGCTAAGGAAATATCCTCAATGGTACTGATAAAAATGAAGGATATTGTTGTGGCTTATATTTAAACTATAATTAAGAATTTTGTCACCATAGTTCCTACTTAAAATAATAAAAAGAACATCCACAAGTAGTAAAAATGCCTACCAAAAGCTTTTAGTAAGCTTCCTATTCTTTTAAAACATATAAAATCAAAGCTAATACTTCATGACAAGTAAGACAATATGGGCTAAAAATTTTAAAAGAAAAATCCTTGAGAAATTAAATATATAGGAGTTTGATAAAGAAGGGATATAATTGAATGCTTTTGTATTAAAATGTATTCTAATTTTGGCACTGGACGGCTGGGCTTTCAATTATTCTTCCTCTATTCTCTTTTTTAATTATATAAATGGCATAGCTCCCTTATTGTAAAAATTATGCGTTGTTTTTGTTGGATCTTTTTTTGGACCCGCTTGGGTCACATTTTATCCCATGTTAAGAACTTTGCTCTAAATTTTATAAGGAAGGCAAAGCTTTGTATGGCGTATTTACAACTGTGTATATTTTATTTTACATACTACTATCCCATCCCTTCTAGTTGTAACTTACACTAGACTTTTCTATCACCTGTAAATAATACACAAATCTTTATACATATCATAAACTTCTCAATTCTGAGAAGGAAAAACATTGAAATGGATAATAGTTATTTTTATTCATAAAAATGTTTTACAGATCTAGAGATTATGAATGACCATGAATGCCATTGTCAAGGAAAATAGGATCAAGGTTTATCTCAAAATTATATGGTATGAGTGTTAAATTATCTAGTAAAAGGAAAAAATCAAATTTCATAAAATTTCAGACATATGTTTAAGATGAAGGCATTATAAACTGCAATTTATTAAGAGGCTTCCCAACTCTAATAAACTTCATACCCCCATTAAATTATATTCTTCCTAAATAATAGCTACTTCGATATTTTATTTAGTTCAAGAAAAAAATCTAATCCATAAGCATGCATTTTTATATTTCTTGGGGCCACCTGCACCATAAAAATAACAGTGGTTGCTCACTCTATAGGGCCAACCATTTACTCCTTGAACATCAGCCCTTATCAATAGATTATAGGAATAAACAATAACGACTACTTATTACCTTATCAATATATCACCTACATTGGCCCTTGATGATAAAACCCCATAGGAAGAATGGACTGGAAGAAACCCTCTCTCTAACATCTTATATTTTTTGGTATTGATACTTATGTGTATATTCCAAAGGAAAAAAGAATTGAGCTAGATTATAAGTTAGTTAAGTACATATTCATTAGATATAACAATGTTTTTAAAAGGATATAATCTTTAGAATGGGTCATAAGTGAAGAATATTTTTAATGGTCATAAAGTAATCTTCATATAAGTTAAGGGGTTCCAAAGTAGGAAGGACAATCAATGGAAGAATTAGAAATTGTGTAGGTTGAATTTGAGGTGGGATAAATTGTGTTTGAATACAAATAAATAGAGGAAGATGAACATGTATGGGAATTTCTTGAAAAAAAATTAGGTGAACTAGAGTATAATGAATGATAAGAGGAAGGATCTCAAACTCTAATCTTGAGAAGATCTAATTGAATTAGAAGAAGACTAGAAAGGTATAGTCCACCTAATTTTTGTTTTTATTTTTTTATAAGTATATTTTATTAACAATGAAGATCAAAATCTCATGATGGAGACCCTTGATTCAAAGGTGTTGTTCCCAAAATCCATCACTTGTTTTTGGGGGACAACATATCAACTATTTTGGTCCTACAAGCCAAAATTCTCTCTTCCCTTTTCAAAAAATGTTCTGAGCATCCAAGTTCTTCCATTATTCAAACATTTTCAGTCGAGGGACTCACAGGTTCAATGGGTTCAACAAATTCAACAATCGGGCTCTCATAAAAGAACAACTTCCAAACACTTAGGCATTTTCAAGGTTGGTTCAACGCCAAAGTTCAACCAAAGGGTCCATCAGCAGGCTTCAAACAAATGGAATGAACCATTGAACCATTGAACCCTGCTCCAAAGGTTCAACGGGTTTAAAGGTTCAATGACATCGACAAACTTAAAAGAGTTAAGCGCTTCGGCAAGTTCAAAGTTTAACTGCTTCAAAAAGCTCAATGACTTTGAAGGACTTAAAGAAAAGTAGACTTCAAAGAAGAAAGATTGACCCGTTGAACCTTGAACCAAAAGAGTTCAAAGTTTAAAGGTTCAACGAGTTCAATAAAGTTCAAAAGACTTAGAAAAATAAAGGATTCGAAAAGCAAAGAATGAACCATTGAACCGCTGAATGTTCAACCAAAAGAGTTCAAAGTTCAAAGGTTCAACGAGTTCAATAGAAAAGAAAAGGATCCAGAAACATCGAAGGACCAAAGGATTTTGAGAAAGAGAATGAACCATTGAACTTTGAACCAAAATGGTTCAAAGTTCAAAGGTTCAAAGGTATAAGGAATTTCAAAGTTCGAAAGGAAGCTTCGAGTAAAGGAAGGAAGTGAAAGATACCAGAGATAAGTTCGAAGAGATGGTTCAACTGATTGAACCAAGGAGTCGATTGAACCAAGGAGCCAATTGAACTAAGGAGCCGATAAGACCACCCGAACTGTTGAACCATTGAACCAATGAACTCTCATGGTTCAAAGGTTCAAGGTTCAACGTGGTTCAAGTGACCAAGTGACCAATGACATCCCCATGAACGTCAAATTCAAGGTAATAAAATGCCTATTTATTTTCAAATGCGGTGCAGACTTGAGAAAAAACTCAGCGACTAGCTGAAGAAGCTGAAAGAGCTAGCAGAAAGGGAAGAGATAGCCTGAGAGCTCAGATCATGAAGAAAAGGACAAAATAAACAAAGAAAGTGGGAAAGACCAAAAATATCTATGCATGAGTTGTTTCTAGTTGGTGAAACAGTCTATCAGGTGGACATCAGAGAGCACGAGCACTCAAGGACTTGGCCTATTTTTCTCCATCAAGCAAAGGTGAAGTGGACAGCTGTGAAAATATCAGGAAGAGGACCAGGTGGCTTATACTTTGGAGGAGAAATTTGAGAAGAATTGACACGCCATAGTTAAGGTCTCTATTATATAAGTAAAACTCTGCCCAAATTGAAAGGCATTTCCTGAGACTTTGAGCTCAGATTGTTCATCATATTTCTTTATTTGAATGAGAAAGCAAGTGACCTTTCAGACTTTGCGCTGAGATAGCTTGTGTTGTTTAGGGAATTGCTCTTATGTTCTGTTTCCTAAATACCATCTTGTCCATTTAATTAAATAAGCAGAACTAGTGGAAGTAATTTGAAAGGTGTCCTGAAGCCAACTATGGGAGACTTTGTGCTGCTAGAATTGTCTTTAGCATATTTTTTTTTTTGTTTATGTGTAAAAGATCTTGGGATGACTTTGTGCCCCCATTATCCTTTGTATTTCACTCTTTGGTAGTTGAGGGGGAGATTTTGTGCTACACCTCATTCTGTTTGTTACTGCGTCCAGTTACTGTTACTTTCTAGAAAGAATTCCTGTTGTTTGTTTTAGACCACTTCTGAAAGAAGAGAAGTGCCTTCTATCATTTCACCAAGATTTCTCTTTTGTCTGTGAACATCATCTCTAAAAAAAGAGAGATGGATGGTGTTAACCTACCCCTGAGTGTTATTTTCTTCTTATATATATAGTATATAGCACCTCATATTTATAGGGAACCTCCCCTTGATGAGAGGAGAGATTTGTCCCCTTTTGATGTAGTAAACCTGCACATTTGGCCGATCAATCTCCTTATGCTGTGGTTGAAACAACCTATTTTTCCCATCAATTAGCTAGTGACAAAATATTCACCCAACAAAAGGAAAATAAATTACACAATAAGGCCATGGATGAATAAATTGAGTCCTGGATTAAAAAAATGACATGAGACTTGTTGAATTGCCTCCTAGTTAGAAATCTTGATCACTGAAAATGGGTGTTTACAAATAAGTACAATGACAAAAAGAAAATGAAAAACTATAATGCTTGCTTGGTAGTAGAGTGATTATTATAGGTGGAGGGAATGAATTTTGATGACATTTTCCCCCTATTGTTAAATTAACTTCAATTAGAGTTCTTTTAGCTATTGTTGTTTCTTTAGATCTTGAAGTATAACAAATGGATGTAAAGACATCATTTCTGCTTGGAGAGCTTAACATGAGGAGATCTAAATGGTGTAGAGAGAAATTTTTTAAGTTAAAGGAAAGAGGACTTCACATGCAGGTTTAAAAAAATCTCTTTATGGAAGGATGTGGAATCAAAAGTATGATAGTTTTGTGTTAGGACTTAGATTTATATGAAGAAAAGCTGATCACTATGTGTATTTCAAACAAGTTGAAAACTTTGTTGTTTATTATTATAATTTTGTATGTGCATAATATGGTTTTAATTGGTAAGAAGGGAATTATCAATCAAATTAAAACTTCATTGTCATCTCAGTTTGATATGAAGAATATAGGTGCTGAAAAATTCATTTTGGGCATGGAAATCAAAAAGGATAAACCAAATAGGAAACTTTGGTTGAATAAAATGAAATATATTGAGATGATATTACATAGGCTTAGATTGTAGGAATACAAGCCTATGATTACTCATTTTCTTATTGGTAAAAATTATTTATTGAACAATGCCCTAAGTTACGAGAAGACATGGAGGATATGTCTCAATTTCCTTTTGTAAGTGATGATGAAACATTGATGTATGTTATAGTTTGTACCTGACCTAACATTTCCTATGTAATTAGAATCATGTGAAAATATATGACAAACCCAAGAAATGATCACAACACTACTATAAAGAGGATATTTGAATATATGTGTGCCACTTCAAATTATGCAATCTAGTACTAAGGAAAACATAAGAAAAATAAAATAATAAATTTACAATGTTTTGTTGATGTCGATTAAGTTGAATATATTGACTACTAAATATCTATAAGTGGTTAAGTGCTTATCCTATTTGATGAAAAATCAGTTGGATGAGAAAGAGGTAGTATTTGCATTACCAACTATAGAAGTTGAATACATGGTAACTATTGACCAATTTCACCTCAGTACAATTTGTTCAACCATTTTCATGGAGAGTCGAACAACAGTTGCAAGGATAGGTCATTTCAGAGGTCTAAAATTGCAAGTCAAGGAGGCTAAGGTGTTTGAGATCCATTGTAGTATATGTTAGGTTCTCTACAAGTCAAGTCTTGGCCCCTCATAAACCCGACCCAATGGATCCCCATGACGTGTCATAAGATGTCAAGTTTAATATAGCTAATTAGCCATTGGGGTGCAAAGATGACATGCCACAGGACGTCAAATTTAGATCAGCTAACTAGCCATTGAAATTCAAAGATGGGGTGCTGCAGGATGTCAAATTCATGCCTAAAGTCTTCAAGCAAGGAGTAAAGCCATTCAGAGAACCCGATAGGGTCTTAAGCAAAGATAGTGTAAATTGAGTTTCCCAAAGAGCTTTGCTTATGACTTTTACAAGTAAAAGCAATCAAAAAGCTTGAAAAGGAAGAGATAATGTTTTGCAGGTTTTTAAAAGAGTTTTGCTTATGACTTTTACAAGTAGAAGCAATCAAAAAAACCCAAAGAAACAAGTAGAAGTAAAGTCACTTGGAAAACCTGAATGGGTCTGTAGTGAAAAATGCGGGAGCTTTGAAGAAGAATCTAAGATTCACATTAGTGATCTGAGCCATTTATTATGGAGGGTCATCTCACCATTGATTTTTTAGCGATCCTGGTCATTTCAAGATGGTGAATCAAAGAGAAGGACAAACTCTAATTGAATGAGAGAACAACTAGAATCAGTTTCATCAAGATGGCGACTACAAACCATTTTGGATGCTTCTATTTTGGCACCCAATAAATCTCTCTTCTCTCCCTCTTTTTCTATAAATAGGACCCTTGGGCTCTTGATTTATCATCTATAGATAGTACGACGAAGCCATTTTCTTGCCTTTGAGCAAAGAAGCATAAGCTTTTTTTCTTTCTAAGTTCTAGACATTTGGTTGGGCATTGACGAGACACAGAGTGACAACAAGTGATGTTTTATCCTTTTGTTCTCTATCCTCCATGTTTTTGAGCAAAGAGTTGATCCAATAGGTCATGGAGAGTCCATTCTAGCTGTATGAGATTTTGCACATGTGTAACCTTTTTTCTGGACTATATAGGTTATTTTTTTTAGTTATTTACCTTGTGTGATCTCATTCATTTTGTATCTACATTGAAATATTTATGTTGAAATATTCTAAATCTTGAGTTATAGACTATATTCTACTGTATTTTGCATAAATATAGGGCATACATGTGGATACTAATTCTTGGTGTATTACCATCTTAGACTAGGCTTTTCATTTATGTAAACTTCTAACTCTTTTCACTCATACAAACTAGTTCAGTAATTTTATTACACAAAAGCTAATATAGGGAGCTATCCTTTTCAACCTAAAGGTTCATTTCCACTTATAGGCACACCTATAGGCCTAGAAATGTCCCAACATTGCCAAAATATGGAGGAGGCCTAAACAACCCTATTCTAGGGTGAAAGATTTGGAGACAACAGTTCTAGCACGCTTGATGGGACCCAAATTATTGATAAGTTAAGGTGAATGTTGGTCTTGACAGGCCTAAGTAGTAGAAGTAACCCTAACCTAGTATTTGGCGACTCCAAAAGGGTGTGAATCCCTGGTTCTAGACTAAGTTTTATACATTATCCTACATGGTCCTCACAAGGTCCTTAAGATTTTTTGACCAATCCCCTTCAGTTGAATCTTTTCCTAAAGAACAATGCCTTGAACCACTCCTATCCCTATTAAATCCTTGGCAAGGAGGTTTTGAGGAAGAAGCAAAAAAAGTTAAAGAAGAAGAGGATCATAAAGGAAGAAGAGAAAGGGGAGAGATCGATATGTGTCAACCTTTCCATACTTTTAATACCCAAAACCCAATAGAGCTTCTTACATACTACCCCATCCCTCTAAATGCTACCAAAAATCTTTCTATTTTTAATGGAGAGGGTCCTATTACCCCATCTAAACATATCAGAGACATCTCTATTTTCTAAAAAATTTATAATGATACTAGGGCCAACATAGCCATTAGGCTGCTTGTTATGTCTTTAAAAGGCAAAGCATTTGACTGGTATAAAACATTGGAAGGGGGTTACATTACAAGTTGGGATGGTTTTGGAGACCTATTGGTGACAAGATTCAAAAATAAGAGTGATAATGCTTCCCTAATACATCAACTGAATGTAATAAGAAGAGGTTCAATGAATCTATAGGAGACTTCAATGAGAGATTTCAAAGAACATGGTACAGGCTGCCACCAATCATGATACCTCCTAGCTTTGTGTTCCCAACATACCTCAAATGGATTGGTACTGATGTTGTTATTATGATGTAGTCAATGGGAGGATTCACTCTTCCAAGTGCATATGAGCTAGCAATTGAGGCTGAGAATAGTTTGACTCATGTTGGAAGACTCCCTCCATGAGTTTCCATGCCTTTGTTGTCCCACAATTCAGTTAAAGCTCCAAGCATGTCTCAGGTTCCCAATGCCAATGTGAAGCCAGGATCCTTTCCCAAGAAGGTGGATAACATTGTGGACAAGGATGAAGAAATTAGATCATTGAGAGCTCAGCTCAAGCAAGCTCAATATAAGGCAAGTGCTCCTCCTAATGCACAATACTATCCTTAATAAGGATATAGAGCTCCATCCTAATATAATTATCAAGGGAGAGGATAAAATCAACAAGGTTATAACAGGCAGCCCAATGCATATAATCCAAATTCTAATCCTCCCATAAAGGTTGTTGTTCTAGTTCATGCAAACCTAGTGCAAGGAGAAGATCACGTGGATCAATGGGGGCAGCCTCAAGGTCAATTTGCACATGATGATGGAGGAAAAGAAGCATGTCTCAACCAAAGGGATAATAGAAGGCAGTAGCCCAAGTGTGGGGATGATGAACTTTCAAGGAAAGGATGATTTTGTGTTGAATCAAGGCATGTCAATTACAACTAATACAAGGTCCAAGAAGAGAGTCTTGGGAGAAGGCCCAAATCCATGAATAATTCCAAGTGATGCCCCTCCAAGGCCACAAAATGCCAATCAAAGTGTTGTACCTTCTACAAGCCATGTTCCTCAATGAAATCAAAATGTAAATGCAACTACCAAGATTGCAACATAGCAGGCAACAACTCCTTTATTGTCATCAGAAATGTAGGATAAAGTGAATAATTCATCTCTAAATATTGTGTTATCATTAAATATCACTAAGACAAGCATATCCCTTTGGGAGGTTCTATATATACCTGGTCAAAAGGAGCTTTTGCAAGAGCAGTTAGTAAGCATGTAGGTGGCTCCTCAATCTTCAAGGCATCATAGTGTGGCTCTCACAAATTCTCCAAATCATCTTTTGGAGACTTCCACTAGACCTAAAAATCCTCCACCCTTCTACCTCACACTCATTATAGGAGATAAGTTGGTCCACAATTGTATCATGGATAGTGGAGCAAGCACTACAATTATGCCTAAAGTACTGGCTCATAAGTTGGGTTTGAACTATTAGCCACATAGTAAAGGCATGTTGTAGTTGGATGGAACTCAACCCAAGATGGTAGGATTGGTCAAAGGTTTGAAAGTGTTTTTACATGGCTGCCCAAGCTTCCTTATCATACACGATATTATGGCGGTGGACCTTCCAACACACTTTGCTATATGCTTGTCTAGGGACATTACGACCAAGATAGGAGGATACCTTTCTACTGATTGGTCCATTCTATATTTCAAGACAAGGTATGGAACCAAGGTAACCATAAGGACTCAGCCCTTAGCAAGGTTCCATGTTGAGCCATACTTAGAGACAATGACAAATCAAAACTATCCAATCAACAAGGAGGAAGAGGCAATCCTGAATAGTGAAACATCTTCTCCTCTTGAAGGTATTTTTGACCTCTATCTTGACAAGTAAAACACTAAAACACATGGCCTTGATCCTTATACTTTCATTGAGGAAATTTATTTGGGAGTTTACTGCATGCATGAAAAAAATGTCCCAATTCCTTCACTCACCAATGAAGATCATGAGCTTGATGGCATGTAGGAAATGTTCTTTGATGGTTCAAGGAGAAAGGTAGGTACAAAATCTGGTGTCATGGTGGTTTTCCCATCAAAGAATCATTACCACTCTTCTTATATGTTTCACTTCAACTACACTTGCAATGTGGCAGAATTAAAGTCTTAGTTCATGGTCTCCAATGGGCAAAGAAGAGAGGAATCAAGCTTTTCAATGTCTATGGAGATAGTGAGCTGGTCATTCATCAAGTGAGAAGTCAAGCTATATCCAAGAACCCATTTCTTATGTCCTAAAAGCAGTATGGGAACTACTTGAGGATTTTGATGCCTTCAACATCTAGCCCATACCAAGAGACTTGAACAAACAAGCTGATAGACTGGTTGTAATAGGAGCACATTTTGACTTAGCGGCTGACATTGAACAAGAGAAGGATCAATATCATATCAAGATCATTGTGAGACCTTCCATTTTAGATAATGAAGTGTCATGGCAAGTGTTTGAAAGTGATGACCACATTGCACACTTCTTACAAAATGAGGCAATCTTCTCTTCAAGAAATCAAAAGAAGTCGCATGATCATTATGAAGAGTAGATTATACAGTTGAAGACAGATAAAATACCCAAGAGGTTGATTAACTTAGAGAGTGTCTTCAACGAGGATGATCAGAAGAAAAACCCTTTAAAGAATTAGCATATCAACAAAAGAGGAGAAGTATGAGAGTTTTGATTTTCAAGGACAGACTTTTGAAGATTGGCAAGCTTTTATTTCATTATACAAAGAGTTTCATGACTTCTTTGCCTGAGAATACAAGGACCTAAAAGGGTTTGACCCAAGTCTAGCTCATCAAACCTTTGAGTTGGAGCATGGAGCTAAACCGATAAGACAAAATCAAAGGCCTATCAACCCCAAGGTAGAAGAACTCATGAAAAAAGAGCTGACCAAATTGATTGAGTCTAGGATTATCTTTCCTATCAAGCACTCAACTTGGGTAGACAAACTTGTGTCGGTTTGAAAGAATAATGGAGAAATCAGACTTTGTGTGGATTTTCATGATCTAAATAAAGTGTCTCTCAAGGATCATTACCCACTCCCTTCCATAGAACAAATTCTGCAAGTTGTTTCAGGTTCTCAACATTTATCACTTCTTGATGGTTATTTAGGTTATAATCAAATATTGGTAAATGAAGAGGATCAATTCAAGACAACCTTCACCACCAAGTGGGGGACCTTTGACTAAAAAAGGATTCCATTTGGTTTATCTAATGCTGGAGCTACATTTAAAAGGGTAATGGACATGGATTTCAAAGGTTTGATCAATAAAGTTTTGCTTGTTTACCTTGATGATATAAACATTTTTTCAAAGGATGTTGTTGATCATATGGGACATCTAAGGTAATTTTTTGAGAAGTGTAGAGAGTATGGCATATCCCTCAATCTAAAGAAATGCATCTTCACTATCCATAGCTGTAAACTTTTGGATCGTGTTGTTTCAAAAGAAGGCTTATCTATTGACCCTGAAAGGATTGAAGCTATCTAGGCTTGTCTTTGCCTCAACACAAGAAAGGGCTATAAAGTTTCTTGGTAAAAATAAACTTTGTAAGGAGGTTTATCCCAAACTTTACAACTGTGGTAAATCCCATCACAGCCATGCTAACAAAGAACCAAGTTTTCACTTAGACAAAGGAAGGTAAAGGTAGCTTTGAGGCAATTGAGAAAGCAATTGTAGCATCTCCCACTCTCCTAAATCCAAATTTTGATAAGGATTTCATTATTTATACCTTTGCTAACTTAGACACAATCTCAGCAATGCTTATGCAAAAGAATGATGAGTATGTTGAGCAGCCAATTACTTTCTTCAGCCAAGGCTTAGAAGACTATGAAGTGAGATATTATTTTGTTGAGAAGAAAGATTTAACTATCATTAGAGGCTTGAAAAAGTTCAAGCATATGGTTTCCAACAACAAGATCCATGTCATGGTCTCCCATCCTAGCAACAAGGAGTTTCTCCTAAGTAGGGATCTCAATGAGAAGATAGATGGATGGATCACGAAGGTGATCGAATATGACATTGAGATCAAGGTAACTAGCCTAGTAAGAGGAAGAGGTTTATGTGACCACTTAGCATTTGACTTTCAAGAGCCAAAAGATCAAGCCTTGGTGAATCAAGTTCAAGACACAAGACATCATTGGTTTTATTCAAAATGGTGAGTGTCCTAATGGCTTGAATAAATCTCAAAGAAGGTATTTTAGGCTGAAAGCTATTCCTTATTGTCTTGTGGATGGAATTCTCTTTAAGAAGGATGTGAGCAATGTGTTGCTAAGATGAATTAATAATGACCAATTTGATATGACACTAAAAAAGTTCCATAATGGTGCAGATGGTGGTTACTTCTCTCCTAGAATAACAACTGCAAAAATAATGAGAGCCGATTACTATTGGCCTAGTCTTTTTAAAAACTGTTATCATTGGGCTAAGGTTTGTCATCAATGTGCTTTCTTTATTGGCAAATAAAAGCTTGCTGACCTTCCATTGAATCTTATCCAAGTGGACCAACCTTTCATGTAATGGGGCCTTGACTTCATTGGCATGATCAACCCTCCATCAAGTGTTAAACACAAATGGATATTGACTACTAAAAACTAATTCACAAGATGGGTAGAGTTTGTTGTTTTGAAGGAAGCAAATGAAAATGCCATCTTGGAGTTATATGATAACATTATAAAATGGTTTGGAGCTCCTCATGTCATCATCTCAGATAATGCACTTGCTTTCATAAGTGCTAAAACTTTTGATTAGGCAACAAAGAGTGGAGTTCATTTGAGTACCTCATCCAACTACTACCCTTAAGGTAATGGATTGGCTAAGTCTACCAACAAGAACCTCATCAAGATCATCAAGTGGATGTTGGAAACCAATCAAAGAGCATGGCATACCAAGCTGAAGATAGCCTTATGGGCAGACAAAATCACTCCCAAGAAGTCAATTGGTAATTCCCCCTTTGTATTTATCTATGACAGAGAAGCTAGGTTGTCCATATCAAAAGAGCTCCCTACCTTGGAACTTGCACAATAGCTGAAATTACTTGAAAACACTCCCATAAGGGTTAGATTGACAAAATTAATGTAGTTGTAAGAGGAAAGAGATGATGCACACAAAGCTTTAGAATACCATCATGTTCTTATGAAGAAATCCTTTGACAAAAGGGCAAGGGCAAGAGTGTTCAAAGAAGGTGGCATGGTCTTGAAATGGGATGAAGATAGAGCAAAACCAAGCAAACATACAAATTTTGATACCTTGTGTAGTGGTCCTTACATCATCAACAAGTGCAAGCAAAGAAACTCCTTTTAGCTGTCCAAAATGGATAGAGAAGAGCTACCTATTCTAGTGAATGGAATCCATTTGAAGCCTTGATTTTGACCCTTGCTAACCATGTCTTATATATACTTTGTTTTGGTGTGTTTATTTTATTATGTTTGTTTTCCCTAAGTGCTTTGTAGCACAGGTGTGTTTTCCTTCCCTTTGTTGGTTTGTGTCTCTACCTTGTGTGTATAATCAACCCAGCTAGTGTGTTTTTAAACCAAAGCTTGTTCAATTCTCTTTGAAGTGCCTATATGCATGACTTCATGCATAATGGAAGGATTAAGGTGACTGGTCTTTGACATAGTAGGCATGTCTCCCCTTATAATCACCAAGAATGTTGACCAAATTTCACCTCAATACAATTTGTTCAACCATTTTCATGGAAAGTTGAATAGTAATTGCAAGAACAGGTCATTTTAGAGGTCCAAAATTGAAAGTCAAGGAGGCTAAGGTGTTTTGGATCCATTATAGTGTATGTCAGGTTCTCTACAAGTCAAGTTTTGGCCCCTCATAAACCTGACTTGATGGATCCCCATGACGTACCAGAGGACGTCAAGTTTAATACAACCAACTAATCATTGCAATACAAAGATGACGTGTCATAAGACATCAAATTTAGAGCAGCCAAATACCCATTGAGATTCAAAGATGACGTGCTTCAGGATGTCAAATTCATGCCTAAAGTCTTCAAGTAAGGAATAAAGCCATTTAGAGAACCCAACAGGGTCTTAAGCAAAGATAGTGCAAATTGAGTTTCCCAAAGAGATTTGCTTATGAATTTTACATGTAAAAGCAATCAAAAATCTTGAAAAGGAGAGATAATGCTTTTCATATTTTCAAAAGATCTTTGCTTATGATTTTTACAAGTAGAAGCAACCAAAGAACCCGAAGAAGTAAGTAGAAGTAAAGTCACTTGGAAAACCTGAATGGTTCTGCAGTGTAAAACACGGGAGCTCTCAAGAAGAATCTAAGGTTTTCAATAATTATCTGAGCCATTTCTTATGGAGGGTCATCTCACCTTTGATTTTGAAGCAATCCTAGTCATTTTAAGAGGGTGAATCAAAGAGAAGGACAAACTCCAACTGAATGAGAGAATAGTTAGAATCAGTTCCAAGATGGTGACTACAAACCATTTTGGAGGCTTCTATTTGGTGCCCAAAAACTCTCTCTTCCCTCCCTCTTTTGCTATAAATAAGATCCTTGGGCTCTTGTTTTATCATTCACAGATAGTATAATGAAGCTCTACTGGAATGTTTTGTCATTTTCTTTCCTTTGAGCAAAGAAGCATAAGTCTATTTTCTTTCTAAGTTCTAGACATCTACCTGGGCATGCAAGAGACACAGAGTGACAAGTGATGTTTTATCCTTTTGTTCTCTATCCTTCATGTTTTTGAGCAAAGAGTTGATCCAACAGGTCATGGAGAGTGCATTCTAGCTGTATGAGATTTTGCACGTGTAACCTTTTTTTTGGACTATATAGGTTGTCTTTTCTAGTTATTTACCTTGTTTAATCACATTCATTTTGTCTCTACATTGAAATAATTATGTTGGAATATTATAGAGCTTGAGTTATAGACTATATTCTGTTGTATTGTGCATAAGTATAGGGCATACATGTGGATACTAATTCTTGGTGTATCACCATCTTCGACTACGTTTTTCATTTATGCAAACTTTTGACTTCTTTTCACTCATACAAATTGGTTCAACAATTTTATTGCACAAAATCTAATATAGGGAGCTAGCCCTTTCAACCTAGAGGTTCATTTCCACTTATAGGCACACCCAAAGGCCTAGAAATGTCCCAACATTGCCCAAATCTAGAGGAGGCCTAAACAACCCTCTTCTAGGGTGCAAGATTTGGAGACAACAGCAACCACTCATGAAAGTAAGGAAGTTGTATGGTTAAAAATGTTGTGTTAGCTTTTTTACTTCTTGTAAAATGCAGTAAGGATAGATTATGACAGTCAAAGTGAAATATGTTTGGAAAATAATCCCACTCATCATGCTCCATTAAAGCATATTGATTTATAATACCATTTTGCTAGAGGCATGGTTAAAGACAAGAAGCAAATTTTTGAAAATAACATTACTTTGAAGAATGTTGTTAATTTATTAAGGAAGAATTGGGTACTAAGAGTTTTTCTCGGTGCATAAAATTTACATGCATGGTTGTCCTTAGTTTCTATAATTATGTAGTTGTGACACTCCTATGTAAAGTGTTAAATAAATGGGATATTGTTGGATAAATGTTGTATTCTTTACATTATTTACATCCCCTAGGTATTGTATAGTCCCACACATATAATTATAATGAGTGTGCCATTTTCCCTTTCTATTATATTTATAGATTTTGTTAGCATTGTTTTCCTTGTATAAGTTTATTAGTTTATATCATGCAAATTCCTCTTGTTTTTCCATGGTTTATATCATGTAAATGTTTCTTATTTATTTTTATGTCTCCTTGATTTATATCATGCATCAATTAGGGGTAAATATTTGCATGTATGTTATACTTTGATATATCTACTCAGTGTCAAGATACACTAATTGTATAAGTCATGTTATTTTGGTGTTTTATTTATTGCATTTTTTCCATACATGGCACATAATTCATGTGCTTATATATGTTGCTTACATATTTCCTATTCAATCCATGTCACCTTTACGCTTACATTATTTATATTTAGTCCATGCAAGTTATATTACCTTTGTGTTTCAGTAATTACATATGCCCATGAAGGGCATATTATTATTGTGCTCACATTGCTTCAATTTTATCCACTTATGACATCATACATTTGTTCTTATATAGATTACGTTAGATGACTACGTGGGGCAATTTATTTATGATATACAAACTTTCGCGATGATATCTTATTGTGTTAGACATTAGTATTTTCATTTCTTATCTTACATATGATGTGCACAATCCTTCATTTTAAGATATGTGTTTCACATGTTTAGCCCACATCTAAAAGAGGAGGCAAATGTTTCATCCATTATTACTTCCACATCCCATAACCCAATTTTTTTTGCATTATTTATTTATTTTATATGTAAATGGTGAAAATTTGATGTTTTTGAGATGTACCCAATGCATGATAACTTTTCCCCATCATGGGATATCTTTAATATATTTCTTAATCCTAATTTTTTTTACATTACATCGTATTTATATAGTTTTGATTTTTTATTGCTAAAAGTTATGCTCATAAATGCTTACAAGGTTTAGCCCAGGTACCATCACTTAGATCTATATAGGGGGATTCTTTCTTGGCACATATTTTAAGATGTATGAAACTCATACAAGGGCACCTTCACATATTTTAAGATGTATGAAAATCATTACAAGACATTTGAGAGATTATTTTTTTATTGCATCCTCCCCCATCTATTTTTTTCATTTTCATATATATGCGCATGCACACACATCAAAGTGGGGCATTATGTTTTACTTATATATATATATATATATATATATATATATATATAAATATATATATATATATTTGAGAGATTATTTTTTTATTGCATCCTCCCCCATCTATTTTTTTCATTTTCATATATATGCGCATGCACACACATCAAAGTGGGGCATTATGTTTTACTTTGATATATATATATATATATATATATATATATATATATATGAGATGTACTTAGTGCATGACACTTGCTTCCATCACAAAATATCTTCAGGATATTTTCTAACCCTAATCTCTTTTAAATTACATCAGATTTATTTAATTTTTATTTTCAACTAGTAAAAGTCATAATAAAAAATGTTTTTAGGATTTAGCACAAGAACCTTGACTTGGATCTCTATAGGTGAATTCTTACTTGGCACAAATTTAGAGATGTCGAGAAATCATACATGGGTGACCTCACATTTTCCAACAAAAATAGGAGCATAATTTCTAATCTATATTGTTTAGATTTTAATAAGTTATTATTGTGGCCATTTATTCATGCACATGTTGGTCACATAGGATTAAAAAGAACACGCACATAGATTTGGATATTTGGGGGACTTTCACTGGGTTCCTTACCAAAATTGATAACCAAAATTAGGAGTATCAATTAAAATATTCCTTTTATTGATTCCAATAGGTCATGAATGTTGGGGCACTTATCAAAATGTGCATGTCCTTTTGCATGTCTACAGGAGTGCTAGAGTTGTTGTAAGAGAGTTAGACGCGTTGTAAGAGCTTGAGAGCATGAAATATTTATTGTAACACCCTACCTCTCCCCCACCCCATATTTGTTTTACTTTTATATGTATGCACACACACACAACCCAAAGCGGGACATTATCTAGACACGTAATCGGGGGTAGTTTTTAGTTGTAGATTTTATTTTTAAGGGTGCTGGTATGTTTTTAAATTATGGGTTCATATTAGGGTCTTATTTTTATGTTTTCCCATCTTTCTGGTTGTCACCATGTCTTTTTTCCTCATTCATATCTCCCCTCCCCTCTCCTCTTGTCCTAGTTTTCTTTAGTTAATGGGAATTTGTCTAAAACCATACAATGTTAAGGCAATCCCCTACGCCCCTTGGTTTGGGTTTCCCATACCTTTTATTCTTAATTTTAAGCCATCGATAAGTCTTAATTTGAATTTGAGAAATTTATATAGGCACAAGCATTAGTGCATATACAACATGAAAGACATGAGTTTGAACAATGAATGACCATGTATTAATTGAAGGAGTCTATTGTGAAAGTGCAAAAGCAGTAATTTTAGGCAATCAAATTAGAATTCAAGAAAATATAAAGTATTTATTTCTCTTCCATGCATTCATTTTAGCAAGAAAAGTCGTATAGGACTAGGCCCTACATTCAATAGACTGCTTGTTGAACATGCATTGTACTTGGAGTGTTGATTGATAAATATCTACAAACATCTTAGGGGTTTGATAATAATTTAAAAAAACTACATGCTACTAAACATGTCCCCCATTTTTGGGTAGATGCAAGATAATGGGGGACAAAAGGGGAGGTATAAAGCGACACTATTTTCTGAAAATAACAATAGTTAGACTTAGAGAGAATGTTAGAGATACTTCAAAAAGGAATTTGATAATGACATAAAAACATGAATTGTGGAATTTTGAATGTAGTTTCTAAATATATAATTTTTTCCAATACCCAGATGATAAAAGTGTGTGAAATAGATGCATTTATGACAATAGGTTGGTAACTTTTTGTAAAAAAATAAGAAGAGTGCATGTGTACGAACACACTTTTTTTGAGTAAATTACTGAATTTTTGTACGAAATTTCATATATAGATAGGTGAAAGGTCAAAGATTATTGAGAATATTTTTTATTAATTTTTATTATATATATATAATTTTTAAATAATTTTACAAGTCAAGACAACTAAAAAATTGAAACTACAAGTGTACAAGCATAACTTTTTGACCTTAACTTCAAGAAAATTAATTTATAAGTTATACATATAATATAGACTCAAGAATATCAATACATGTCCCCATGTCATTGATATTACAATGATGATTTGATTTGCACATTGGATGTGAAGCCTAGTCACAATCAAATTCAGTTATCATGATGTGATCATCCACCCTTTACAATAAAAAATGGCCAATCAAAGACATCAACACCCTACAAGTTGTAGATCCCTTTGAAATTAATGTAAGTCATGTGAATCCACTAGTTCCTTTGAATCTAGGTATGGGGTATGATATTGCCTAAAATACCTTGTAATTTCCCTTTACCATCATCGTCTCTCTCACCTTAAAATCTTTCACCACTTGTATGTTGTGCACTGACTTGCCCTTTTCCACCACTCTACCATTACTCAAGCTCATAATGAGAGGAAAAGTCTCCTCCCTACACAGTTCATTGCCACATTGTATGAAGGAACACACAATCTCATTTTTCATTATCATCTCCACTAGAATCATAATTTTATTAATGTTTAACACATCTAGTACCAAAAGTCAAAGGGCGTAGTGATCATGGGTTTCAAGTGAGGTATATTACCAATTTATGTTCTTTTTACTTTATGAAACCCTGCATTACTAAAATAGAAAATTACATCCATTCAATTGTAACTTGTATCTTTGGGACAACCCTTCATATTTTATTAGTGAATTAAAAAATGGGCTAATGAATAATCTTATGTAATTACTATGTATAAAAGTGTGGCACATAAAGTGATGTTTTCTTGGTTAATTACATTTATGTACCATTGACAGGACTTAGAATTACATAAGGTCGATTACAATTAAAAGGTAAATTATGTTATATGTATTTCACATGTATTTGAGAAGCAAATAACAAATAAAAATGAAAAACCACCTTGTGAAGAGCGTTACTACTTTGGCCTTGCTATGCATGGGCTCATGGAAGACCTTGAAAATGTTAAATGCTCTCATACATGTCATTGTTACATTTATGGTTTGAAACACACATGCATTCACTGCTTCCTTTTGTCCCATAACGTGCTTCATCACACCATCCATTGAAGTAGGAAAGGAAAGCATAATAATTCCATCAAGTTTTAAATTTGTGTATTTTATAGAATTGTAAATCAACACCCCAATATTTTCCACTCCATGGTGAAAGCACGGAAAATAAATGCAGATAGTCTTTGTACAATGTGGCACCAAGATTTGAACCCAATCCAACAATCAAAGTTTCCTTGAGTTGGTATTCTTTTAGTCCCAATTATAGGATCAACCATCTAGTTGGCTTCTAGACACAAGATGTAGAGTGTGTGAGAATTATTCGTGGTCACTCATAGTTGTAGAAGCAATCCTATTGTTAGTCTCTTTGGTAGGTTTTGTGGGTGCATATTGGAGAGTACAATCTTTATTGGTTGTATATCTCATCTTCATATTAATATTTATTATTTTGATGTTGGAATTCGTGATATTTTCTTTTGTAATTATTGACAAGGGAATTGGCCACCCTATCTTGGTAGGAATTATAACAAATACCAACCGAATGATTTTTTAGGGTGACATAAACATACATAGTAATCATTGAAATGAGATCAAAAGGTGTTTAATTCCTTTTAGTATGTGTCAAAATTTGGCTGAGGATTTATTCAACTCCCACATCAATCATATGGAGGTAATTTAGGGTGTACTATGAATTTGTTCTTTTCTATATGTACTATTTCAAATTATTGTTGATGTGGAGAAAAATGGTTGTATAAGGTCAGATAAAAGCAAGTGGCACCTAATTCCTCTAGTGGAGAAATAAATCTTTGTATTCTTTCAATTTATCATGAGAAACAACACTAGAAACAAGATAAAGGCCTTGAGAGCTTGCAAAAAATAGGGTGTGTGTAATACACACGTGAGCCTATGAATTGATGATTTTTTAAAAAGAAAACATGGATTAACTGAAGAATACTCACTTTTTGAGACAAATCTATGATGAATTCCTCCCAATATAGACACCTCCAACATAATTATAAATCTAATTATGAAAATAATATAACTTTCATGGTAAACTACCCTACACCCTCTCTAAAGAGAAGATTTCCTCAACTAAAATAATAAAGATGATAAGTATCTGGCGATGAAAGAGCAAGCAAAATGGGAAAGGAGTTTTATTCATTTACCTTTATGAATATACAAAAATACGAATGCAAATGGTCGCATACATTTGTTTATCCCACATGTAGCTGGGAGGTGGTAAAGGGAAGAAAACATACATATAATATAGAAGGTAGAGAGATTAAGAAGCATACTTTTCTATCCTTTGGGCTAAGATCAAGTGTAGTCTCTATTATTATCAGTTTGATATCTTATATGTGGCTTAATGAGCCACATGATATCAAAAATATTTCTTTAGGGGGAGGGTCCAAATGATAGCTTGTTATCATGGCCATCATGCATTGCTTCTGTTTTGCACTACTATAGAAGCCTGACACACTCCACAACCCTACCAAATCAAATGTTAAATTAAAATTGATTTCTTTGATCTAAATATTTATGACTCTATTTATTTATCTTTCACTTGATAATCACACCAGTCTTTGTTGAAGCCAAACTTTTCCAGAACTTTGAGAAGAAAATGCCAATTAACCCTATCATAAGCTTTACTGAAATACAACTTTATCAATATCACTTTCTGGTGAATATGAGAGAGGGAATGGATAATTTCATGAGAAACAATAATTTATTATTGGATATACCTCCTCGACATAAAACTTGCCTGTTCTTGAGAAATTATAAAGTCTAACAACAACTTGATGTGATTGGCCAAAGATTTAGAGATGATTTTATACACCAAATTACACAAAGAAATATGATGAAAATCAATGAAACTAACCTGTGACTATCCTTGAATAAAGAGAGAGATAAAGGTGACATTTGAATCTGGTGCCACTTTCCTATGACAACAAGAATCTTCCACTATTTTAAGCACATCTTCACCCATGATCTCCCATAAAAATTGAAAGAAAGCAACTAGGAAGCCATCAAATCCTGGAGCTTTATCTTTTGCCATCGAGAAAATAATAGCCCAAATTTCTTCTAGGTTAAAAGGGTCCATCAACTGAGCATTTTTTCTATCAAAAATCATTTTAAGAATGTATTCAAGATTTATATTCTGCACTTCTAGGTTAGACTAATCTTCACCTGAAATCATGTTTTTTAAAAAAGGACACAACTTCTTTCCTGATGTCTTCTTGAGATTCCAACTCATTACTACTAGATCTAATGCTCGAAATACATGTCATTAACATTTTATCCCTCAAAGAGTTGTGGAAAAAGGTTGAATTTATATAACCAGCTTGAAGCCAATTCAATGTAGATTTTTGTTTTTAATGAATTTCTTCCCTAAGCAAAATTTCCTCGTAATCCTACAAAAACTACTTTTCTTAATTGAAGGCCTCCACATCCATACCCACCTTCATCACTGACTCATTCAGTGCTAGTAGTGTAGCTTCAATCTTGGATTTTTCTTGAAAAATGTTTTTAAATTTCTTAGCATTCCACCTCTTAAGGCAACCTTTAATGAACTGAAGCCTCTTGGTCATTTTATACATTAGAGAACCAGAAAGAGGGAAATAGGACCACCAATCCTTCATAATATGGAAGAGAGACAAGTCTCTTAGCCACATAAATTCCAACTTAAAAGAATAGTGCTGTAAAGGATATTCCCTTTGAAAATCAAGAACAATCAAAAAATGATTAGATCCAAACATGCCTAAAACTAAACTCTCCACCACCCAATCACTCAGTAACCAATTAGAGTTAATAAAAAATCAATCAAGACTCTCTGCAATGTTAGGTTGTGGAGCTAAAAGCTTCACTAGGATGCGAACAGGAGGAGGTTGCAGAGGTTGCGGAGTTGCAGAACCAATTGCAAGGCAACCGACATCGGTCTGATCAACCGACGTCAGTCATATAACAGTGCAGAAGCAACCGACATCGGTTATGAGTCGACCGACATCGGTCAGGAGGGAGCCAACGTCGGCAACCTATGTGTGCATGTAGTTTGCATGCGGGGTCGAGAACAGGTCTATTTTTGGACTGTTAGTTTGCATGTTAAAGGCTAATTATAGTCTTGGAGTTGCGTGTCTAATTATTGTAATTCAGAATGTCTAATTATTGTATGCATGAGATCTATATAATAGACTCATGGGCTGTATTGTAAAAGAGTGCTAGAGAGTAAGAGAGCAAATATTAGCTCCTTCAGAGAGAAGAGAGCAAGGTGTGTTCCTCCTAGTTCTAAAGGGGTGCTGAGAGTGTATGATCAGGGAGAGTTACAATTTATGCAAGTTCTGGTAGAAGATCCACCGGGGTACTGGTTGAAGAATCATAAGGACTTGGTGAGGCAAGGACAAGGGTTCTTCAGGGTGTAGAGATATCTACATGGTAAGTAAGGTCTGTTGATTTGCAGGTGGTAGCAAGGAAAGGGAGATCTACTTGGAGTACGGTTGTGTGCTTGGTGTACTGGCAGCGTTGTTACTGACTGGTGGAGGTGAACAACTCTGTGTGTGAGTTGTTTGTTGTGACCTGTATTGAGAGAGGAAAGTGTTGGAGGAGAATTACAGGTGAACCCTAGAAGTGTGGGAGCTCTAGAGGTGTGGGAAGAAAAAGTGTGGCATCTTCTTTATTGTATTTCCTTCTGGATGAATATTAATACAATTGTGTATTGTCTCTCATATCCTGTGTTGTTTCATATTTCTAGTTACTTATTCATTCTGGTTAAATTTCGTGTTTAGTTGCTTATATAGAGGTAATCATATTGTGCTCTAATTGAGGATCAAGATCCTAACAAGTTGGTATCATAATTGTTTGTTGTTTTAGGTGCCTGACAAGTGGTATCAGAGCTTTTGGTTGGGTTACTAACAGGGTGTTTCAGATCTGGTTAGTGTGTGTTGATTATAGGGTACTCATAGGGGTTTCAAATTGAGTGAGAGTATAGCAATGGCAGAAGAAAGTAAGCTACGAATGGAGAAACTGAATAGCACGAATGGTCTGATTGATGGAAAGAAAGAGCAGGTAAAAGAAGATTGTTGGTCGGTAGAAGATCAGCGTGTCAAAGCAGATGTTGCACAGGTTGCTCTGGATAAAGTAGAATCTTGGTTTACAGATTCTATTGCCTCTTTCCATGCAGCCCGAAATAGAGCATCTTTTCATGGGTATGTCTTTGGAGACTTTGGAGAGATTTATTGAGGGGTTGGTGAGCCTTGTCAGATTGTTGGCAAAGGAAAAGTGAAGCTGAAATTGCAGACAGATAACACACGGGTGTTGAATGAGGTCATGCTGGGACCAGTCTTGGAGATGAGTCTAATTTCTTCAGAAAAGTTAGGTGATGAGAGATGCACAGTAACTCTCACAGTGGATGCACTTGAATTAGATGGTGGTAAGAAAGTAGGTATCCTTTATCTATCTACTTATATTACTGATTCACCTTCTGTTGCAGAGATGTGGTTTTATAGGCTTGGTTACATATGTAAGAAGGGAATGCATGTTCTTAAGTGGAAGACAAATGTTTTTGACAAACTTAAGAACTGGAAAGCCTTGATGTTCATGGAGGAGATGACAGACAGAGATCAGCTGAGGGGACTGAATTACTCTGAGCAAGGTTGTGTTAATTTGAACAGGGTTTTGATCCAAAAGGAGCTCACAGGTAAAAATTCATCACTCACAGGAAAATATAGGTAATGACGTCGGTAAGGAGGAACTGACGTCGAACAGACATGCACTGACGTCAATCATGTGCAGATCAGCAGAGTCGGTGGTCTCAGGCAGGTTAAGACCGACGTCGGTCAGACAGTAATCGACGTCGACAATAGGAAGATCAACGTCGGTTAGACAAGAATTGATGTCAACAGAAGGGACACTGATGTTGGCCAGAGAAATGATGTCGACAGTCAGGGTCAGTGCAGGGAACCGACATCGATCGGGTGCAGACTGGGAGATGGCCGAGATCGGTCACTGGAACGGATGTTGGGCGGACAACAAGCTATCAAGGAGTCTCAAACGCCCATATGGAGGTCAGAAAGGGTAAGTGAACCTCATATTCGTTGTTCACCTTCTTTATTTGTTGCTTACTGATGGTCAAGAACTAGGAAGATGTGAAGAGGCAATGCAGGTAGAATCCAGGAAACAGTGGGAGCTAGGCATGGATGAGGAGTGTGAGTCCTTGGAGAAGAACCAAACAGGGGTTTGTTGGTGGAGTTGTCAGTTGGAAGAAAGCACTGATAGATGAATGGATTTCCATCTTAGAGAAGAGAGTGGATGGACACGTGAGACGAAAGGCCAGGGTATATGGTCTTGAGGAAGCTACATGACAGTGGTACAAGTTTTGACAGGTGGATGACAAAGCAGGGCTTTAGTCAATGTCAGTGTAACTATTGTGTTTGTCTTTACCAAGTTGGATGATGATTGCAACATTATCCTGTTACTGTTATGTGGTTGCTTGTTGCAGGGTTACACATGCAGGGAGTTTCTGAGCTAAAGGTAAAGTTAGTTCAGAGGTATGTCATGAAGAATTTGGAAGCAGCGAAATTCTTCGGCATAAGAGACATGGAAGATCATAGGTTGATTTTGTCTCCAGTGGGAGCTGATGTGAAGAAGGTGTTGGTAGGGTTCAAGATGCAGGATGCAGAATCGGTAAGCACACCTATGGCTGGACAGTTCAAGCTGAGCTTAAAACAGTGTTTGAAATCACATAAAGTCTGGTGTAGACCTGAGTTTTCCCAAGAAGTGGGAGTTGTCAGAAAGTTTGGAGCCAATTCAGGAAAGGAGTACTGAAGGGTAGTTCAGTGGATTCTCAGGTATCTGAGAGGGACTAACAGCAAGTTAACATGTTATGCAGGGTCAAGGACTTCACTACATGGATATGTAGGTTCGGATGTGGCAGGTTACTTGGATGATAGGTAGTGCACCACAGGGTGTGTGGTGGTTGGTCTTTAGGGTTGAGCTTGAAGAGGGATACAAGCCAAGAAATGAATTAGATGGTGTACAGGTACAGGTACAAGTGCATCTATTTATCTCCAAGTGGGAGATTGTTAGGTTGTGGAGCTAAAAGCTTCACCAAGATGCGAACAGGAGGAGGTTGCAGAGGTTGCAGAGTTGCAGGGCAACTGACATCGGTCTGATCAACTGACGTCAGTCATATAACAGTGCAGAAGCAATCGACGTCGATTATGAGTCGGCCAACATCGGTCAGGAGGGAGCCGACGTCGACAACCTGTGTGTGCATGCAGTTTGCATGCAGGGTCGAAAACAGGGCTATTTTTGGATTGTCAGTTTGCATGTTAAAGGCTAATTATAGTCTTGGAGTTGCGTGTCTAATTATTGTAATTAAGAATGTCTAATTATTGTATGCATGAGATCTATATAATAGACTCATGGGCTGTACTTTAAAAGAGTGCTAGAGAGTAAGAGAGCAAATATTAGCTCCTTCAGAGAGAAGAGAGCAAGGTGTGTTCCTCCTAGTTCCGAAGGGGTGTTGAGAGTGTATGATCAGGGAGAGTTGCAGGTTATGCAAGTTTTGGTAGAAGATCCACCGGGGTACTGGTTGAAGAATCATAAGGACTTGGTGAGGCAAGGACAAGGGTTCTTCAGGATGTAGAGATATCTACATGGTAAGTAAGGTTTGTTGATTTGCAGGTGGCAACAAGGAAAGGGAGATCTACTTGGAGTACGGTTGTGTGCTTGGTGTACTGGCAGCATTGTTACTGACTGGTGGAGGTGAACAACAACTCTGTGTGTGAGTTGTTTGTTGTGACCTGTATTGAGAGAGGAAAGTGTTGGAGGAGAATTACAGGTGAACCCTAGAAGTGTGGGAGCTCTAGAGGTGTGGGAAGAAGAAGTGTGGCATCTTCTTTATTGTATTTCCTTCTGGATGAATATTAATACAATTGTGTATTGTCTCTCATATCCTATGTTGTTTCATATTTCTAGTTACTTATTCATTCTGATTAAATTCCGTGTTTAGTTGCTTATACAGAGGTAATCATATTGTGCTCTAATTGAGGAGCAAGATCCTGACAAGTTGGTATCAGAACTGTTTGTTGTTCTAGGTGCCTGACATGCAATATTTCTAAAATTCATTCTTCTATTATTCCAAGTGAACCAATATAATTTGGGCACCACATCTATCAACTCATTTCTGACACAAACTCATCGAAGTCCAATTGGGAAGGCCTAGGAGCCACCACACCCCCAACTTATCCTGAGACTGGAGAATGGCATTGAAATATCCTCCCAACATTATTTTATCCTTAGAAAACCTCTTAACCATATTCAAAAGCTCCTTCCAAAGTTGGCATTTCTGGTTAGTGTCATTTAGACCTTCGACATTAAAAATAAAAAACTTGAATATGAAATAAAGCTAAAAAACTTACACAATTGCCACCATGGACCTAAAGCCACTGCCACCACTCTAGCCACCATTAGAGGCCAAATAATGACCAAACCTCCAGAGGCCTCAACTGCTTCTAAAAAAAGGCTATCCCTTATGGACCAACTTGGTTGCATAAGATTGGTGGCTTCTATAAGACACATTTTGGTTTCCTGGATTAAAATCACCTCAGGGCCCTTTGCGAACAAGATATGTTTCACCACACATCTCTTACTAGGAGCATTCAAGCCCCTCGTATTCCATGAGAGGATATTCATGATTCAGAAGGGAGGAGTTCCACCCCTGCTTTCCCACCTCCAAAAACTGATGCAATGTACCTTATCTGTCAACCAAAATTTCCCCTAGCACCTTTTATTTTTCTAACTTCCTTCCCCTTTTCTTTTTGGGACCCGGTTAGGATGAGAAAAAGAACACTGAACTTGTGAAATTAAGAGTATCTCATGGGAATTTAACGCTTCTTCTGATTCTTCTTTGTCCTCATTATCTAAAGCACTCACATTAACTTCACCTTTCATAACTTCATGCTCCCCCTCATAGACCTCCTTAATCACAACTGCCTGAGCCAAATTGTCTCAAGGATGTTACAAAATGGATTTGATAGACTGTGATTCTAATTCACTTAGCTCATATTTTTTAATCATAGAAGTCAGAGAAATAATTCCTCCTTTGTCTAATTTCTCAAGTAAACCCTGAGTTTACCCAAAATTCCTACTAAAATCCACAACTACTAGCTCTTTCACCTTGTCAGGAAGAATTGTTCCTTATTCCATCCCTCCCTAAAATCCTAATTTTCCTTTCCAACTTTTTCTGCCATACTAACTCAACTGCCAAATGAGATTGAAGAGGAGGTTTATTTTAGAAAAAATAGAATTTTTGAACATGCCTTGGGTGTCAAAACTGAAAACATTGAAATAGATTTTTTTCAATATTCACTCTTTGATTCCAAACCCTCCCCTGAGATTTAATCATGATTTTATCCAAAATTTCCTTGTCTAGGTCCATGAGAGCCCTAACTCGAGCAAAAGAAGCCAAGACAACTTCCAAAATCAGGTCAATCTCAATAAAAGATCTTGACAAAATTTCCAAAGCTTTCAGATAATACTTACCCTAATATTTGATAGGAAGGCTATCGAAGTGAGTTCAAACTAAGAACTACCTCATTTTGGAAAGTAAAGGGTCAAAATTAGGGATCCATATTTGCAACCAAAGCCCCTCTCTACTCAAAGATCAAAACAAAGATTTTAGAACATGTTTGTGGGCTTTTCTAGATTCGAACACCACCACACTAAAGCCCCTTAGTAGGAAATTGACCTTCGCCACCTTACCCTAGTTTTTTAAACCTAATCTTCCACTTCTCCTAGTGCTGACCATTTGTTAGCACATTTGTAGATTAGGGCACTTTTTGAGAGCTATTACAAATTATTAGAGAAAGGAATTAGATCCCATTCTAATTCCACCGATTTCCCAATCTGCACTCCACCCAAGGGTTGTTCCACTACCGATTCCTCCTGAGATTGAATTGAAACTAAAACACCCTATTTATCCCTCTTTCGTGACCTGCTAATCAATAAAACATTGACTCCATTATCCACTCTTTTGACAACAATTGATTCATATCCCTTTTGGCTATCCTCTTGAACCTCTCCAACCTTCATGTCGCTCCCTCCTCACAATGCAACCCAACTCCAACTTCAAATCCCAACCACTCTTGAGTTGCTCAGATTTTTTCTTCCACCTTGTGTGACTGTTATTTCCTACCTCGATAACCCCCATCTACTGCTAGGGTTACCCTTCTTACTTGATTTGTCTCGCACCTGCTCTTGCTTCCAAAGACATGACATTCTTGTGATTTACTATAATAATATATTATATTATATTAAACATAATATTATATATTGTATGTTATTAATAATATGTACATACATTTATATTTTATTTAAATGCCTTAGTACGTAGTTTCCAAGGACATTGTTTACAATGTTGTTGCCATCATCTATCACCTAGGATAGTGCATGGAGGGCTTCTCTTCAACAGTACACCTACACTACACAAAACTGACACCCTTTTGTGATTCGTTTATTATTGTTTGTAGTAATTTATATATTACAATAATATTTATAATTATAAATATATAATATAATTATTTGAATGATATATTATATACTATTATAATATATTATATTTATAAGTTATACATATAATACAGACTCAAGAATATCAATACATGTCCCCATGTCAACGATATTACAATGATGATTCGATTTGCACATTGGATGTGAAGCCTAACCACAATCAAATTCAACTATCATGAAAATTACATCCATTCGAGTGTAACTTGTACCTTTGGGACAACCCCTAGTATTTTTTTAGTGAATAAAACAAGGGTCAACAAGTCATCTTGTGTGATTACTATGTATAAAAGTGTGGCAAAGAAAGTGACATTTTCTTGGTTAATTACATTTATGTACCCTTGGTAGGGCTTAGAATTACATAAAGTTGATTACAATTAAAAGGTAAATTGTGTTATATGTATTTCACATGTATTTGAGAAGTGATTAACAAACAAAAATGAAATACCGCCTTGTGAAGAGCATCGTTGCCTTGGCGTTGCTACACATGGGCTCGTGGAAGACCTTTAAAATGTCGAAAGCTCTCATACGTGCCATTGCCACATTTATGATTTGACACACACCTGCATTTGTTGTTTCCTTTTATCTTATAACATGCCTCATCACACCATCCATTGAAGTAGGAAAGGAAAGTGGAATAATTCTAGCTAGTTTTGAATGTGTATTTTACAAAATGGTAGATCAACGCCCCAAGATTTACCACTCCATGGTGAAAGCACGCAAAATAAATGCAAATAGCCCTGATACAATGTGATACCAAGATTTGAACCCAATCCAATCAATTTTTCCCTAAGCTAGTATTCTTTTAGTCCCAATTGTAGGATTACTGATCTGACTGGCTTCTAGACAAGATGCAAAGTGTGCGAGAATTATTCGTGGCCATTGATAGTTGTAGGAGCAATCCTATTGTTAGTCTATTTGGTAGGCTTTGTGGGTGCATATTGGAGAGTCCAATCTTTGATGGTTGTATATCTCATCTTCATGTTAATCTTCATTATTTTGATGTTGGCATTCATGATACTTGCTTTTGTAATTACCCACAAGGGAAGTGGGCACCCTATCTTGGTAGGAATTATAAGGAATACCAATTGAATGATTTTTTAGGGTGGCACAAACATACATAGTAATCATTGAAATGAGATCAAAAGGTGTTTAAGTTCTTCTAGTATGCGCTGAAAGTTGGACGAGGATTTATTCAACTCCCACATCAATCATATGGAGGTAATTTAGGGTGTACTATGAATTTGTTCTTTTCTAAATGCATCGTTTCAAATTATTGTTGATGTGGAGAAAAATGGTTGTACAAGCTTTGATAAATGTAAGTTGGGTACGGAGAGTGGCAAGACACCTAAGTCTTCTAGTGGAAAAACAAATCTTTGTTTTCTTTCAATTTCTCATGAGAAACAACACCAACAACAAGATAAAGGGTTTGAGAGCTTGCAGAAAATAAAAAGTGTGTGTAATACGCGCGTGAGCCTATAAATCGATGATTTTGAAAAAAAGAAAACAAAGCTTAATTGAAAAATACTCACTTTATAAGACAAATATATGATGAATTCCTCCCAATATAGACACATCCGCCATAATTATAAGTGTAATTAAAATTATAATATAACTTTCGTGATAAACTACGCTACGCCCTCTCTAAAAAGAAGATTTCCTGAACTAAAACAATAAAGATGAAATGGGAAAAGTGTTTTATTCATTCACCGTTGTGAATTTACAGAAATGTGAATGGGAATGGTCGCTTACGTTTGTTTATCCCACATGTAGCTGGGAGGGAGTAAAGGGAAGAAAACAGACATAGAAATACAGAGGAAAGAGAGATGTAGAAGCATACCTTTCTCGGCCTTTTGGCTAAGATCAAGTGTAGTATCTGTTCTTATCAGTTTAATATCTGATACGTGGCTCAATGAGCCACACGATATTAAATTTATTTCTTTAGGGGGAGGGTCCAAACGGTAGCTTGCTATCAGGGCCTTCGTGCGTCGCTTCTGTTTTGCACTACTGCAGAAGCCTGGCGCACCCCAACACCCAAATCAAATCTTAAAATTATACCTGTTTGTATGATCTACTAATTAAATGTCTCAATAATTGCTATTTGTCTGTTCTGATTGATATGCGACTGTAATCTCTCTCCTGGACAGCATCAAGAGAGCAGGTTTGGGCGTCCTCTGCGGTGCACGCTCTAACTTGAAGTGCCAGTATATAGGTGCTGTGTCCAATAAGGCTTCATTGTTGACTGAGAGGGGCTAAAAATGGCGGCAAATTCGATGGAACCCTATGTATATTCACTTAATTATTAAATATTAGTGAAAGAAATTTAATGTGGTATTCTATATGCTCATCAAAGACAGCACTTATGATACATGTTTAATCTTGGTGAATTATTGTTTCTTCAAAGATTTAATGGAAGAAGTTGTGTATTTCTCCATATAATGTGCAATATATAAATTTGTTGGGTATTTCACCTTAAAATGTGTAATTTAGAAAGTTTTAGCTCTTCATTATTACCTCGTGTTTTAAAGGCAATGTTATTTTATTCTAGTTTTTAAAAGTTATGATGCTCTTAAGATTCACAAAGAATTTCATTAGAGTTATTTATCATTTGGACGTGGATTAATTAACTTAGATATATTAAATATGCATATCTTAATGACATCGAGAGATGTCATTTCAAAGTGTTACATATAATTCATTGACAAAAATACACATCTCAATATGTATTTCTAACATATAAGTACCGTAAAGTATATATGTAATTTTTATTGAAATACACAAATTAAAAAATTACTATATTAGATTTTTCACTAGGAGCCACAACTATGTGGGACATAATTAAAGTCCAAGACCTAATTCATCATGTTCATTGTACTAATTGATAAGTAAACCTATTACTATCGCACGGGGCATGTTCATCGGTAAACCTATTGCTATCGCACGGGGCATGTTGGTGCTCATGTACAAATGTATCCACTTAACTATCACACTACAATTCAAAGGACATATGAAACTTCAAATATTAATGAAAGAAAATGGATATAATAGCCTATATGCTCATCAAAGAAAAAACTTGTGATGCATGTTTAATCTTTGTGAATTATTGGTTTTCCAAAGATTTAATGGAATTTCTTGCGTATGTCACCTTTCAATGTGTAATATAAACAATAAGGACACACAATATGGCATGCAAGTGTAATTTTTAAACTCTGTAATATTTGTTGGTTGATCTAATGGTGTCAATTCAAGTTTATAGACTTTGTTATGAATATATCAATTGCAATCAATAGCTCAAAATTTAACTCTTCATTATCACCTCTTTCTTTAGATACAATGCTACTTCATTTAATATACACAATTTTATTTAGTTATAATAATGTATATTAAAAAAAATTCCAAAAAAAAATTAATATTGCTATCAATTTATCTCCTAACACCTTAATCTAGTAAAGCATTAGTTCTTTTGATCCTCACTTCTACCTTTTGATTTCAATGTTAGCATGGCAAGTCTCTTCACTTCCTTGCTTTATTATAAATGAGTAGATTTTTAAAACATTTTTTCAAAAGTCTAAGAATACTAGGTAAAGCATTTCAGTGTAAAATATTTGTAAAATGTGATTATAATTTTTGTTTGTCTGTTTTATGGTGTTATTTTGTTTTAGATTTGGTTTGGTTTTAGAAAGGTTGATTTTTGATCTAATACACATATGAAATTATAATTATTTTTATTTTATTTTAAGAATAAATTTTATTGATAAATTTTTTAGAATTTTTTGTATGGATATTGTTGAGATGTTAGAATGTAGAGAGTTTTGAAATGTAAGGAATATGTGGTAATGTTAGAATAGGGGGCCCACTTAGCACAAAAGTACTATAAATTTTTGTTAGTAGGGAGAAGAAATGGATTTAATCAACTTCCATGTATTTGTCACCCTTTGGCCTTTTGAATTTTAATCATGTGTTTAAGTCACGTGTTAGCCTAATGACACTTCTTTCGTCATGCATTTTTCATATTAATCACAAGGCAAAGGGGAACCACTTAGCACACAAGCACTATAAGTGGATCCAGTTTGCCTTATGATTATTACCAAAAATACACGATGATATAAATTTATAACATAAAATAAAACATATATATTATATAATTAATATAAATACATAATAGTAACATATAATATATTATTATATCTTCATATATATTATATTCGGAATGCCTCCTCCCTGCACAACTCATTTCTAAGTTGTATGAAGGACCATATCACCTCATTTTCTATTGTCACCTTTACTAGAGATCTCATACTATTGTTTTCTAACACTTTGTGCACAAAACATGAGATGATGTCAGTGATCATGGATTTCAAATGTGGTACATATGTTGTTTTACACTTTTTCTCTTTACATAACCCCACTTTACTCAAACAAAAAATTATATTTCTCCTACTGTATTTTACCATAGTATTCCATGATATAAACACATCAAATCTTCTCAAAGCATCATCTAGCAATCACTTAGAAATTTTACTGCACACTAAGTAAAGGGCACTAAATTTGTCTATTTTAATTCTCATTTATTATAATAATCATAGGCCACGTCTAAAGTTGTTTTATTACAGCCAAGATTATTCATTGTCAAGCATTCAAGTCAATTTAGTATTGACATCTATATATAAAATATCAAGGTTCACACACTCACTCTAGGAGGGATAACTACATCATCCTGAAGCTATTTTGGGCTATGTAGGTAGCACTTTAGATTATGTGGGGTTTTATAAGAATAATTTGGCTATTCCCTTGCCCGATTACCCATTTATATTTTGATCTTCTATTGGATTTTATGTGCAAGATATAGGGTTTTGATATTGCATGTCTTTCATGTGTCAAATTAGCTCATATTTTCAATCGATCAATTATATTTGATAACCACAAACATTTAACAAAAAAATCAATTGTAAAGTCAACCAGGATGTGGCCACAGTCAATAGAAAATACTACAACACACCCCTTTCCACCCAGTGTGACTATGTCCAAGTATATCACATAATACTATTTTCAGCTATGACATATTTCACATATCTTTCCATCTAGTTTTACACCATATATTGAATGCACAGTCAACATAAATTAGGTCCAAGCTAGGTTTGCACATTTCATTGTTTATTACTATTTATAGCTCATTTCACTTTTTGTATTTTACATTTAGGTTTTGTATATTTTGTAATATAAATCAATATTTCAATAATTTATTGTTTATATCATTTCATTGGTAAATTAAAATAACCATTAAGCATAATGAATATTTTCATAAAGTTAAGGGAAGCCTTGAAAGTTGCTTTAAGGGTTGAAGCAATTGGGAGCATGGATATTAAGATAAGTCCCTTCATAGAAGTGAAAATCACAATAATGGGTAATCAAATATAATAGTTGATTACTAATATCACCCTTAATAGTATAAGTGGGTTGTGGTGGGGTTGAGGGCCACAACAAGAACAATTGTCCTAGGCAACAATCATAGCACTACTTAGTCTGCTGAAGTCTACTGTAAATATTGTGATGTGAGGGCCTACCCAATACTGCAAATGAATAACCAAGTATAATTATCAATATATTTAATTAATCATGACACTACCACACATGACATCGATAAATACCAAGTCACATTTTAATTACATGAAGTGTGACTAGTTGCTTTAGGTGCACAAGATGGGGTTGTGTAAGGGAACTATGGGACCCTCACAATAAGGAGGAAGATTTGGTGGAGACCACTATTATAAAGGATGAGGAGCTAGAGGATTAGGAGGAGGTATATTTCCTCCACAAACATATTTAAAAAAATTCTCCCTAGACCACTAGCAAAGATATTTCCCAAAGTTTCCTACGTAAGGGTACTGTAGAGAGGCTTACAAGACTGAAGAGTGCTCGGAATTATACCAAATGATTATTTAGAAGGAGAAAACATAGAAAGGCACAAGAATGATAATAATTTTCCAACATGATGAGAAGTGGGTTCCAAGGCAAAGTGCACGTAAGTAAAATGGTGGCCCTAAGGTCAATATAACTACATGCAATGACATCAACACACAACCAAAGGTTATGGAAGCACCTAAATAAAAGGCTCAATGCATGCCTCCCACAAAGGTAATGTATTATCCTAATGGTCTAACCTATTAACATATTTCTCAAGAGGACACAAACATGATCTAAAACCATTAGGGAGAAGTCTAGGTTGCGTGGGACATTAGTTCCAAAATGAAAGAAACCTAAAAGATTAGGCCCAACATGAAATATATTGAATAACTCCCTGAGATATTTAGTTTACTAAAAATAGAAGTGGTGTTACGAATCCTTGAGTGTTTTTTGGAACATAATGTGATTGGTGTGCCATAAGAGTAACACGGGAGAGGCTAGGGTATCATAAAAACACATAACGTTAACTATGACCATGAGCTCTTGATTGATGCTACCAATGATGGGTGGTTAGTTTGTGAGATCCTAGTCTACACAGGTGTTGAAGTCAACATCCTTGCCAATAATGTTTGGAGGAAATAAGGTAGCTTTCCTTTACAAAATTCTCTTAATTTTATGTTTATGTTAAATGAGACACGCACGCAACCCATTGGTATTTTATAGAACATCTATGTGGATATAATAATAGCAAATTTTAGTGCATAATTTGAGGTTATTAGAATTGTTGAAGTTGATAACTACCTGACCTTACTTGGTAGGCCATGGTTTTATGAAAATAACAAATACATGTGCTTCAAGATTAATTTCATGAGTTTTTGAGAATGGAGAGCATCGGGTAGTCATCCCTCTAGATAATTTTCAAGTCCCTATCTATGTTGATAGTGTCAATGAAAATGAGGATATATACTATATATATAATATTACTACACAAGGGAAAGAACATATCAATCCTAGAGATGATAGATTGCTCAGATAGTAAATTAATGTATTTATATTAGATACCCCAAGCGTTGTTAATCTACAATAGGATTATTTGTACATAAGATTGTCTCTCAAAGTTTCAATTATGGCCCACGACATAAGAAACTATCCATGCATGTAGATATTCATAAAGTTCTAAAAATAATATTTCATAAATAGGGTCATAGGTACAATATATGTGGAATTCTTTTTAAGTAGGTGTTAGTGATAAAATGAATCTCTTTCATGTACTATCTACGTACCTAGTATCATTTTGTTCTCATGTGCATTAAAGTCTCTTTCATGTACCAATGGTTATATTGGAAGGATGAGCTCTTCTAGTATCAATAGGTTTATAGGAAGGTGTGCATATAGAGAAGTCTGGTATATCAATCTGATAGTATATACAAAGGGGGACCTTTTGGAGCTATAAGGCACCAATCGATCTCCCTTATATAGTTTGATCTTGTTAGGTTGTGGAGCTAAAAACTTCACTATATGCAAACATGGAGGAGGTTGCTGAGGTGTAGAGCAACCGACGTCGGCAGCACAACCGACGTCGGTCATATCCAGTTAAAGAGCAACCAGTTAACGAACCAGTTGTTTGCATGTAAAAGACTATTTTTGGTCTTGGAGCTGCGTGTCTAATTATTGTAATTAGATGTCTAATTATTGTTTGCATGGGATCTATATAATAGACTCATGGGCTTGTATTGTAGTCAAGGCAAGGAAGAGATTCTTCCAATTGTAAGATCAGGTTGATCTGCAAGTTGTGCATGATCATGTTAGATCTACATGGTAAGTAAGATCATTTGATTTGCTGGTTGTTGCAAGTTTATGGGAGATCTACTTGAAGTACTTTGAGTACTTGTGTACTGGCAGTAGTGATACTGACTGGTGGAGGTGAACAACAACTCTGTGTTTGAGTTGATTGTTGTGACCGTAATTGAGAGAGAGAACTCTTGATTGAGAATTACTAGGAGCCCTAGAGGTGTGGGAAGCCTCATAGGTGTGAGAAGAGTGTGGCATCTTCTTGATTGTATTTTCTTTCTGGATGAGTTGAATACAAGATTGTATTGTCTCTCAAATTCTGTGTTGTTTCTGATTTCTAGTTACTTGTTACTTCTTGTTAAATTTCGTGTTTAGTTGCTTATACAAGGTAATCAATTGTGCTCCTAATCCTGACAAAGTGGTATCAGAGTGAGGTTGCAGGGAGCAGGTTTGTGTTTGATTATAGGTCACTCTCAGGGGTTTTTGATTGAGTGGGAGTATAGCAATGGTAGAAAAAAGTAAGCTAAGAATGGAGAAGTTTAACGGCAAGAATTATCAATTATGGAGGATGCAGATAGAAGATTATCTGTATCAGAAAGATCTGTACTTACCGTTGGGTGGGGTTGACAGCAAGCCCATGGATATGAAAGATGAAGAATGGAAGGTTCTTGATTGAAAGGCTCTGGGATCTATAAGGTTGAGCCTTGCATCGTCTGTGATTTCCAACTTATCATAGGCTAAGACAACAGTAGAGTTAATGGGATCTTTGGCAAATTTATATGAAAAACCCTTAGCTTCGAATAAGGTATTTCTTATGAAGTAGTTATTTAATTTGTAAATGTTGGAAGGTGGATCTGTACACAGTCATCTTAGTGATTTCCATGGTTTGGTAAATCAGTTCGTTTCAATCAATATTGTTTTTTATGATGAAATTAAGGCTCTCTTAATCTTATGCTCTTTACCTAAAAGTTGGGATAGTTTGGTAATGGCAGTTAGTAATACTACGCCTGCTTCAAATATCTTGAAAGTGGATGATGTTGTTAGTGTAATCTTGAATGAATAAATTCACAAGAAAAGCACAGGTGAATCATCAAGGAATGCTTTAAGTGTTGAAAGCAGGGGAAGGCAAAGAGAGAAGATTGAGCAAGGGAGATCAAGGTCCAAGATAGGCAGGAGATCCAAGTCCAGGTATGGCAGAGTAATCTGCTGGAATTGTGGAAAGGCAGGGCAAAAAAAGAAAGATTGTTGGTTGGTTGAAGATCAGCATGAAGGAAATGAAGAAGCAAATGTTGCAGATGTTATTGCATAGGATGCTCTTGTATGTTCCTTGGATAAAGTGGAATCTTGGGTGTTATATTCTAGTGCCTCTTTCCATGCAACCTCAAATAGAGAATTTTTTTGTGAATATGTCCAGGGAGACTTTGGAGAGATTTATTTAGGGGATGGTAAGCCTTGCCAAATGGTTGGCAAAGGGAAAGTGCAGCTGAAATTGCAGACGGGCTACACATGGGTGTTGAAGGAGGTCATGCATGTCCCAGTCCTAAAGCGGAACTTGATTTTTGTTGAAAAGTTGGGTGATGAGGGATGCACAGTAACTCTCACAGCGGACTCTTGGAAAGTTACCAAGGGTGCACTTGTTTTAACAAGAGGTAAGAAAGTAGGTACTCTTTATCTATCTACTTGTATTAATGATTCTCCTTCTGGTTTATCTACTTCAACGATAGATTCAAAGATGTGGCTTCGTAGGCTTGGTCACATGAATAAGAAGGGGATGCATGTTCTTGAGTCAAAGGGTAAGAGTTCAGATTTGGGAAGCATAGATCGAGATTTCTGTAAGCAACAGAAGAAAGTGAGGTTTATTGAAACTCATGCTACAAGAAAGGATCGGGTTTATGGCACAAAAAGGAAATCTGATGGTTTTGACAAGAACAAGAAAGCCTTGGTGTTCAAGGAGAAGATGACAGACAAAAATCAATCATAGGGGCTAAATTTTTTTGAGCAGGGCAGTTTAAACAAGGGTTTGATTCAAAGTAAGCTCGCAGGTAAAAATTCATCACTCACAAGCAAACACAGTTACCGACATCGGTCAGGTAGAATTGACGTCGAACAAGCAGGTACTGACATCGGTCATGTGCAGATCAGAGTTGGTGGTGTCAGGCAGGTGGCGACCGATGTCAGTCAGGGAACCGGTGTCGGCGACCAGGTGGAGACCGATGTCAGTCAGGAAACCGGCATCGACAGTAAGGTCCGTCACATGGAACTGACGTCAGTCAGATGCAGACTGGGTGGTGACCGACATCGGTCATTGAAATGGATTTTGGGCAGACAGCAAGATATCAAGGAGTCTCAAACACCCATGAGGAGGACTGAAGGGGTAAGTAAGCCTCAAATTCATTGTTCCCCTTCTTTAGATTACTTGTTGCTCACTGATGGTCAAGAACCAGGAAGTTTTGAAGAAGCAGAGCAGGTATAATCCAAGAAATAGTGGGAGCATGGCATGAATGAAGAATTTGATTCCTTGGAAGAGAACCAAATGGGAGATTTGGTAGAGTTTCCAGCCAGAGAGAAAGCACTGAAAGACGAATGGATTCCCAAGTAAAAGAAGAGAGAGAATGGACACGTGAGATGGAAGGCTAGGGTATATGGTCTTGAGAAAGCTGCAGGACAATGGAGGTTTAACCATTGTGTTTACTTTACCAAGTTGGATAATATTAGCTACATTATCCTATTACTGTATGTGGTGTGTATGCTTGTTGCAGGGTCACACATGCAGGGAGTTGCTGAGCTAAAGGTAAAGTTAGTTTAGAGGTGTGTCATGAGGAATCTAGGAGCAACAATATTCTTTGGCATGAGAATGTCTAGAGACATGGAAGGTCACATGTTGATTTTGTCTCCAGATGATTGTGTGAATAAGGTAGTGGTGAGGTTCAAGATGCGGGATGCAAAACCAATTTGCACACCTATGGATGGATAGTTCACAGAATGGTGTCCCAATTCACATAATGAGGTTAAGTGCATGGTATGTACTAGACCTGAGTTTGCCCAAGTAGTGGGTGTTGTCAGTGAGTTCAGGGTCAATATGGGAAAGAAGAACTAGAAAGCAGTTTAGTGGATTCTCAGGTATCTGAGAGGGACCAGCAACAGGTATACATGTTATGCAGGGTCAAGCACTTCTCTACATGGGTATGTAGAATCGGATGCGGCAGGGGACTTGGATGACATGAGTAGCACCACAGGTTGTGTGGTGGTTGGTCTTCAAGATTGATCATGAAGAGGGATACAACCAGGAAACAAATTAGATGATGTACAGGTGCAGCTATTTATCTCCAAGTGGGAGATTGTTAGGTTGTGGAGCTAAAAGCTTCACTGTATGCAAACATGGAGGAGGTTGCTAAGGTGCAGAGCAATTGACGTCGATAGTGAAACCGACATTGGTCATATCTAGTTAAAGAGCAACTGACATCGATTGGGAGTCAGCTGACGTCAGTCACCTCCAGACAGATAGGGACCGACGTTGGTCGCCTATGCAGTTCTAGAACTGCTTGTTGATGAACAGTTAGTTAACGAACCAGTTGTTTGCATGTAAAAGACTATTTTTGGTCTTGGAGATGCGTGTCTAATTATTGTAATTAGATGTCTAATTATTATTTGCATGGGATCTATATAATAGACTCATGGGCTTGTATTGTAATCAAGGCAAGGAAGAGATCCTTCCAATTATAATATCAGGTTGATCTGCAGGTTGTGCATGATCATGTTAGATCTACATGGTAAGTAAGATCATTTGATTTTCAGGTTGTTGCAAGTTCATGGGAGATCTACTTGAAGTACTTTGAGTACTTGTGTAGTGGTAGTAGTGATACTGACTGGTGGAGGTGAACAACAACTCTGTGTTTGAGTTGATTGTTGTGATCGTAATTGAGAGAGAGAACTCTTGATTGAGAATTACTGGGAGCCCTAGAGGTGTGGGAAGCCTCATAAGTGTGAGAAGATTGTGGCATCTTCTTGATTGTATTTTCTTTCTGGATGAGTTGAATACAAGATTGTATTGTCTCTCAAATTCTGTGTTGTTTCTTATTTCTAGTTACTTGTTACTTTTGGTTAAATTCCGTGTTTAGTTGCTTATACAAGGTAATCAATTGTGCTCCTAATCCTGACAGATCTAATTTGCACATGTGGATGAAAATGGATAGCATTTTGTTTTGCTAGACACTTAGCTTCTTTGAGGTGATAACTATGTAGTGTGAAAAACTAAGGTTAAAACCCACTTAGAATTTGAGGACATATGGATAATTTTTGATGGCACATGGAATTGACATGATATTGATGCTGATCAATATATAAAATATGACAAAGCCAATTAGAAGGTTAAGCTCATAATCATGTTCAAAGTCTCATATGAGGTACAACCTCATACCCATAGTGCCACTATAACTCAGGGCCACTATAAATTTGTTGTGACCATGTTGAATGTCATTGGTCATAAACCAACCTTTGTCTCATTGATTAACATGTTGTAACAAGAAGAAGTCATGCAAAATATAGAGGAAACTAATGAAGAGAATCCACTTGCTTCCTCTCAAAAAGGGAAGAAGCCCATGAAGACTTATAAATAGAACCTTAAGGAGAACAATTGACAATACCATCATGGGAAAAAATCCCATTCATAGGTTTTTATTATTTATGGAAAGACAATACATGACCTCAAACATTGCTAGTATAAAGTATTCACACATGGCTCATCCAATAAGAAGACCACTTCACAGATCCACCTCAGTCATCTAAGCCAAAACCCCATTGCAAAAAGAATTGGAAGAAGAAAAAACAACATGGGAATGTTGTTGAGGATGATAATTCTTCAGAAGATGATCACGTCTTCACTACACATACACATGAGGAACTTTGTTCTTCAAATTTTGTTTGGTATGCTGATTTTGGTGACACAAGGCACATGATAGGATATAAAGAATAGTTTTCTACTTTACACCAATTAGGATCTTAGGGTAATGTTTCTCTTGGTGATGACTTATCATACACTATTCAGGGTAGAGGTAATGTTTCTTTACAACTTGGTAACTGGACTACAAAGATCACAAAATGTCCTATATATTCTAGGACTCACTAAGAACTATTATGTAAATCAACTTCTCAATCTTAATCTAAAATTTGAGTTTGATTACAACCATGGTGAGATGTTTTGCCTTATCAAGAAAAAGTCTTAAGGCTCTAGAAATATTGCACGAGATTTGAATATAGGCAAGATATTTCATCTTGATTTTGTACACAATTACCATCAGACACTTTTTGTGAAGGGTACAAACAAATATTATCTATAACACATAATATATGGTCATTTGAGTTATGGGTATTTACTTGCATTAAGCAAACACAACATAGTCAAAGGTCTTCCCAAAGTCCAACAATCTATGATATTTGTTCTAGTTGCTTAGTTGGTAAACAATGAAGAGTTCCTTTTGGTAAAAGTGAATATTAGTCTCCTTATCCAATGGATTTGGTGCACACCAATCTGTGCAGACCTATGGCTTCTAGCCTAAAAAGATATAAGTATTTCCAACTCTTTATTGATGATAATTCAGTCAAGATGTGGGTTTCCTTTTTAAGATTAAAGATCAAGCATTCCAAGGTTTCGAAGAATTCAAGGTCTCTATTGAAAATGAAACTGGTCTCAAAATCAAGGCCCTCTACTCAGATCATGGGGGAATACACTAGTAAAAATTTCATTACATATCTTATAGAGCATGGAATTCATCATCAATACATTGCTCCGTATACACCATAACATAATGGTATTACAGAAAGGCACAATCATGTCATTATAGAGATATTTTGAAGCATGGTTAAAGATTCATAATTGCCTTGTTCATATTGGGTAGAAGCATGTCTCACAATTGTATATTTGCTAAATAGGTCACCCATCAAAGCTCTTGATGTAATTACACCATAAATCATGGACTGGGATGAAGCCATAAGCCTTTCACCTTCAAGTTTTTGGTTGCAAGGCAAATAATGCATGTCCCAAAGAAGAAAAAGAAGAAGTTAGATACGAAAACCAAGCAATACATTTTTTTAGGATATAGTAATGATTTGAAAGCATATCCATTTAATGATCTAGAGACTATGAAGATACTTATCATTAGGGATGTAGTGTTTGATGAGTAAGTTGAATTCAGTTCATCTTCCACTCAAACATTTGACACAGGCATTAGACCTATAAAATTTCTAGACGAAAATAGTGGTGATGTTTAGTCAAAAGCTCTAGCACAACCAACTACTACTTAATGCATTCTTAAATGGTATATGAGCACAATTCCAGATGCAAAATTTGATGTACCTCCAAACACTTCATCTTCAAGACTGAGGACTCACAGTATGGCTCATGTATTGGTAAATTTTGCCTTAATGAGTATTTCTATAGATATATATTAAACCCTCTATAGTTTGTGAATCCCTAAATTCCAAACTTTGGAAAGATGCCATGGATGTAGAATATTAGTCTCTCATAAAGAATGACACATGGAAACTTGTTGATCTTTCACTAGGGAAGATTCATATTAGGTATAAATGGGTCTTTAAAACTAAATATAAAAGAGATGGCAGTATAGATAAGCACAAGGCAAGACACGTATCATAGGATTATACATAGAAAAAATGTATAGACTATGAAGAGACTTTTGCTCCTATAGCTAAGATAAAGACAATTAGAATGATCTTTGCAATGGCTGCATGTTTTGGATGGAACATTCATCAGATGGATGTTAAAAGTACCTTGTTAAATGGAGATATATAAGAAGAAGTTTATATGACTCAACCAGAAGGTTATGCCAAAATTAGGGAAAGAGTTATAGGTGTGTAAAATCATAAAATATTTGTATGGTCTCAAATAGGCTCCTAGAGCCTGATATATAAAAATTGACGAGTGTCTCATAAAGCATGGATTTTAGATGAATCCATATGATCCTAATCTCTACCTCAAAAATCAAGGGGTAGATTTTTATTATTGTTGTTTATGTCAATGATCTAGTCATCACTTGAATTTTAGTGAAGATGATTGATGCAACAAAGAAAGATCTCGCCCGATCATTTGACATGATAAATCTCAAGCTACTGCATTACTATCTTGGATTAGAAGTATGGTAAAAAGAGAACCAAATATTTGTGTCTCAGATGAAGTATACCAAGATATTACTTGAGAGGTTTTGGATGATGAATTGAAAACCAATGGATACACCAATGGAGATAAGGCTTTAGTTGTCTCACTCAAATCCATCACTACCTATAGATGTCACTCTTTATCATCAATTGATTAGAAGTCCCATCTACCTCACATAGACTAGGCCAAATATTAGCTATGATATCATATATCTTTGTCAATTCATGTAGGAACCAAAGGTAAGTCATAGGAAAGTAGTGTTGGGGTTCTATATTTGCACCCTAGCTGAGCAAGGGGATTGTTTAGGTCCTCTACTCAAATCTTGACCAACATGGAACTTATCCTAAGTTGTGGGTATCCTAATAATGGATCAAACCTATAGAGAAGGATAACTTCCTTTTGGATCTATCACCTACACTAAACCTAAACTAACACCTTCTTGGAAAAGGGAGAGAGAATTGACAAAACTTATAAAAGCATGTAAAAAATGGTGATGCACTAATGATTTGATCACTCCAACTCATACAAAACACACTATGAGACATTTTTCAAACCAAAGAACATCAATCTCACATAAATATTTCAGAACAAGGCATTAATCATCTTCACTAAACTTCAAGTACATGAATTCATACAACACACTTCAATCCAACTTATAAATTGATTGAATTCAATCTTTATTGCATCAAAAAGGTGTCATAGTACAAATGTTGGCAGAGTTTGGTCATACCAAAGAGAAGGATAGATTCATATATCAAGGCTTAGAAGCTTGTATTTGTAACAAAGAGAAAGAGAGAGATCCATGCATTGGAAAAGGCCCAATCACTTTTGATGGATTAACACTCTCGAGGATGTTAACTTGGATCTTATCAACAAAGAACCAAATCTATAAAAGAATTAAATGTCCATTGCCTTTATCCAACTGCCAGATATTTTCTTAGAATCATGTCATCATTTACTAGATCTGTTGATGAGGATCATATCTTTGAACTGGTTGAAAAATGCCACATCTGCATTAGGTATCCATCTAAACTTGAAAATGTGAACCATGATGGGGCGAGACATAGGTTCACTATATGTGAAAACCAATCTTAGACCACTGGATTTCACATAGTCACTAGTCTATCTTTGACTTTTGTATTAGACCCAAAGGATCTATTTTACATATATGAAGCTTTGTTGATGATGCTTGGTTTCTAAATTGTGGCCCTAGTTCAACCCTAGTCCGCCTTTGAGTTTGACTCCTTGATATTTGCTTTATCTGGGTCTCGAATAACCTTTTCAACTTTTGTCAAAAATGTCATGAGCTTGTCTTTACTTATTGGCTGTCAAAAACCAACTAAGATCATGTACATAGAGTTCAGTGGTTATATGTTGACTCCACCTCACACCATTAATATATTTATGCACAGATGTCTATGAGCCATTGATTTTCTACCAACTGAATGTGCTTGTCTCACTTGTCCTTGACTCATTAGCTCTTTAGATTTGCTGACTAGTTTGGCTCATACACACCATCCGATCAAGATGTATGAATTCACATGTACCATAGATCTCCCTAGTCCCACTTTTCTTTCAGTTATTACACTTCATTGAATCAATGGTATGATTAAGCATGAGCCCTTGATTTTCATAGGACCCATCCTTTTGTCACTGAATTCGGTCTTGGATCTTGGCTTGATCATTTCATATCTTTGGATCATGTCTAACTTGTAGATCTTTAACAGATTTGACCTAGGGGCCTTCTAACTTAGTTGACTCCATTTCACTCCATCTAATCAAGATGTGTCAGTATGAGGGATCTTATGGACCATTGGATCTCAACCAAGTTCAAAACTTTTAAAGACCTTTTGAACCCAAATGACTACTTGCCTTGATTAAAATTGACATTCGTGTGAACATAATTTGACATCCATATGAACGTATTTGACATCCCATAAATTATCAATTTTAAGCACAAATATATTTTTGCAGTGTCTTTATTTTGAACCTTGCATATTTGTCATTCATTATTTGATCAACTTTGACAAATTATCTCTTGAAATGTAGGAATCATGGAGGCATAAAATTTTCAAGAGATGTTCTTGAGACTAAAAGGGATGAACCCATTTGATCCATTGGTGGTGCAAGGATTCCTAAGCATACTTATCAAATTTTGAAACAAGCTAATCACTCTATTTTTGAGTGATGTTCTGATGACGGTTTGAATCCTAGACTTATTTTTTTGAGATTTTGCTTGATATTTAGAAGCTCAAATGAAATTCTAAAGCATAAGAAAACTTATCCATAATTTGAATTGCAAGACAACCTGTGCAAACTTGTCTAGATCCTCTATTTATCATTGGATCCTTCTCTTCAATCAAGAACATTGCTCCATTCTTGAAAAGCTTTGTATGTAGGACAAAAATGGCTAACAAGTAGTTAAGAAAATATTGTGATATATTTTAAGAACAATGGATTATGGCCTAGAATACAATAATAATGATAAGTTATTTTTGACATGGTACATGGACATAGATCATGCAGGTTTAATTGATGACATAAAATCCACTTATGGGTTTGTATTATTTTTGGGATCTAGTCCAATCTCATGGGGTATCAAGAAGCAAAACTTTATTTCTCATTATTCTAATAAAGCAAAATAGAATTCTACATGAGGGGTTATTTTCAAGGATATAGGGCTACGTCATATACTAACAGGATTGAGAGTTCCATAGACTCAACCAATAATTTTGAACTGTGATAATCAAGGTGTTATTAAACTTGTTCAAAATCTAGTGTTTTATGAATACACAAAGCACATTGAAATTCAATTTCATTTCATATGTCAACATATTCAACAACATAATATCCAACTTAAGTATTTCCCCACTCAAGATCAATGTGTAGATGTCTTCACGAGGTCACTTACACATGATAAGTTTGAAGAATTCAGAAGTTCTCTCTCTTGTACTCTCCAAGCTATGATAAATTAAGGGGGGGATATTAGAATAAATTTATCATAGTAATATTCTTATGTAAAAGTGAGGTTTTTATCTATAAGACAACTCACGTAGTTTTTAGATTAATTTTTTAGTTGTTAAATTAAGTTATTCGAATAAGTCTATTATGATTACAGATTGTTAATAGGTTATTTGCTCATCTTATTTTTCAAGACATTATGAGCATATATAGGGTTATAAGTACATATCTATAATTGATATTCTTAAAATCTCAATAAATCATATTAGATTTATGCTAAAAAATATAAGGTTAACAAGTGTAGTTTTTTATCACTTACCTTGTCTACGTGACAACATTATGAAGTTCAGGATGTGCCGATCTTTCCACTGGACTTCTGACAAATTTTGAGGTCTTTGGATGAGAAATGTGATTGCAGAATAGTACTTAGGATAAAAAAAAATGTGAAATGGCAATGTTCAACCATGGGTTTTTTCAAAATACTATAAGTAATGCATACACATTATGGCTCAACAATTATTGATCCATGCTTTTAATAACACATATGCATTATTCATATAAAAGTTACATGTTATTCACATAACATGTATGCTTTATATGAATAATGTGTACACGTTATGTAAATAACATGTATGCATTAAAGGGTGTGTCCACAGAATTGTCCCCCAACTTTGTGCACACACCCATTTAATGTTTGGGATGCACTAAGATGTGTTAATATTGTTAATGGGGTAAAAACACTTAATGTAAGTAGGCAGTTATTATGTGTATATAAACATGCCCCTACACCTATACTAATGGATTATTATAGTTAAAAAAAATTAGATGCAAATTAGATATGGGAGTTTATTTTGTATATATTATGAGTTAGCATCCTTGAGATCTACAGATCAAATGTTGTAATGAATCTCATTATGAGATCATGATGTGATTATGTCATTATGCCCAGTATTTTTCCTTTGGTTAAAATCAGATAAATATTTGAGTTATCTTTGTTGAATATTATTGTAATTGTTTTATTAAGTATTCTCAGGGTTACATGGCCTAAGTCATTTCTTAATTGAGATCCCTAACCATAAATAAATCACCCAAGAGCATCATGGATGCTCAAGAAAATATGCCCAAAATACCAAACAAGGAGAGGAGAGAGAAGGATACAAAAGAAATAGGGGGCATGATTAAAACGTAAAGAGCAAATCAATAGCTCCTAATTTAGGCCAATTGTCAAAACATAGTCTACATTAAATCCTACAATCTAACAACTAATGAATAATGAGTGGACATTTTTAGGTGTCCAAAATTGCACATGTCATATATTGGCATATGAGTATTAAAATAAGCTATATTATGGGCCTAAAATTTACACCTAAGCACTACATATGTACATGTTACATGATGTGTTTAAAATCCATCACTAACTATTGTGATTTTTGTTGCATGACATTTATTCCCCGCTAGTGTTGTAATTCATGATATAAATGTTGTTTCAAGATCAAACTCCCTTGGAAAGTCATTTATCACTTACTATTATTGTAAATAAACTCCAATGATTTGGTGTCATTTGTTATTTTATATTCTTCGACGTTTTTCGGTCCTCAAGTAAATTTGAACATAACAATGATGCATCTAAAAAATGTTATGGGGAGGGATCCTCTACCAATGTGAATTCCACACCATGATAATATCTTAGAACATTGAAACATACATGTGAAGCTCAACTAAGCTTGTGAATCTCAACTAAGGCTTACGAAGCTTAACTAAGATTGCAAATCTTGGTAGGCTTGTGAAGCTTTACCTAGCTTGTGAAACTCTTGATGTTTCAAGAAGCAATAAAATGATTTTTGAAAGCTTTTGAAACACATAAAATATGTCTTCATCTTAAAATAAACTTGTGAAATTGGAAATAAATTGTGAAGAATAAATTTGCACACCTCTTCTTGTGTTCTTCAACCCAAATATGTATTTAAATCATTAGAATAAAACATTATTAACTTGAATGCAAGATAATTGAAGATCCATGGAGGTCCTACATCATTTTTATAATTGTTTCCACTATGAAAAAAACCTTGTGAGATTTGTAGATCTAAGAGAGAAACTCAGTAAAAATACAAGTTCTAAATAAAACTAGACCTAAGAAAAAATTTAATAAAATCATTTAAAATAGCATACCATGCTCACGTGGTGATAATTAGAGGTTGTAAATTAAAATTTATCATAAAGTTAAATGATGATAATATTAAAAATGTAAATTTTTATACATTATTTTTTTTCATAGCAATAGGTGTTTAATAATGGGAGCTAAACGTAGTGGTGGATTGTAATGTTCACGAGTATTTAATAATTATATTAAACTTAAATTCAACATCTATTTGAGTGTTATAGGGTAATTTCAACCTTAAATATGGTGTTTATTTAATTATTATAAAGACATTTTTTTATTCTCACTTGAATACGTTGATTGATAAATTGTAATATCATGGATATATGGTGAAGTTTGGAATCCAATTTTTTTTTCTTGAAAAAGTATTTTGAGTCCAATAGAGTAGTGTAGCTGGATTGAGGCCATATATCATAAATCAATGAGAAAAAACTACCTATCATTGATACCTCTCGATATTTTTCATACAAATATATTTAATATACTTGTACTAGTGTAATATTAATTTTATTTATTTTTTCAATGAGATGTGGGTGAGTTGGTTAAGTGGCTTGGTTGTTTCAAGCCCCACCTAGGTTCAAATCTCTAGAAAGTCATATGAGTTGGGTTGTGGCCATTGGTTATATTCTCAGGGTCATTAATGACCTTTGGTTATCCTTGAGGCTGATGGTGACCATTGTTGGTAATAGGTTGTATACATATGGTAATATTTGGTACACAAGTGGTATTCAGGTGGTTAATAAATTACATGGGGATCTGGCCCCCCTATTACATCCGAGACTAGTTTATGCTCCAATCAAAAGTCATCATCAATAAAAAAATATTAATTCTATTTTTTACTTAACAATTAAGTGAGAGGTTTTGTGTTTGAAACATGACACCTATTATTTTTAGCACTATCACCTTAGATTTTATGTTTTTTTTTCAAACTACTTGAAAAATTATTACCAAACCACTTATAACTATCAGCTATTCTAAAGGTGTAAGTTATGTTGGAAGAGATGTAATTGTTTGTTTTGGTGAAGTGGGGTTTTGTAAAATGAAAAAGTGTAAATTGAAAGTCATACCACACATGAAACCCTTAATCATTAAACTCGTCTCACCTTTTGTACACAAAGCATTAAGGAATAATAATTTGTTATTTCTAGTGGAGGTAATGGTGAAAAATGAGGTGGTGTTAGTATTGGTGTCCTAGATTTGTACCCTAGATAAGGAGAGATTGTTCAGATCTTCCTACTCAAATCTAGTCTAAAATGAGACTAATCCTAGGTTGTGGGTATCCTAATAATAAATCAGACCTCTGGAGAAGGTTGACTTCCTTATAGATCTATCATCTACACTAAACCTAAACTAGCACTTGCTTGGAAAAGGGAAAGAGATTTGACAAAACTTATAAAAGCATGTAAAAAGGTGTGATGCACCAATGATTTGATCACTCAAACTCACACAATACACACTATGAGACACTTTCAAGACAAAAAAACATCAATCTTACATAAATATTTTAGAATAAGGCATTGATCAGTTATTGAAATAGTAAGAGAAGGCAAATATCCACTTTCAAGCTATACAATAAACTGTAAATTGCACTTATAATGACCTGTAAGAACTACTAAGCACTTCCTGAAGGTGAGCAAAACTCATACATAAGCAAGTAACATACATTCACTTAACCACAATGCATGAATTCATGGAACACACTTTAATTCAACTTAGAAAAAAGGATGGAATTCAATCTTTATTGCGTCGAAAAGGTGTCACAGTACAAATTTTGGTAGAGTCTAGTCATACCAAAAAGAGGGATAAGGGATCTGTTTTAAGGCTTATAAGCCTATATATATATATAAAAGGGAAAGAGAAATATATTTGTGAATTTAAAAAGGCCTAGCCACTTTCAATGGATTAGCATTCTCAAGGATTCTGAGTCATAGTCTTATCAATAAGGATTAAATTATGCAAAAGAATTGAATGCCCAACACCCTTATCCAGCCTCCAAGTCTCTTATTAGAACTCCATGTAATTGATTTGATGACAATGATCATGTATTGGAATTGGAATAATTATGCCACATCTACTTTGGGTGGCCAATTGCATCTTCTCATTGAAAAGTGACCCTTTTGATAGGTGAGACATGTCTTCCTAAGATCACATTTACATCTACATTTGTCCCAACTCAAACCTGGGTCTATTCTATAAATGTAAAACCAATCTCAGACCATTGGTTTTTACACAATCACAACATTTATAAAAACTTAAAAACTATTTGACTTTGCTTTACAATCATTGGTCTTTGTATTAGGTCCAAATGACCTATTTTACCTATATATATCTCTATTGGTAGTGCTTGGTCTTGTTGGTTCCATCTAGATCATATTTGAACTCTGGTTCTTTTTTATTTACATGCTTGAGTTGAAAACTAACCCATAAACTTTCATTGAAAATGTTCAAGTCCACCTTTGTTTGATTGGCCAATGAAAATTGACTTAGCCCATTTCAATATGCCTAATTATTTTTATTTTTTATTGGTCCCATAGATTCAGTTCACTTATTGACTCTACTCGCACCGTTAGATCTTTATTGTTTGAATGCATGTGAGTCCTTAATTTCTTGCCAAAAGATCCCTTTGACATGTTGACTTGATCATGTACCATAAGATCATGATGTATAAAATCATGTTGATAATTGATTTGGCTCAAACCCAACCTTTTGTCAGTGAACACAAACTATTGAATCTCAACTTGATGATCTTGCATCGTTAGATCATGTCCAACTTGTAGATCTTTAAAGGCTTTAACTTGAGGACCTATTTGAATTTAAACCTTTTAAGGGACTTTTGAACCCAAATGGTTAATTATCGTGGCTTAAGTTTGACAATCACATGAACATCTTATTGACTTCTTGACTTGATGCATGCCACTAGATCTTTGATCGGATTGAACACAGACCATCGATCTTGAACCCATTTGAATACAAATGACTATTTTTTATGGCTTAAACTTTAACATCTATATTAATGTATTTTGAATATGTGTGATTATCACTACATATTTGAAAATCAACGATCATTTTCTCCACTTGAACTTGACACTTATGGTACCATCTTGGACTTTTATTTAGGGCACTTTCCTTGAAAAAATAACTTTCAAAAACTTTGAACTGGACCAATTTATTGAGAAACAACCCTTCGAGAAAATTATATAGGGTAGTTTTATGCAAAAAAATCTTTTAGAACTTTGTCTCAAAATAATTTGCCTAAATAAAATACCCTTCGAGAAAATGTATAGGACAATTCTCTTGAAAAATGACCTTTCAAGACTTTTATTTTGTTCACTTTCCAAAGAAAATATATCCTTTGGGATTATGTATCATACCACTTTCCTGTAGAAGAGACCTTTCGAGAAAATTGTTCGGACAATTTTCCTAAAAGAAATGACACTTTGCATTTTTACTGTAGACAATTTATCCAAAATAAATAGGTCTTTGGGAAAAATTTTGTGGATCAATTTTCCTAAGAAAAATAGGTCTTCATCTTTTGCTTCGAACATTTTGTTTGAAAGAGAAAGATGCATTCGAAAGCTTTATCTCAGACAAATTGTCTAAAAAAATTCAACACTTAGCCAAAAAAGAGTCCTAAAAGAAATTAGCTTAGCAAAATAAAAGCCCAAAATAATTTATCTGAGAGAATGAACACTTAGTCAAATAAAAGATCCAAAAGAATTCCCAAGTAAAGACTCAGCCTAAAAGGAGTTTTGTACTTAAATTTTCCAAGCCCTGTATATTCTTCTAAACTCATACTTGATTTGTTGTTTGATCCTTAAAGGCCTGAAAGAAATATGAAAATTTGAAGCTTGTGCAGACTAGTTCCATGACCTTGAATTGCTTGGTTTCACCATAAAGCCTGCTCATATTGAATCATTGGACTAGTCTTCAATAAATATCTTGCTCCTTCCACTAAACTCTTGGACTAGGCACATTTTGGGTATGTAGACCAAATTTGGTCAACATCTTTGGCCACTTGGTTTGGGAGCATGCCTATTATGCTTGAGAACTTGGACCATATACATGAATCTAAGATTATTACAGATAATACATGGACTAGATATATGACTGTAAGAAAACCTTTTGTTTTGTAAAGACAAAGAATTTTGACAAATAGGGAAAAAAACAAACTAAAGCGGGGAAACTAACCTAAAAAATAAAGGCAACTAACCTATTAAACAATTATACAATAAGAACACTTATTTAGGATAAAATAGAAAGGAAACAAACTAAATGTGTTAGAAAAACACTTAGAGAAAACTCAAAAAATAACTATGTACATGGGACTTAGCTTCCTTAATAGCAGTGCTTAAGATATATCCCATTGATTGGGATAGGAAGCTCTTCACCATTCATCCTTGTGAGTTGGAAATCATTTTGAGACTTATAGCTAGAGACTGTATATGGATCACTCCAGAGAGAATCAAATTTTGTGTGATTTCCTAGCTTAGCTCTGTCCTCATCTCACTTGAGGAACAAATCTCCTTCTTGGAAAGCTCTTGAAGAAGTTCCTTTGTCAATACATATCTTTGTCATTGTTTGATGGGATTCCATAGCCAACATTGACTGATGCTTTGTCTCTTATAGCTCCATGATCTCAACATATCTAATTTCCATTGGCTTATTCTCCAAAAGCTCAAGTTGATGCATTAATTCCAAAGTAGGGAATTCACAAGAAATAGGCATTCTTGCTTCCTTACTGTATACTAGCTTGTATGGAGAATTGATGATTGACCTCTTATAGGTGATCCTGTCAGCCCATAGAGCTGACTTCAATTTGAGATGCCATGACCTTTGATTGTCTTCTACAATCCTCCTGATAATTTATAACAAATTCTTGTTAGTTGATTTAACAAGGCCATTGCCTTGTGGATAATAGTTTGATGAGGTACTGAGAAAAACATTCTATTGAATTTCCCATTGGTTGATCTTAGATCCTACAAAATCCATAGCATTATCAAAAATTATAGTTGAAAGGACCTAAAATCTAGTAAGCAAACCTTCATATAAGTCCAAAACATTGGTTTCATTGGATTCTTTTAATGCTAATGCCTTTGTCCATCTGGTAAAATAATCTATGGAAATTAGGATCCACTTGTGCCCTAAGCTTGAAGGGGGTTGATAACACCAATAAATTCCAATCCCCATTGGAAAAAGGGTTGATTAACTGAAATTGGTTGGAGACGTAAGGCTGCAAGTTTCACTTTTCCAACAAAAATGGCACATTATCTACATTTCTTAGTCCATGCATGGTAATCACCAAATAAACTTGGCTAGTAATGCCCACTTCTCATTATCTTATGGCTATGATCCTTGTTGATTAATGTTCTCCACCATGTCCATCATGGAACTGTTCAAGTAACTTTTATGTTTGACCTGGTGATATGCATCTTAGTAATATGCCATTGGTATCCTTTTAAAACAATACATTATCAATAAGGAGAAAAGGAATTGAATTCAATCTAAAATATCTCCTCTTTGGAGGAATGAGATGAGAAGGATAAAAACCACCTTGTAGATATCTTACCATAACTTGGAACTAGCTAGAAAGTGATGTCTGGTCACTTACAACTTCTTCATCATTTGACACCATAACTAGTTCATTAGACTCTTACAAATCTTGGGCTAGATGTTCACAAAGTCCTTTGCCTCTCACTAGATTTATGACTTTGATCTCAACATCATATTCCATGACTTTGGTTATCCAACCAACTCTTTTATCATTTATATCTTTATTCAAAATAAAATATTTTATGCTTGAATGTGCAACCATCAAATGTATCTTCTTATTAGATATAAAGTACCTAAACTTTTTAAGAGACCTTATAACTAAAAGTCCATGCTTCTCAACAAAAGAATACCTTGTTTCATATTTTTCTAAGCCTTGACTGAAAAAGGCTATTGGCTTCTCTAAATTATCTTTATTCTACTGCATGAGAGTACCTAAAATTATGTCAATGTTAGCATAGTTGTATAAGAAGAAATCCTTTGTAAAGTTAGGGTTCAAGAGTGTAAGAGCACTAGCTATAGCTTTCTTAATATATTCAAAGCTTCTTACTCCTTTGGACCAATTGAAAATCTGACCCTTATTTAGCATGGTTGTGAGTGGCCTAGCTAAAGTATCAAAATTTAAAATGTATCTCCTTATGAATTTGATCTTGCCTAAAAAGCTTTGCAAGGATTTATTGTGCTCAGGCAATGAAAGTGCAAGAAATGATTCTATCCTATCATGATCTACACTTGTACCATTTTTTGAAATGACATGTCCAAGAAGCCTACCTTCATGAATAGAGAAAACTCACTTCTTTGGATTCAAAGACACTCTAAATTCCCTGCACCTTTCAAACACTTATCTAAGATGAATCATATGCTCATCTGTATTGGTAGAGAATATTGTTATGTCATCCAAATAAATAATAATAAACATGTTGAGGAGACCCTAAAATGCCTTGTCCATAGCCTTCTGAAAAGTGGATCTAGCATTAGATAAACCAAGTGGCATATTTATGTATGCAAATGTCCCCCACTTTGTGGTGAAGGTCATTTTCTATAGGTTTTCTTCTTTTACCAAATCTAGTTATATCCATTGTAACCATCCAATAAATAGAACCTTTCTAAATTTGTTACTAGCTGTAAAATCTGCTTCATTGATTGTAATGGATGGTGGTGTTTAAGAGAGACCTTTTTCAAGTCATGGAAGTTGACACAAAGTCTGATTTCACCACTCTTTTTCCATACTAGAACAAGATTTTCCACCCAAGTTGAGTGCTTAATTGGAAATATTATAACTGACTCAATGAGATTATGTAGCTCATCTCTCAAGCTTTAGGTTAATTGGTCTTTGCCTTTATCTAACTGGCCTAGTCTCATTCTCTAACTTAATGGTATGTTGAGATAGACTTGGATAAAAACCTTTTAAGGACACTATACTTCCATGCAAATACATCTACAAAACTTGAACATAACTTAATAAAAGCTTCTTTCACTAAAGATGTACAAACTTTACTTAGCTTTAAACTCTTTCCAGTTACAATCTCTAAATTTATATAGTGTTATTTTTTGGTTGACAAAGCAAACATTTCTTTTCTCAATTCATCATCTCTGTCGAATATGTTTTCAAGGGTGACCAACCCTTTAGATAACTTGTTTGTCTTCAATTACACAATCTGGTCATCATACTATTGTAAATATTTGTCTTGGTTCCTTGAGGAGAATTTGGATTCCTCTTATAAGAATGTGAAAATGTGTCTATCATCTTCAAATACTTTCCAATTTTCATGGTTATTTGGGATATAAGGTCTCACAACTACCTTGATGTGTGATTGAACTTTTTCATTTCTTATGTCATCTGGGATACTGAATTGTGACCCAATATCAGCCAACTTGTCTACATACTTGTTCTTATTTATTGATATAGCATGAATATTGAAAGATTAAAATTATTCAATAAGGTACCATAATTTATTCTTATAAGACTTAAGTAGTGGGTTCTTGCATATATTAAGTCCCATTACTTGGTGAACTATTAGTTCACTATCTCCAAAAACTTGTAAGGAACTGACCTTCATCTTTCTTGCCCATTGTAAACCATGTACTAGTGCTTCATATTCAATAAAATTATTGGAATAACCAAAATAAAACTTGAGAGAAGAGAAATACCTTTGATTATATATATAAATTAACATAATTCCAGCTTCAATGACATGTTTGTTCCTAGATCCATCAAAATCTAGTTGTCATAGTCCATCACTAGGTTGCTCATCTTTCATCAATATTAGAATTGGTGCATCATTTTCATGAAGACAATAGAAAAAAATTAATTCTTATTCAATTAACTCATAGGGATCATGTCCACGCAAATTAGAGGCCCATTCATCAAATAAAATATCTAGGACTCCATCTAGAGGTGATTCAGATTTCACCTCATTATTTCCTAGTACCTTGTTTGAGATAACGCAATTAGTGATCACCATGCTTGGCATATATGGCTCCAAATGAAATATTTCAATTCATTCAAAACATATTATTTTCTTAGTCTCATACTTGGTCTTGAACATTAAATAGGTCGTTAATTGAAAAATATTTTTTCAATCTTTGAAGTAAAATATCTTGACAGGCCATGGGAAAATAAGGAGGCAAGTCCACTATTACTACATCTTGTTGAATAACAACATTGGGGAAAACACACAATGTCCATTTAAGTCTTTGATTATGCCTACTATCTTCATTGGTGATCCATCTAATTATAATACTCCTTTGGTATTTGGCTCATAGACAAGACCAAGCTTGTCTGCAATTTGTTTAGGCATGATAGTGCTACTAGCTCCACTATCTACCATACAATTATGGAATAAACAATAAAATACTATCAAAGAGATATAAAAGGGAGGGGTTTTGTTTTATGTAACATTGGATTTGTCCACCTTTGTCATGTTATGTACCTGTTGATCAAGTTACATGATTTGCTAGTCTGAATTGGCCAAGACAACTCCTTGTTTCTCAATTGATTCTTTAGATACCTTAAGATCTAAAAGATCTTGAATAAGTATGTCCTTTTCCCTAGAATGGCAAAGGAATCCCACATGATAATACTGATATTTTATTTCTTAATTTGATCAATAATTCTAAAATATGATCACTAACCTTTCGCTCAAAATTTTGAGCCACTGGTTGTTCTCTAGTTAGGGGCATCTAGGAAACCTTCACTATCTCTGTATTCTAAATCTTTTGTATTATAAGATCAATAAATTGATCTTTGACACTATTGGAAACAAAATTAGGAACACTAGAAGTATTGCTCACATCTTGAGCTTCTTCAACTGCTCTTCTTTTAGCTCTAGTTAGAGTTGCCACTTGACTATTTATGTTGCTAGTTTTACCAACTTAGTTGAATGCAATTTGATCATCCAATTGCCAATTAACATTGATGGCATCTGACTATCCTAAAACTTGTTGAACCTTTCCTTGAAATTCCATATTCATGTCTTGATATTGACCACCTTGAAGAGAGGACTCTTCTTATGTCATTTGTTGCATAGTAATCTCTTGTGATACCAAGGCTTGATTTTAAGTGTCATTTGGATTGGAAGGCTACCAAAATGGATCTTTAATCAAGTTATTTTTAGGAACAATAGCTTTTGAAATGGAAGGTATATTGCGATCAAGGGTTGCATATGGATTATATTGGGTTATGGCTCTCTCATTTTGATAAGGTTGCCTATTGTCCTTGAAACCTTGATAAAGCGGTCTTTGGTTATTGAAAGACTGATAGGTATTCTAGTTTTACTACTAATAAGGTCTACCTTAGTACTATTTCCTCTTGAGTGAAACAATCTCATTTCCAAAAGCTTGTAACATGCTTCTCATATCACCAATCTCACTAGATTGATTAGGAGGGCCTACAACTTGGATTTTTGGGAATGGAATAGGGGCTATAGATGGTATCTAAGGAACTTGAGGAGGAGGAACATGTTGAAATTCTAGGAATATGGGCATTAAAGGCTTTGGAGCAAGTTTACTAGCATGTATCAAATTGTTTTCTGCTCTGATTATAATTTCATAGTCATTTGGCAAAGTATTACCACCCATAGACTATATTGTGACACTTATATCATAATTAAGGGCCTTAAGATAGTATAAAAATGCATAATATGGGGATGGTATAACCAATATAGGGATCTTAGTCCATGTCTTTTGAAATATGAGGTTAAAATCAAACATGAATTCATGAGGGTACCTTTTTATGGTAGTCAGTTGTTCAACCAAAGATATATGATCATTATTTTCTTAAAATTTCTTAACTAAGACTACACCTAACTCATCCCAAGTAACAATGGAGGTTAAAGGAAGATTCCTATACCATTGCAATGCTTTTCCCTTGAAGGAAGCAACAATCAATTTGATAGCCACATTATCTTTAGTAACATTATGAACAGAATATAGATTGGCAACATCTTGAATATGATCCATAACAATAGTTTTATCCCATTCCACGAAGATGAAAGGAATACTTTTTAGGGAAAACACAATAATGTCATCATATTGGACCAAATTCTAGGGACTACCCTTATTAAATGGGACAAACACTTGATTCCTTATAACCATTTGGGCAAAAGGGATTTGGCTTATGGGGATAATAGATTGGACTAAAACAATAGAATGATCAACAGATGAATGTTGATTTGGAGGACAATGTCTTGTACTATTGAATCTTGATCTTTTATAAGAAGTAGAAGGCAATTCAATATGTTCAAAAGGAATACCTTTACTTGATGATCTTATTATAACCTTTGGCATGAAAGCATTGTCTGGAAGATGTTATGAGCTCTACAACTAAAGGATATTCATCTCTTAATGATGGTATATCTTTCCTGATACTACAATTTATTTTTTTAATCTTTAAACTTCAATTATACCAAAGAAATGGTGTCCCATCAGGTGTGGCAAAACTATTGGTGTTGTAGAATTGCACCCTAGTTGAGGAGGGGATTGTTCAGATATTCCTACTCAAATATAGTCCAACATGGGAGTGATTCTAGGCTATGGGTATCCTAATAATATATTAGACCTCCAGAGAAGGTTGACTTCCTTATGTATCTATCACCTACACTAAACCTAAACTAGCACTTGCTTGGAAAATGGTGAGATATTTGAGAAAAATTATAAAAACATGTAAAAAGGGGCGATGCACCAATGATTTTATCACTCAAAATCACACAATACATGCTATGAGATACGTTCAGGACCAAAGAACATCAATCTCACATAAATATTTTAGAATAAGGTATTGATCAGTTGTCAAAATAGAAAGAGAAGGCAAATATCCACTTTTAGGATATATAATAAACTATAAATTGTACTTATAATGAATTGTAATAATTACTAAACACTTCTTTAAGGTGAAAAAAACTTAGACATAAGTAAGGAACATACATTCACTTAACCACAATGCATGAATTCAAGTAACACACTTCAATTCAACTTAGAAAAAAGGATGGAATTCAAACTTTATTTCATCAAAAAGTGTCACAGTACAAATTTTGGTAGAGTCTGTTCATACCAAAAAGAGGGATAGAGGATCCGTTTTAAGGCATAGAAGCTTGTATTTATAGAAAAGGGAAATGGAGAAAGAAAGTTGTGCATTGAAAAAGGTCTAACCACTTTCTATGGATTAGCATTCTCAAGGATTCTGAGTCACGATATTATGAATAAAGAAAAAATTCTATACAATAATTGAATGTGAATTACCCTTATCCAACTTCTAGGTCTCTTCTTGGAACTCCATGATATCATCTAATTGATCTGCTGACAAGGATCATGTCTTGGAATTGGTAGAATTATGCCACATCTGCTTTGGGTGGCCAACTGTATCTACTCATTGAAAAGTGACCCTGATGATAGGTAAGACATGTATTCCTATGATCACATGTAATTCTAAATTTGTCCCAACTTAAACCTGGGTCATTATATAGATAAAAGACAAATCTCAAACAATTAGTTTTCACATAGTCACAACATTCATGAAAACCTGCAAATTTTTTGAACTTTCTTTGAAATCACTGGTCTCTGTATAAGGTCTAAATGACCTATTTTACCTATATGAAGCTTTGATATCAATGCTAGGTCCTATTGGTTTGATCTGGATCATATATGAGCTTTGGTTCTATTGCATTTACATGCCTGGGTCAAAAACTACCCCTCAACTTTCATAAAAAATGTCTGGATTCTACTAACTTATTGAATCTACTTGCACCATTAGATCTTTGAGGTTCAAATGCACGTGAGTCCTTGATTTCCTAATATAATATCCCTTTAACATGTTGACTTGATCATGCACCATCAGATCAAGATGTACAAGCTCATGCACACCATTGATCTCCCTAATCTCACTTTCCTATCAGTTCTTACGCTCTATTGGATCATGATGTATGAGATCACATTGATCATTGATTTGTATTAGACCCATCCTTTTGTCAATGAATTCACACCTTTGGATCTTCACTTTATTATCCCACACCATTGGATCATGTCCAACTTATAGATCTTTAAAGGCTTTAACCTAGGGACCTTTTGACCTATTTGACTCTAGTGTGAATCATTAGATCTCATGTGTCAGTATGAGGGCTCCCATGGAGTGTTAGATATTGATCAAATTTAAACCTTTTAAGGGCTTTTTGAGCCCAAACAATTACTTATTGTGGCTTGACTTTGATAGTTGTGCGACCATCTTATTGACTTCTTGACTTGATGTGTGCCACTAGATCTTTATTCGGATTGAACGTAGACCATCGATCTTGAAACCATTTGAATACAAATGACTATATGTCATGGCTTGAAATTTGAAATTTATGTGAATGTATTTGGCATCCACATAGCCATCATTACATATTTGTAAACCAAAAGTCATCTTCTCAGTTTGAACTTGACACTTGTGGGGCCATTCTGGACTTTTATTTGGGGCACCTTCATTGAAAAAAGACCCTTCAGAAACTTTGAACTAGACCAATTTCCTAAGAAACAACCCTTTGAGAAAATTATATAGTTCACTTTGCTACACAAAGATCTTTCAAAATGATGTCTCGAAATAATTTGTGTGAAGAAAATACCCTTTGGGAAAATGTATAGGACCATTCTCTTGGAAAATGACCTTTTAAGACTTCTTTTTGGTTCACTTTCCTGAGAAAAGATATCCTTTGGGATTTTTGTATCTAACCACTTCCCTATAGAAGAGACCCTTCAGGAAAAATTTTCATACAATTTTATCAAAAGAAATGACACTTAGACTTTTTATTACAGACAAATTCTTTGAAAGAAATAGGTCTTTGGGAAAATTATTGTGGAATAATTTCCCTGAGAGAAATAGGTCTCTGTCTTTTGCTTCAGACATTTTGTCTGAAAGAGATATATGCCTTCAGAAACTTTATGTTGGACAAATTGTTTAAAAAAATTCAACACTTGGCCAAAAGAGAGTCCCAAATTAAATTATCTTAGAAAAATAAAAACCTGAAAGAATTTGCTTGAGAGAATGAATATTTAGTCAAATAAAAGGTTCGAAAGAATTTGCAAGTAAAGACTTATCCCAAAAGGAGTTTTGTACTTAAATTTTCCAAGGCATATATATTCTTCTAGACTCATGTCTGATCTATTGCTTGATCCTTAAAGCCCTGAAATAAATATGAAAATCTGAAGCTTGTGCAGACGAGTTCCATGACATGGAATTGCTTGGTTTCACCAAGAAACCTACTCATATTGAATCATTGGACCAATTTTCAATCAGGATCTTATTCCTTTCATTGAATTCTTGGACTAGGCATTTTTTTGGGTATGTAAACCAAATTTGGTCAATAATTACTTCATATGGCATGACAACGAGCTATGTTGGAAGGAAACATCATGTTTCATGTTGAGATTGAGTAACGAAAAAGTGATAGGGATGGACAAATCCATAAATAATAAGAAATAAGTAATAATTGATGAAGTGAGAGTTAAGCAAAGTATACTTATTTATGGGAAATCTAAAAAAAATGTCGTAGTGATATGTGCGAAATTTTATGACCCATGCACTTTTCCTTTATATGAGCACACAAATAATATATATTATCATGTAGTTTGTAGAACTCAAGGTACAATGCAACTATGTAACACATAGTGTCATGCTACAAGCCCTCTAGAACTAATAAGTTTCCTTGTGCCATGTCAATCCATACTGCATAATGTCATAAAACATCCATAAAGGTAGTTTTCTTTTGGAAACATCACACCATATTATCAACTACCATGTGGAGTAGTCCTTCCACATCACGTCATGTTGCAAAACTCCTAGATGTCACAACTACCTTCTTGAGACCTTATTCCATAACAAAAACCATTTAAGGGCTTCAATCCATCTCCAACAAATACCACACACACTTCTATAGTAGCATAATTAAATATAAGAAGGTCATATCATAACACCCAATCATGCATCAAACCTTATGCAATATCTATTAAGGGTTCCTTGGGGTCCTATACATTTTCATGCCACACCACTAGACACAACTCATGTTTCATACCTCATAGTGCATCATGTGCAACCTACACAATGCCTAGAACCATGTCGTAACTCATCCAATATTTCCCCCTATATAATCTAAACCACTAATGCATGATGCCATATTAATATAGATATGGATACAAATATTTCCAAGTTTTTCCCATTTTATTTCTAAGTAAAACTACCAACAATGATTGTATTTGTAATAGTAGTACTCATTTCTCTTTATTTGGTGAATTGAGGAGAGGCGACATTGCCAACAGATTTGTAACCACTGCCAGTTCTGGGTAATCCACTGCACATGGGTTCAAATCCCTACCAGTCTTTGGATACTCTCTAAGTGATATGGTGGTTCAATATATTAAATAAAATATTATATATAATAAATTATTATATTTAATATAGTATATATTATGTACAATAAAATAATAATAATTTATTAACTATTAAATATTTATATAATATATAATAGTAAAAAAACAATGTTATATATAGTATTAATATATTTATATTATTAAAATTATACTATATTATATTTATATATATATATTATTTATATTCATCTATTATAATTAATATTAATAATATATTATATTATATTAAACATAATATTTTGTATTATTAGTAATATGTACATATATTTATATTATATTTAAATGCCTTAGTATGTAGTTTTCAAGGATATTGTTTACAACCTTGTTGTCACCTGCTATCACCTAGGACACTTCATGGAGGGCTTCTCTTCACAATTTCATATGCACTACACAAAAATGATGTCATTTTCTGATTCTATATTATTATTTATAGTAATTTATATATTACAAAAATATTCAATAATATTTATATTTATAAATATATAATATAATTATTTGAATGATATATTATATACTATCATAATATATTATATTTATAAGTTTTTTTATTAAGGTTAAAGAGGGGATTTTTTTGAACTGGGATCCCCAGACCCTAGGAACAATACAAATAAAAGAGAGACAAAGGTCTACAACAAACCATGAGGGAAACAAGGACAAAACAGGACAAAAAACAACCCAAATATAGCCCACAAACAACAAAAATCAAAACAAAAGAGAGCTATAGAGGAACTAGAGTCTAATCTAAGTCTAAATTACCTAAGACATCCTACCAGCACATTTTCATTTTTTTTAGATTAACATCAATTTGAGACAATAGTTTTTCTTTATCCATGACATGCTGGGATCCACTACATTGTCCCTACTTACCTTTACCTTTGCCAGACATCTTGGTTTCAAATAACTCCCCGAGATGAACTCTGAGATTCTCTACATTATGAATCCCCTCATACATGGTTTCTTTGTTGCAATTAACTAAGAATCTAATATTATTCTTAAGCTTCTCATTCTCATTTTCCAATATATCCACTCTAAATTGAAGGCTTTGTAAATGTTGCTCATTCTCCCTGGCCAAAGTAGGTCTTGATTCAATATAATGTTTTCTTGCTGCAGAAAGTTTTCCTTACCTTTAAGTTCTATGATCTCCCTCATAAACTAGTGCATTATAGCCTTTTAAAGATCTAATTATTCAACTATCTTATTAGAATTCTCCTTGCCCTTAACAGAACTGGCAAGGTTGTTGAAATTATCGTTCAGGTCTTTCTGATTCTTGACCTTTGCAATCTTACCTTTCTCTTTGGAACCATTTTTAGTCTTTTCTTTCTCAACCTTAGGAATCTCATTCTAAGCCAACATATCACCTTACTCCTCATCCTTATTCCCTCCCCAAGAACATCTCTATCGACTTCAACATCAATAGAATCTCCTACCGAACCTCCACCTTTACCCTACTTGCCCTGTTTCTCCTAAATATCCACTACATATTTTGATGAACTTTTGAGTCATTTTTTGATATTATCTAACATCTTAGAAGATTTATTCTTAGATGCATTGGATTTTTTTCCAATAGGACTAATGGGGTTATTTTCCTCAATAACCTTGCTCAAACTCCCAAGATATTTAATCCATACTTTTTTAATTTTCCTTATGTCAATCAAAACACCCTTTGTAGAATTCTTTTGGGGTTGAAAAACAGTTGGATTAATCATGTTCATACATTTAAAGTATTTATGTATGAGGTAAATCACCCCTTCATGCTTTGGGGCCAAATAATTACCATGTTTGAATTTCAAGATTGAGACTTCAAGAGAATGCAAAATGAAAAAGGGTAGACTGAAAGGAATGCCATGCCTAAAACAATTCAACATCTTGAATAAAGATCATGTAGCAAAATTGTACCTACCTTCCAGGGTTACATATTATATCAGATGATAGGTGACCTCATAAAATAGCTTAGGCAAAGATTCACAATCAAACCCATTATGCAATAATTCTAGTTTTTCCATTTCTTTCAAGAAAATCTCCTTATCCCTTTTGAAATCTCTGGCAAAATTGTAGATTTTAGTCTCCTCTATGGCCAAACCAGTTATATGAGCAATGAGTTCCTTTGTGACTTTTAAAGTCACTCCATTAATATGATGATCTTGTCTTCCCAAGTATTTGCAAACATGATCAAAATGTGCCTATCATGCCCTTTTATCCTCTCCATGAAGCTTAGAAAACCACCCACTTGTAGAGCTATCCAAATTATCTCATTCCTTTTCACTTCTTGCAGCATTTTTAGTTTAATTCTATTAGGAAAACCCATACTTGGACTAGGATATCCAAAATAGAGATGAAAACAACTTCCCTTACTCCTATCTTTAGACTTCACAAAATAGAGTCAAGAGGTAATAGTGTTTCTTTTATAAGTTATACATATAAATATAAACTCAATAATATAAATATATATATCCATGTCAAATATATTATAATGATGATTTGATTTGCACATTGGATGTGAAACCTGGCCATAATCAAACTAACTCTCATGATGTCCTCATCTACCCTTCACAATAAAAATTGACCAATCAAGGATACCAACACCTTGTAAGTTGTATATCCCTTTGTAATTGGTGCAAGTCATGTAATCCACTAACTGCCTTAAATTTAGGTCTAGGGTATGATATCAAATAAAATACCCTATCATTTCTCCTCACCATCACTACCTATGTCCCCTTGAAATCTTTCACCACTTGCATGTTGTGCATGGCCTTGCCCTTTCTAACCATTTTTCCATTACTCAAGTTCATCTTTAAAGGAAAAGTCTCATCTCTACATAATTCATTGTTGCATTATATGAAAGAACACACAATCTCATTTTTTATTGTCACCTCCACTAGAAATATAAGATTATTAATGTTTAACACGTCTAGTACCAAAATTCAAAGGGGGAAGTGATCATGGGTTTCAAGTGAGGTATAATATCACTTTATGCTCTTTTTAATTTATGAAGCCCCACTTAACTAAAACAAAAAAATACATATGTTTTGAGTGTAACTTGTACCTTTGGGAAAACAACTAGTATCTTCTTAGTGAATAAAAAAAAGGGCTAACGTTTCATCTTATGTAATTACTAGTATAAAAGTGTGTCAAAGAAAGTGATGTTCTCTTGGTTAATTACATTTAAGTACCCTTGATAGGGCTTAGAATTACATAAGGTAGATTACAATTAAAAGGTAAATTGTGTTATATGTATTTCACATGTATTTGAGAAGTGAATAACAAATAAAAATGAAAAACCACCCTGTGAAGAGCGTTGCTACCTTGGCCTTGCTACACATGGGCTTATGGAAGACCTTGAAAATATTGAATGCTCTCATCTGTACCATTGACAAATTTATGGTTTGACATACACCTGCATTTATTGATTCCTTTTGTCTTATAATGTGCTTCATCACATTGTCCATTGAAGTAGGAAAGCAAAGCAAAATAATTCTAGTTGGTTCTAAATTTGTGTATTTTACATAATGGGAGATCAACACCCCAAGATATGCCACTCCATGGTGAAAGCACATAAAATAAATGCAGATAGTCTTGATACAATGTGGCACAAATATTTAAACCCAATCCAGCAATCAAATTTTCCCTAAGTTGGTATTCTTTCAATCCCAATAGAGAGAATCAGGCATCTGGCTGGCTTCTAGACAAGTTGTAAAGTGTGTGAGAATTATTCGTGGCCACTCATAGTTTTAGGAGTACTCATATTGTTGGTTTCTTGGTAGGCTTTGTGAGTGCATATTGGAGAGTCCAATGGATTTATGGGTGGATGAAGTTTTGGGTAGTCCACTAGACATGGGTTCAAATCCCTAAGAGTCTCTCCATACTTTCCAAGTGATATGATGGCTCAATATATTAAATAAAATATTATACATAATAAATTTTTATATTTAATATATTAATAATATAGTATTATTATGTACAATAAATAATGAAATATTATATTAAATATTTATATAATATATAATAGTAAATAAATAATATTATAAATAGTATTAATATATTTATATTATTAAAATTATATAATATTTATAAATATATATATTATTTATATTCACATGTTATAATTAATATTAATAATATATTATATTACATTAAACATAATATTCTATATTCTATATTATTAATAATATGTACATATATTTATATTATATTTAAATGCCTTACTACACAGTTTCTAAGGACATTGTTTACAAACGTGTTGCAACTTTCTATCACCTAAGACAGTGCATGGAGGGCTTCTCTTCACCATTACACTTGCACTACACAAAACTGACACCCTTTTATGATTCATTATAATTATTGTTTATAGTAATTTATATATTACAACAATATAATAATATTTATAATTATAAATATATAATATATAATATAATTATTTGAATGATATATTATATACTATTATAATATATTATATTTATAAGTTATACATATAATATAGACTCAATAATATCAATGCATGTCTCCATGTCAGTGATATTACAATGATGATTTGATTTGCACATCAGATGTGAAGCCTAGCCACAATCAAATCTAATTACCATGATGTCATCATCCACCCTTTACAATAAAAACTAGCCAATCAAAGATGTCAACACCCTACAAGTTGTAGATCCTTTGTAATTAATGTGTCATGTAAATCCACTAGTTGCTTTGAATCTAGGTATGGGGTATGATATTGCCTAAAATAATTTGTCATTTGCCTTCACCATCACTGCCTATCTCACCGTAAAATCTTTCACCACTTGAATGTTGTGAACGGACTTGCCCTTTTCCACCACTCTACCATTACTCAAGCTCATCATGAAAGGAAAAGTCTCCACCCTGCACAATTCATTGCCACATTGTATGAAGGAACACACAATCTCATATTTCATTGTCACCTTCACCAAAAATATAATATTATTAATGTTTAGCACATCTAGTACCAAAAGTCAAAGGGGGTAGTGATCATGGGTTTCAAGTGACGTATATTACCAATTTATTTTCATTTTACTTGATGAATCCCCGCTTTACTAAAACAAAATATTAGATCCATTCAAGTGTAACTTGTACATTTGAGACAACCCCTAGTATTTTTTTAGTGAATTAAAAAATGGGCTAACGAGTCATCTTATGTAATTATTATGTATAAAAGTGTGGCAAAGAAAGTGATGTTTTCTTGTTTATTTATGTTTATGTACCTTTGACAAGGCTTAGAATTACATAAGGTTGATTACAATTAAAAAGTAAATTGTGTTATATGTATTTCACAAGTATTTGAGAAGCGAATAACAAACAAAAACGAAAAACCACCTTGTGAAGAGCATTGTTGCTTTGGCCTTGCTATGCATGGGCTCATGGAAGACCTTGTAAATGTTGAATGCTCTCATACATGCCATTGCCACATTTATGAGTTGAAACACACCTGCAATCACTACTTCCTTTTGTCTTATAACGTGCTTCATCACACCATCCATTGAAGTAGGAAAGGAAAGCAAAATAATTCCTTCAAGTTTTGAATTTATGTATTTTATAGAATGGAAGATCAATGCCCCAAGATTTCAAATTCCATGGTGAAATCACACAAAATAAATGTAGATAGTCTTGGTACAATGTGGCACCAAGATTTGAACCCAATCCAACAATCAAAGTTTCCCTGAGATGGTATTCTTTCAGTCCCAATTATAAGATCAACCATCTAGTTGGATTCTAGACAAGATGTAGAGTGTGTGAGAATTATTCATGGCCACTCATAGTCATAAGAGCAATCCTATTTGTAGCCTCTTTGGTAGGATTTGTGGGTACATATTAGAGAGTCCAATCTTTGATGGTTGTATATCTCATCTTCATGTTAATCTTCATTGTTTTGATGTTGGCATTCATGATATTTGCTTTTGTAATTACCCACAAGGGAAGTGGGCACCCTATCTTGGTAGGAATTATAAGTAATACCAACTTAATGATTTTTTAAAGAAAACATGGCTTAAATGAAACACCACTAGCAACAAGATAAAGGCCCTGAGAGCTTGCATAAAATAAGGTGTGTGTAATACATGTGTGAACCTATGAATTGATGACTTTTTAAAAAGAAAACATGGCTTAAATGAAGAATACTCACTTTGTGAGATGAATCTATGATGAATTCCTCTCAATATAGACACCTTCAACATAATTATAAGTCTAATTATGAAAATAATATAACTTTCATGGTAAACTAGCCTATGCCTTCTCTAAAGAGAAGATTTCCTCAACTAAAATAATAAAGATGATGAGTATATAGTAATGAAACAATGAGTGAAATGGGAAAAGAATTTTATTCATTCACCTTTGTAAATATATAGAAATGTGAATGTGAATGGTCACATACATTTGTTTATCCCAACTGTAGTTGGGAGGTAGTAAAAGGAAGAAAGCAAACATAGAATATAGAAGGTAGAGAGATTAAGAAGCATACTTTTCTTGGCCTTTGGGCTCAGATCAAGTGTAGTATCTATTATTATCAGTTTAATATCTTATACGTGGCTCAATGAGCCATATGATATCAAATTTATTTCTTTAGGGTGAAGGACCAAACGGTAGCTTGTTATCAAGGCCATTGTGCATCACTTCTATTTTGCACTACTGTAGAAGCATGGTGCACCCCATAACCCTACCAAATCAAATATTAAATTAAAATCCATTTCTATTAGCTAAATATATATGTGTGACTCTATTTATTTGTCTTTCACTTGATAATCACAACAATATTTGTTAAAGCCAAAATTTTCTAGAACTTTGAGAAGAATATAGCAATTAACTCTATCATAAACTTTATTGATATCAAGCTTTATCAACATGACTTTCTAGTGATTATGAGAGAGGGAATGGATAATTTCATGAGAAATAATTATTTATTCTTGAATATTTCTCCTCGACACAAAACCTGCTTGCTCTTGTGAAATTATAAAGTCTAACACCAGCTTGATGTGATTGACTAAATATTTAAAGATGATTTTATACACCAGATTACACAAAGATAAAAGACAGAAACCACCAAAACTAACCTGTGATTTCCCTTGTAAAAAGAGACAGATAAAGGTGGCATTTGCATATGGTGTCACTTTCCTATGACAATGAGACTCTTCCACTATTTTAAGCACATCTTCACCCATGATCTCCCAAAAGAAATGAAAGAAAGTAGTTGGGAAGCCATTCAGTCCTGGAGCTTTGTCTTTTGCCATCAAGAAAATAATAGCCAAAATTTCTTCCTGGTTAAAAGGGTCCATCAACTAAGCATCCTGTCTATCCAAAATACTTTTAGAAATGTATTCAAGATTCATATTCTGGACTTCTAGGTTAGACTGATCTTCACCTGAAAGCATGTTTTTAAAAATAAGACAACTTCTTTCCTGATGTCCTCTTGAGATTGCAACAACTCATTACTACTAGATCTAATGCTTGAAATACGTGTCACTGACATTTTATCCCTCAGTGAGTTGTGGAAAAACATTGAATTTATATAACCAGCTTAAAGCTAATTCACCATAGATTTTGATTTCCAATGAATTTATTCCTTGAGCGAAATTTCCTCGTAATAGAACATGTTTGTGGGCTTTTCTAGATTTGAACACCACCACACTGAAGCCCCTTAATAGGAAATAGACCTTCACCACCTTACCCTAGTTTTTTTAGCCCAACATTCCACTTCCCCTAGTGTTGACCGTTTCTTAGCACATTTTTAGATTAGGGCACTTTCTGAGAGCCACTACAAATTATTGGAGAAAAGAATCGGATCCCTTTCTAATTCCATCAATTTCCAAATCTGCACTCCACCCAAGGATTTCTCCACTACCAATTCCTCCTGAGATTGAATTGAAACTAAAACCCCCTAGTTATCCCTCTTTTGTGACCTACCAATCAAGAAAACATTTACTCCATTATCCACTCTTTTGACAACAATCGATTCCTCTCCCTTTTGGCTATCCTCCTAAACCTCTCCAACCTTACTTCATGTCACTCCTTCCTCACGATGCAACCCAACTCTAACTTCAAATCCCAACCACTCTTGAGTTGCTCAGATTTCCTCTTCCACCTTATGTGATTGCTATTTACTACCTTGATAACCCCCACCTACTGCTAGGGTATACCCTTCTTGCTTAATTTGTCCCACACCTACTCCTACTCCCAAAGACATGCCATTCTCATGATTTACTATAATAATATATTATATTATATTAAACATAATATTATCTATTCTATATTATTGATAATATGTACATATATTTATATTGTATTTAAATGTCTTAGTATGTAGTTTCCAATGACATTGTTTATAACCTTGTTGCCACCATCTATCACCTAGGATAGTGCATGGAGGGTTTCTCTTCAACATCACACCTACACTACACAAAATTGACACCCTTTTGTGATTCATTTATTATTGTTTGTAATAATTTATATATTACAATAATATTTATAATTATAAATATATGATATAATTATTTGAATGATATATTATATTTATAAGTTATACTTATAATATAGACTCGAGAATATCAATACATGTCCCCATGTCAATGATATTACAATGATGATTCAATTTACACATTGGATGTGAAGCCAAACCACAATCAAGTCCAACTATCATGATGTTCTTGTCCACCCTTCACAATAAAAAGTGGCCAATCAAGGATGTCAACACCCTGCATGTCGTATATCCCTTTGCAATTGGTGTAGGTCAAGTAAATCCACTAGTTGATTTGAATCTAGGTATGGGGTACGATATTGTCTAAAATAGATTATCATTTCCCTTCACCATCACTACTTATCTCACCTTAAAATATTTCACCAATTGCATGTTGTGAACGGACTTTCCCTTTTTCACCACTCTACCATTACTCAAGCTCATCATGAAAGAAAAAGTCTCCTCCATGCACAGTTCATTGCCATATGGTATGAAGGAACACAATCTAATTTTTCATTGTCACCTCCACCAAAAATATAATATTATTAATGTTTAACACATCTAGTACCAAAAGTCAAAGGGGGTAGTTATCAGGGGTTTCAAGTGAGGTATATTACCAATTTATTTTCATTTTACTTTATGAAGCCCCGCTTTACTAAAACAAAAAATTACAACCATTCAAGTGTAACTTGTACCTTTGGGACAACCCCTAGTGTTTTTTTAGTGAATAAAAAATGGGCTAGCGAGTCATCTTATGTAATTACTATGTATAAAACTGTGGCAAAGAAAGTGATGTTTTCTTGGTTAATTACATTTATGTACCTTTGACAAGGATTAGAATTACATAAGGTTGATTTCAATTAAAAGGTAAATTGTGTTATATGTATATCATAAGTATTTGAGAAGTGAATAACAAACAAAAATGAAAAACCACCTTGTGAAGAGCATTGTTGCTTTGGCCTTGCTATGCATGGGCTCGTGGAAGTCCTTGAAAATGTTGAATGCTCTCATACGTGCCATTGCCACATTTATGGTTTGAAACACACTTGCATTCACTGCTTCTTTTTGTCTTATAACGTGCTTCATCACACCATCCATTGAAGTAGGAAAGGAAAGTAAAATAATTCCAACAAGTTTTTAATTTACGCATTTCATATAATGGCATATTAGCGCCCCAAGATTTTCCACTCCATGGTGGAAGCACACAAAATAAATGCAGATACTCTTGGTATAATGTGGCACAAAGTTTTGAACCCAATCCAACAATCAAAGTTTCCCTAAGCTAGTATTATTTCAGTCCCAATTATAGCATCAACCATCTAGTTGGCTTTTAAAAAAGATGTAGAGTGTGTGAGAATTATTCATGGCCACTCATAGTCGTAGGAGCAATCCTATTGTTAGTCTATTTGGTAGGCTTTTTGGGTGCATATTGGAGAGTCCAATATTTGATGGTTGTATATCTCATCTTCATGTTAATCTTCATTATTTTGATGTTGGCATTCATGATATTTTCTTTTGTAATTATCCACAAGGCAAGTGGGCACCCTATCTTGGTAACAATTATAAGGAATACAAACTAATTTTTTTTTTTTAGGGTGGCATAAACATACATAGCAATTACTTAAATGAGATCAAAAGGTGTTTACGTTCTTCTAGTATGTGCCAAAAGTTAGATGAGGATTTATTCAACTCCCACATCAATCATATGGAGGTAATTTAGGGTGTACTATGAATTTGTTCTTTTTTGTATGTACTATTTCAAATTATTGTTGAGGTGGAGAAAAATGGTTGTATAAGGTTAGATAAAAGTAAGTTGGGTCCGAGGAGTGGTAAGGCACCTAAGTACTCTAGTGGAGAAATAAATATTTGTTTTCTTTCAATTTCTCATGAGAAATAACACCAACAACAAGATAAAGGCCTTGCGAGCTTGCAGAAAATAGGTTGGGTGTAATACACATGTGAGCCTATGAATCGATGATTTTTTTCAAAGAAAACATGGATTAACTAAAAAAACTCACTTTGTGAGATGAATCTATGATGAATTCCTCCCAATACAGACACCTCTGACATAATTATATGTCTAATTATGAAAATAATATAACTGTCATGGTAAACTACCCTACGCCCTCTCTAAAGAGAAGATTTCCTCAACTAAAATAATAAAGATGATAAGTATATGGTGATGAAAGAGAGAGAAAAATGGGGAAAATCATTTTATTCATTCACCTTTGAGAATATAAAAAAATGTGAATGTGAATGGTCGCATACATTTGTTTATCCCACATGTAGCTGGGAGTCGGTAAAGGGAAGAAAACAAAAATATAATATAGAAGGTAGAGAGATTAAGAAGCATACTTTTCTTGGCCTTTGGGCTATGTAGTATTTGTTATTATAAGATTAATATATAACACATGGCTCAATAAGCCACATGATATCAAAAAATATCTTTAGGGGGAGGGTCCAAACGGTAGCTTGTTATAAGGGCCATCGTGCATCGCTTTTGTTTTGCACTACTGCAGAAGTCTGGCACACCCCACAAACCTACCAAATCAAATATTAAATTAAAATCCATTTCTATGATCTGAATATATATGTGACTCTAGTTATTTGTCTTTCACTTGATAATCACACTAGTCTTTGTTGAAGCCAAACTTTTCTAGAACTTTGAGAAGAAAATGCCAATTAACCCTATCATAAGCTTTACTGATATCAAGCTTTATCAACATCACTTTCTAGTGATTATGAGAGAGGGAATGGATAATTTGATGAGAAACAATAATTTACTCTTGGATATTCCTCCCCAAAATAAAACTTGCTTGCTCTTGATAAATTATAAAGTCTAACAAAAACTTGATGCGATTGGCTAAAGATTTAGAGATGATTTTATACACCAAATTACACAAAGAAATATGATGAAAATCACCAAAACTAACCTATGATTGCCCTTGTAGAAAGAGAGAGATAAAGCTAACATTTAAATCTAGTGTCACTTTCTTATGACAACAAGACTCTTCCACTATTTTAAGCACATCTTCACCCATGATCTCCTAGAAAAATTGAAAGAAAGCAGTTGGGAAGCCATTTAGGCTTGGAGCTTTGTCTTTTGCCATCAAAAAATCAACCACCCAAATTTTGTCTAGGTTAAAAGGGTCCATCAACTGAGCATTATGTCTATCTAAACACATTTTAGGAATGTATTCAAGATTCAGATTATGTGCTTCTAGGTTAGACTGATCTTCACTCGAAAGCATGTTTTAAAAAAAATATATAACTTCTTCCCTGATTTCCTCTTGAGATTCCAACAACTCATTACTACTAGATCTGATGATTGAAATACGTGTCACTGGCATTTTATACCTCAGTGAGTTCTGGAAAAAGGCTAAATTTTTATAACCAACTTGTAGCGAATTCACCATAGATTTTTGTTTCCAATGAATTTATTCTTGGATCAAATTTCCTTATAATCCTACGAAAGCTACTTTTCTGAATTGAAGCTCTCCACATCCATACCCACCTTCATCACTAACTCATTCATCACCAGTAGTGTAGCTTCAATCTTGGATTTTTCTTGAAAAATGTTTTTAAAATTTTTAGCATTCCATCGATTGAGGCAACCTTTAATGAACCGAAGCCTCTTGGTCATTTTACACATTAGAGAACTAGAAGGAGGACAACAAGACCACCAATCTTTCATAAGATGGAAGAGAGACAAGTCTCTTTGGCACATCAATTCAAACTTAAAAGGACAGTGCTCCAAAAAATAGTCCCTTTGAAAATTAAGAATAATAAAAAATTGATTAGATCCAGATACACTTAAAACTAAACTCTCCACCACCCAATCACTCAGCAACCAGTTAGAGTTAATAAAAAATCTATCTAAACACTCTACAATGTTGCTAAAATTCATTCTTCTGTTATTCCAATTGAACCAATCTAGTTTGGGGATAACATCCATCAACTCATTTTTTGACACAAACTCATCGAAGTGCAATTGCGAAGGCCTAGGAGCCACCACACCCCCAACTCATCCAGAGACTAGAAAATGGCATTGAAATCTACTCCCAACATTATTTTATCCTTAGGAAACCTCTTAACCATATCCAAAAGCTCCTTCCAAAGTTGGAATTTCTAGTTAGTGTCATTTAAACCTTAGACATTAAAAATAAACAACTTGAATCCGAAATAAAGGTAAAAATCCTACACAATTACCACCATTAGAGATGATTTTATACACCATATTACACAAAGAAATATGATGGAGATCACTGAAACTAACCTGTGATTGTCCTTGTAAAAAGAGAGAGATAAAGGTGACATTTAAATCTAGTGCCACTTTCCTATGCCAATGAGACTCTTCCACTATTTTAAGCACATCTTCACCCATGATCTCCCAGAAAAATTGAAAGAAAGCAGCTAGGAAGCCATTCAAGATTGGAGCTTTGTCTTTTGCCATCGAGAAAACAATAACCCAAATTTCTTCTAGGTTAAAAGGGTCCATCAACTGAGCATTTTGTCTATCCAAAATCATTTTAGGAATGTATTCAAGATTCATATTCTGAAAATCTAGTTGAGACTGATCTTCACCTGAAAGCATGTTTTTTTTAAAAAGATATAGCTTCTTTTCTGATGTCCTCTTGAGATTTCAACAACTCATTACTACTAGATCTAATGCTTGAACTACGCGTCATTGACATTTTATCCTTGAGTGAGTTGTGGAAAAAGGCTAAATTTCTATAACTAGCTTGAAGCCAATTCACCATAGATTGTTGTTTCCAATGAATTTTTTCCCTAAGCAAAATTTCCTCATAATCCTACAAAAGCCACTATTCTGAATTGAAGGCCTCCACATCCATACCCACCTTCATCACTGACTCATTCAATGCCAGTAGTGCAACTTGAATCTTGGATTTTTCTTGAAAAATGTTTTTAAATTTCTCAGCATTCCACCTCTTGAGGCAGCTTTTAATGAACCTAAGCCTCTTGGTCATTTTATACATTAGAGAACCAGAAGGAGGAGGACAATAGGACCACCAATCCTTCTTAAGATGGAAAAGAGACAAGTCTCTTAGCCACATCAATTCAAACTTAAAAGGACAGTGCTCCAGAGGATAGTTCCTTTGAAAATCAAGAACAATTAGAAAATGATTAGATCCATACATGCCTAAAACTGAACTCTCCACCACCCAATCACTCAGCAACAAATTAGAGTTAATAAAAAATATATCTAGACTCTATGCAATATTGCTAAAATTTGTTCTTATATTATTCCAAGTGAACCACTCTGATTTGGGGACCATGTCTATCAACTCATTTTCTAACACAAACTCATCAAAGTCCAACTGGGAAGGCCTAGGAGCCACCACACCCCTAGCTTATCCTGAGACTGGAAAATGGCATTGAAATCTCCTCCCAACATTATTTTGTCCTCAGAAAACCTCTTAGTCATATCTAAAAGCTCCTTTCAAAGTTGGCATTTCTAATTAGTGGCATTTAAACCTTAGACATTAAAAACAAACAACTTGAATTTGAAATAAAGCTAAAAAACCTACACAATTACCACCATGGACTCAAAGCCATTGCCACCACTCTAGCCACCATCAGAGGCCAAATAATGACCAAACCTCTAGAGGCCTCAACTGCTTCCAAAAAAAGGCTTTCCCATATGGACCAACTTGTTTGCATAGGATTGGTGGCTTCCTTAAGACTCATTTTGGTTTCCTGTATTAGAAGCACCTCAGGGGCTTCTACCAACAAGATGTGTTTCACCACACGTCTCTTACTAGGAGCATTTAAGCCCCTTACATTCCATTTGAGGAGATTCATGATTCAAAAGGGAGGAGTTCCACCCCTCGCTTTCTAGCCTCTAAAAAATGATTCAATGTACCTTGTCTGTGAACCAAAAATTCTCCTACCATCTTTTCTTTTTCTGACTTCCTTCCCCTTTTCTTTTTCAGACCCCAGTTAGGATGAGAAAAAAATATTGAACTTGCTAAATTGAGAGTATTTCATGGGAATTCAACGCTTATTCTGACTCTACTTCCTCCTCATTCTCCAAGGCACTCACCTTAACTTCACCTTCCCTAGCTTCATGCTCCCCTTCACAGGCCTCCTTAATCACAACTGCTTGAGCTAGATTGACTCAAGGATTTTACAAAATGGATTTGATCGACTGTGATTTTAATTCAATTAGCTCACATATTTTAATCATAGAAGTTAGAGAAATGATTCCCCCATTGTCTAATTTCTCAAGTAAACCTTGAGTTTACCCAAACTTTCTACTAAAATCCACAACTACTGGCTCCTTCACCTTATCAGGCATAATTATTCCTTGTTCCATCTCTCCCTAAAATCCTACTTTTGCTTTCAAACTTTTTCTGCCATACTGGCTCAACCACCAAATGAGTTTGAAGAGGAGGTTTATTATTGAAAAAATATAATTTTTGAACATGCCTTGGGTGCCGACACTGAAAACACGTAAATAGATTTTTTTCAATATCCACTCTCTGATTCCAAACGTTCCCCTAAGATTTAATCATGATTTTATCCAGAATTTCCTTGTCTAGATCCATGAGAGCCCTATATCGAGCACAAGAAGCCAAGACACCTTCCAAAATTGGGTTAATCTCAATAAAAGATCCTAACAAAGTTTCCAAAGCTTTCAAACAATACTTACCCCAATATTTGATAGGAAGGCTATCAAAATGAGTTCAAACTGAGAACTACCCCTTTTTGGAAAATAAAGGGTCGAAATTAGGGATCCATAGTTGCAACCAAAGCCCCTCTTTGTTCAAAGACCAAAACAAAGATTTTAGAACATGTTTGCAAGCTTTTCTAGATTCAAACACCACCACACTGAAGCCCCTCAGTAGGAAATTGAGCTTTGCCACCTTACCCCAGTTTTTTCGAATGCAATATTCCACTTCCCCTAGAGCTGACCATTTCTCAACACATTTGCAAATTAGGGCACTTTCTGAGAGCCACTACAAATTATTGGAGAAAGGCACCGGATCCCATTCTAATTTAACTGATTTCCAAATCTGCACTCCACCCAAGGGTTGGTCCACTATCGACTCCCCCTGGGATTGAATTGAAATCGAAACCCCCTATTTATCCCTCTTTCGTGACTTGTCAATCAAGAAAACATTTACTCCATTATACACTCTTTTGACAACAATCGATTCCTCTCCCTTTTGGCTATCCTCCTGAGCCTCTCCATCCTTACTTCATGTCTCTCCCTCATCATGATGCAACCCAACTCCAACTTCACAATAATGTAGTAACTAATATTGCTTCCTTTTCAAATATGGTTGATACTCACACAAAACACTACCCCGATTATCTTTCCCTTATACATCCCTAATTACTCAACATTAATATTTGCAAATAGTTCCAAATAAGTTTATTTAAGATATTTATGCTTAACTTTATTTTTTCCCTTAACAATGTGGTGAGAGAAGAGGTGTTGTGTTTGAAATATGACACCTATTATTCTTTCCAGTGTTATCAACTTACAATTTATGTTTCCCTTTCAAAATACTGGGCACATTGTTACCAAACCACTTAAAAAATATAATTACAAGTTTAGTTATGATTATGATATACAAAAATGTGAATGTGAATGGTCGCATACGTTTGTTTATCCCATGTGTAGCCGGGAGGTAGTAAGGGGAAGAAAACAAACATAGAAATATAAAAGGTAGAGAGATTGAGAAACATACCTTTCTCGGCCTTTTGGCTAAGATCAAGTGTAGTATATGTTCTTATCAATTTAATATCTGATACGTGGCTCAATGAGCCACACGATATTAAATTTATTTCTTTAGGGGGAGGGTCCAAACAGTAGCTTGCTATCAGGGCCTTCGTGCGTCGCTTCTGTTTTGCACTACTACAGAAGCCTGGCCCACCCCACAATCCAAATCAAATCTTTAAATTAAATTTATTTGACCGATATGCTGGACTTATTTAGAAGAAAATATTTTAAACTAAAATTCAAGATGATTTGAAGATCCATGGAGGTCCTCCGTCATTGCCATTCATTATTCATTATTCTAAAGTTGAAAAACAAAATTATTAAATAATTTGTTGTGCAGAGGCAATTTATTAGAAACAATTGTACGTTTTTAGAAATGACCCTACTTTACTTAAAACATCTATAAGGTTCTGGGAAGTTTATTTATTTTCTCTAGGTTTTTTGGGTCCTATTCATCTCGTTGTTTAGACTTTCCATGCATTACCTATTTTTGTTATATATCTCTAAATTCATGGAAAAATCAAATATTCTTTTTCAAACTCTTTTACCATTTATTACTAAATCAAATATATTATTTTATATAAATTATTTATGATTTAGTATTTAAATCTAATGAGTCATAATTTAAATGTTTTGTGGGTTAATATATTACATATTGATGTAAAACCACTCTCTCATAAAACAAAACCACTCCCAAATAACAAAACTTTTAAGTTATGAAAAGTTAAATTAAGATATTATGAAAAGTAAAAGTTCAGAGTAATACAATATTATTGTTTAATATTAAATTTGTTTTTCCCCCTTAACAATTGAGTAGGGATCTTGTGTTTCAAACATGAGATATGTATTTTTCAAACATTATTGCCTTATAGTTTATATTTATGTTTTAAATTACTCAACACATTGTCATAAATATAATTACAAGTTTGGTTATAATTAGAATATAAATCAAATTTCTACTTGAGAAAGTTTAATTAAATTGTAAACTTGAGTAGATGCTTAATTAGTCATAGAAATAAGTATAAAACTTGGAATGTGAATGATCTAATGATTATGACACGAATACCCATTCAACGTTGCCTATAAATTATTGTGAAGTATAAATTCTCACACCTATTATTGTATTCTTTGCCTAAAAATATATTTAACTTTTTAGGGAAACAAATTGAATCTGAATGCAAGATAATTTGAAGATCCATGGAGATCATTCATCACTTATACAATGGTTTCCACCATTAAATAAACCTCGTAGGATTTGTAAATAGAAAAAAGAAACATAATAAAGATACAAGTTCAAAATGAAACTAGACTTGTTAAACAATTCAATAAGCAACATTTAACATTGCATACCATGCTTGCGCCCAGAGAATTAGAAGTTGAAAAAGCTCTCTCCTCCCAAAAGAAATAAAATTCTAAATGTTGAATAACAAGGGCTAGGATGTAGTAGTAGTACGTGACTAATGTTCCATATTTTTGAAAAGAAAAGAAATTGTTATCATGAGAATCTGAAGCCTTGCTTTTTATAAAATTGAGATTTCGTTTAGATCATATAGGAGCAATTTTTATTTTAGTTTTATAAACCCATGAACTATTTTAGGTGGATTAAACGCTGTCACAATGGTAGTTTTCTTGCAGTGCGTGGAACATCATTTGCTATTGTAGTTGTGAATCTCTCTACAAAACTATTGAATCTATTAATATCATTTTTATAATACATTTTGTTGTGATAAAAGCGATATTTTGTAAAGGAAAAGAATGTCATCTACAGTCATAGTTAACTCTAAAATCATGACTATTGTCCTTATCTTTTTTATATATACAAAATGTTTAATAATAATAATAATAATAATAATAATAATCATCATCATCTCAATAATTTTATAATTAATATATATGAATTGTAAAAATATTTGAAATAATAATATTATTTTACTATTATAAAATATTATACCATATATTATACATTAAAATATGATATTAATATATTATTGTACAATTATATATATATATATATATTATATTGCATTTTAAAAATTATAGTATCATATTATGATAAAATAATACGATTTTAAATTGAATTCATTTTCACTCCATTGTTAGAAGCTTTTAATGTTAATTACAGTATTATAATAATATAATATGATTTTAAATTGAACTCATTTCAACTCCTTTGTTATATAAGTTGTTAGAAACTTTTAATGTTAATTATAGTATCATACTACATTAATAAAATATGATTTTAAATTGAATTCATTTTGACTCCATCATTACATAAGTTGTTAGAAAATTTTAATCTTAATTAATAGATTTGCATTTTACCTTACAAGCAACAACTAAATGATTTTTTTATAACGTTTTTGGTGTTTATATTTTTGGTCACAACAAAAAAAATGTTGTCAACGACCTTTAATATTGGGAAATAAAATCCAAAAATGTGGCTCATTTTCCCAAAGGACTTAAACACTGTTATAACCCTCATAACATGTTTATTGGAACCCAAAATCCCTTGAATAACTAGGCAAATGGACACTTGATCAGTCTGAAATCTAATAGCCTTTTAATGACGATAGGCACCTTTGTTATTGTTGGCCTTCAAGGACCTAACAACTTAGTAAAAGGAATTTCCTTAGCATAGGCCATTTGTGGTTTTGCTTGCAATGTGGCAAACATGATGTTGGTTTACTTAATGCAAACCAACAAGGGTTCCAATCTTGAATAATTCACCTTCTAATATGTTTATAAGCTTGCACAATTCAAGATAGCATCAAGAGAGAATTAGCACATAATTAAGATTTAACGAGACTGCACAGGTATGATTTTTTTGATTGTTACGATTTAAAGAGATTGTATTTCCATAATCCATTGATTAATTGATTTTGAAAAAATTGAAAAAAACATTTTGATCACGACATTAATTCAGATTCTAACTAATCAATTATTACAACTTCCTTTTATCCATATATATCTTAAACTTTATATGGGTGTATGTGTATTTACAATGAAGGTTCTGTATATCTCTTCCATTCGTTTATGTTACAAAATCCATGGGCGTAACGATTATGGTTTGAGTGAATGATCGATTTCAATAATATTAGTGCAAGTTATGTATCACATAACTCTTCTATGAGTGCTTCGAAAGGAAGGATTGCGATAGGGGAGAATGTGATTTAGTGGGAGAGAAAAAAGACTTTTACGTTCCGTGCTAGGAGCCTTTGTACCACTAACAGGGTGTATTTACTATGTTGTGATCGGCTAATATATAACACTGTCAGCGCACTAACCTCTGACTAATTAAATTATTTTTTACTATGTTGTGATCGGCTAATATATAACACTGTCAGCGCACTAACCTCTGACTAATTAAATTATTTTTTACTAACAATGTATACCTATTTTTTTGGCCTTCGTTTATATGTTGCGTACGAAGGTCAATATCAACCTTGTGCAGTGTATCATGTAGAATGCAAGAAAGGAGGTCAATCTACAGGTTAAAAAACCAGCTAATTTTTATACTGATATGATTATTGTTCCATTTACACATAGTTATGTAAAAGCATTTTATTCTTAGCCTCTAGACCACAGATCAGGGTATTTTTTGCTAACTGGATATTTTTTTTTGAAAAAAATCTTAAAATTTTAGATTTGTCAAGGAATAAATATTTACAAATCTAGTCGCCAAATTTTTATAGAAAGTGTCCCTAAAATTGATAAATTCACTAAAATATACATATTTTAATATTAAATTTTATTATTTTCTTTAAAAATTTCTTATTGTACATATATTTGATAGCTTTTAATATAAAAATATTCACCTACAAATATATACTTCTAAAATATTCTCATTCCTTAAAAAATACCCTGCCACAGACCTTGATTATTTTTCATCCTTAACTTCCCCTGTGAATAGGATGCAGAGGTATAATTGATATCGTCGAACCAGATGCAGCATGTTATGTTCCTGTGCAGGGTTTCATAGCAACAATAAATCCAAACATCGTGCAGCTGGCATGGCGGATCGATATGCACTGAAAATAGTCGCTGTGAATATACAGAAATGTGACTGTGAATGGTCGCATACGTTTGTTTGTTTATCCCACATGTAGGTGGGAGGGAGTAAAGGGAAGAAAGCAGACATAGAAATACAGAGGGAAGAAAGATGTAGAAGCATACCTTTCTCGGCCTTTTGGCTAAGATCAAGTGTAGTATCTGTTCTTATCAGTTTAATATCTGATACGTGGCTCAATGAGCCACACGATTTTAAATTTATTTCTTTAGGGGGAGGGTCCAAACGGTAGCTTGCTATCAGGGCCTTCGTGCGTCGCTTCTGTTTTGCACTACTGCAGAAGCCTGGCGCACCCCACAACCCAAATCAAATCTTAAATTAAAATCCATTTGTATAATCAGGGTGTTCTCATGGCGGTCTCTTAAATTTTTCTGCTACTTTTGTGATCTGGATTTGCGTCGTCAGTCGCTCTGGTAAAGAGCGTCTTTTTATTTGGTCTATCTGAAATGCCATTTGAAATTAACTTCTTAGCTAAAATGGTGGCAAAGTCAAATTTGTCGGGCATGATAATGAATATAGCCAATCCCTTGTTCTGTTTTGCCATTGCTCTTGTAAGAAAGATTTTATGATGGAAACTATAAAAAGCAGCGGAAATGGAAGAAAGAGGGAATCAATAAATTCTGTATATTTGATTAGAACAACAGATGATACATTCGTTAAAGGAGATTAAGAAGGACGTCACATAAGGTGTCCGAACCTATGATGTAAGGTTTAAAACCTTGATTTCAAAACTCTCTCTAGATTCATCCCTTGCAACATGCTTAATGGTTTTTGGGTGGTTTGGTCATAGCTTTTTGATGCACTTTGTCAATCAAACATTTTCATAGAAGGGCTACAGCAAGAATAATTGTCCCAAGCAAAAATTAAGCGGGTAGAAGTCTTGAAATATTAAAATATATGTGACACTCCCTGACATGATATCGAATTCGTTGGATCATAGACAAATTTCACAAAGCACGTGAGACTGTGACAAGCCAAGAAACTCTAGTACCCTCGTAAAAAGGAGGAATATACGACGGGTGAAAATATTATAAAGAATGAGAAGGCGAAGTAATGGGAGGATGCATATTTATTGATAAATGTGTTACAAATGTGGCTCCCTAGACCGCTGCTAGAGATATTTCCACAAGTTTCCTACTTTTGCATACTACACAGAGGTGCAAAAGATTAAAGAGTGCCCAGAATTATACAAAAAGATTATCGAGAAGGAGAAAGCACAAAAAGGCACTAGAATGATAAAAATTGGCCAACATTATGAGAAGTTGATTTCAAGACAAGGTGAACTCAAGAAAAATGGTGGCCCTAAGGTCAATATAGCTATGCATAATGATATTAACACACAATTGATGGTGGTGGAAGCACCTAAATAAAAGGATCAACGTGTGCATTGCACAATGGTAATAGACTATCTTGATGGTCTAAGATATATACGTATCTTACAGGGGGCCACATACATGATCTAGAATCTTCAAGGAGAAGTTGTTACCAAGGATGCTAGCAGGGAAACGAAAAGCCATTCATTACAACCTTCTCATCATTTTCACAACACAAGCACAACCCAGTGGTAGTTTAAGGAATATATGTGGATATAATGGGAGAAAGCTTTAGTGTAGCCTTCTAGGTTATTTAACTTGTTGAAATTGATAACTACCCAACCTTACTTGGTATCCCATGGTGTTATGGAAGTAATAGAGATGTGCTTCAAGAAGCATTTCATGAGCTTTGAGAACTGAGAGCACTGGGTATTCATCCTTATTGACAATTGTCAAGTCCCTACTTATGTTGATTGTGTTGATGTGGATGAGGGTATCAAACATAACTATAATATTATTGTGCAGGGGAAAGAACATATCAAACCTAGAGATGATGGAGTCCTCATATGGAAAAATGACGTTTTTATATTAGATACCACAAGCGTTGCATGTGAAAGTGTTGAGAAAAACCCGTGTTGGGATAATCTCTATCAAAAGACCATTTCTTAAAGTGCTAACAATGACCCATGACATAAGCAACTAGCTAGGCATGGGTATGTTCAAACATGTTTACAAAGAATATTTAGTACATAGGATCATATAATTGTTTTCTCACCCATTTATTGGGACTCAAATTGCCTGCTCTTCACAAACTCTAGCTCTTGATCCACAAACCATCTCTTAATCCTTTTGAAAGATATTATTCCAACCATTATCGAGCACCTTCTCCATCAACTAGTTCAATGAGGGTCACAACAATGGAACCAAAAAGTTGGGGTTTTTCTTAATGCTTAATTCTTATCTTGTGCCACTAGTTCAAATCCAAAAAATAAGCCTAGTTGTCGACGTTAACATATCATGCAAGTGCTACTTGTGCACCCACCCAAGGCAAGGAGAGAGATTATTAGAGTACATTGTGTTAATTAACAAAGATGAAATCATAATAGAAAATATTAGAACAATATAACAAGTACGAACACATAAATAACTTAACAACTTAAGTGCACAAATCCATTAACTAGCTTACTCAAATATTAATAACGACTTCAATATATTATCAATGGTTTGTAAATACAAAAACATGCAACACTACATAATGGTTCGACACAATATGATATTGGGATTATTTCTTGTAAAGATAGTACAATATGATCAACAACTAAATGCTTAACAAATTATTACATTATGCAAGGCAATCTTTTATAAAATTATGATGCACCTTAATGTATAATCTAGTTCTTAACCCGATACTTGCTCTAACAACTTCTAAGAATAGCTAGGCTAGTGATAATTTTAGTTCCACTTCATGCCAACGGTTCTTTCTATTCTCGTGCTTTGTGCTTCGTGCAACCGAAGTACCGTTATTCACGTATAATCTTTGTGCTAACCAACCTTCATTCCATGTTATGCAGACCCGTATCTTTGGGTTTTTTGAACATTGATATTCCCACCAATCAACTATTTACCTTTTGCACTCCTAGAATATCAGGGACCTCTACTTCTACACATTTACCATTTGACATGTGCTAATATACTTGTCGAAAATCATCAACCCCTGTTAGAATTAGCTACAGGATCTAATGAATCTAATATAAAGCATAAATAAGAGATAAAATAATAATAGTAATAAACAATAACTGTATATCTGAGATAATAACATAAATGAATAAATAACTCAAATATGATGAATTACTTTGATAATTCAATATTTATCTGATATGGAATACATAAATAGCCATTGCTTATATAGAACAAGGCGTGCATGATAAAGATCAGGGAACTCACACAACACGTGTAGTTCAACTGATATCTGTCTACATGAATAGTGGAGTGCAACTCCACACTAACAAGATAGGTGTCCAACTTGTGTAAATGATCATATTCTTTTTTTATGTTAATATTTTAAATTTCATGTTTCTCAAGCTGTAGGGTAATGGTTAAGTGGATACATTCATACATGATTATCATAATGTGATATTTTTGATTCAATTAATGATTGGAAAGTCAATTATTTATTCCATGAGGTAAATAAGGTGGCAGGCATGCTAACAAATAGATGCATATCTCAATCATAGGAAATCATCATTGATAATTATTGGGAGGCTTGGTCGATGGACAAGTAGACTCTGCTGCATGATTAACTTATAATTAGATGCGACGTGGTGTTGATGAAATTAATGGTTGGTGGTTGCACAAGTGTGATAAGTGTTATTTTACATGCCTGTTAGGCTGCCCCTATGTTTACACTATGAGCAAATATGATGGTAGCTGGGTTTTATTCATTATGGCCACATAACTATCCTACATTTGGATTGAGTGGTAGTAATGTTTATGGGGTGGTGGGGTAGATGAATATGCAACATATGTTGTAGGTGGCCCTTAATGATCCCATTCATATCAATGTTGGGAAGCATGAGATGGATTTTGAGGGATGAGTTTTAGATTGCAAGCTGAAGAGGGTTTTTATTATATAGTCGGACAACGTTTTACATGCAATTAAGAAGGTCCTTGGGATGATCTTTTTGGAGACCAGTTGTAGGGGTTAAGATCAACTCTCTATCTACGTCAGCTTTTGAGAGAAATTTTTGCTTGGCATTTAAGGATTATGAATTGGCAATTACAATTTTTGTCAATCTCATTCAAGCCAATTTCAGAGGTGGGTTGGAAATAAAGGTGGAAACTTTAGCATTGTAAGAGAAACATTCCCATATTTTATCAAATTAGATGGGTCAAGGGATGGTGTTGTTGAGGGCCTTCAGGAACCTGAAAGACATGCTCGACAACTTGTTAGACCACTTGGAGGTATTGCAAAACCATCTACAAAACATTAGGTCGTTAGGTTGTTGGGTGCATGTCTTAGATTTGGTGGCTCTATGCTCTCCAATGGCATTGGTCGTGGTAGATTTGAATGGTAGGAGGTCACCTAGAATTTTTTTGACAGTCATGCTCCTTGCTTGGCTTTATGGTGATAACACTCTCTACCCCAACGTTCCTCAGGGGCCTTATAGGGGTTCCTTGACCAGATAGTATGTGGGTTCGGATATAGTGTAGGTGCGCATGGAGATCACCAATACATCATCATGATTGGGAGGATTCATCAGCTTGAAGTGTGGAGGTGAATTTTAATGGAGGTGGAAATGATGACATGGAATGTGGAGACTTCATCAGAAAGGGAGATTAGTGTTGGTGATGGAGTGACACTATTTGGTTTGGTGGACAAAGTGGTAGGTGGTGGTAGTTTCTAGGGTGGATATGATGGACAAGGAGGGGTATCTAGGTGGTTGGTGGTGGTGCCCCGTAGTCTTGTGTTGTTGGTGGTGGTATTGGTAGTGGGTCATTGGTGGTAGCATGGGTGATGATGGGTGTGCCTTGTGGATGTGCTTGGGTGATAGTGGGTGTTCTCTTTTGGTTGTGTAGTGGCCCTCATGGCGGTTTTTAGGTTCTGTTTCCTCTAGGGGTGTTTTTGGCTTTGTGGTATTTTTAGATAGGATAATTTTTTTCATGTACTACCTAAGTTCCATGTATCACTATGATCTCACATGTTTTAATGTCTCTTTCAGATGTTGTTAGGTATATTGAAAGGATGAGCTTCTTCCATGTACCAATGAGTATATAAGAAGGGGGATCATATAGAGAAGTTTGGTATATCGGTTTAGTGGTATATAGAAAGGAAACCTTGTATGAGTGATAAAAAACCATTTCATGTTCTCTTGATAGAAAATGATTAAATCAAAATAATAGTTGGTATAAAAATAACTAGGAAGGACACCTGGTTATAGTGGCCTAGAAAATTTGATAATACTTTTATCTTCAATGAATTGTTGTTTGACATTTGTGATGGAGATACAAAACCAGTTGAATCAACAATAAAAATATAATTACAAACTAAGAAATATAAAAATTATAAGGCATTGGCATTGATAGGGGCCTCAGTTGATGGATAAGTTTTCTATCACATACAAGGGTGCAACACACCATGGGAAACACTACACAAGTTAAAGTATTTATATAATTTTCATTTAGAATTTCAATTGAAATTGTTCACCCTTGAATTGAAAAACGCTTATGTAATAAATTTGGCTTCAGAAATCTATGCAATTGAACACGAAGTTAAAGATGCTAGTATTAAAAATGATGTATAAATGTTTGCCTTTATAAGATCTCTTCTCACATATTCAACATATTTAGAGTCTTTTCGAGAAACCATTCAACTAAAGACACTCACTTTTGATTAATTGGTTGAAAAAATGGCTAAAAGAGAAAAGGCTTTTGGAAGAAAGACTGAAACAATAGGGGAAAGTATTTTATATGCTCATCAAAAGGGAAATTTTTCCAATAAGGATTTATTTGAAAAAATGGAGGAGATTATAAAGGCTAATGAAGAAATAATGGACGAGGAGGCAAAAGTGGAAAAAATAATGATCAACATCATGAAAATCAAAATGACAAACAAAACTTGTTTTGCAGATGCTATGGTAGAAAAAGGAGTTGTGAGGCTCAAGTATGCAAAACATGATGGGACAAGATTTAGGCCTATCAAAAACAAAAAAAAAAATAAGGAAAGGAAAATAATATCATAACCAAACTTGGCCATTCACTTGTAAACTTAATTTGGCATAACTATCTTGTGTATAGGTGTACTGAACTTAGAGTTTGAAGATGTTTATGAAAGGTTTATAGTAGGTTTCAAATACACAGTGAAGTTCCTATAGGTTTGTAATAGCATAATGAAAAGGTTGACACGTAAGATATCATGAAAGTGTGAGATAATGGTAGATTGAGACCTTGTTTATGCGCTTGAAAGTAATGCATGGTAAATGTTTATCAAGCTTGTCATTGCAAGGTACAAAAGACTAGATTTTAGTATCTAGAAAATCACCCCTTTTATTATAGTAATGGAATTGCTAGAGTAAAAGGATAAAATATTCCTAAGTTTGTACAACACACTGTGTCTTTGGTATGAAGCTACAATTATGCTGGTTACTCAATAACAAAACCTACGATCATTCGTAATCGATGTCCACAGATTGTTATATTAATTTGAAATCAATTTTTACATTTTTTAAAGAATAAGGGTTAGATTACACATTGGTGTTGGTAAAAACCATGTTTCCATTACAACTTATTTGAGATGATGTTTCCTTGTTGAACTATTGGAGAAAATTTTACTTCCTTGTTGAAGCACATGAAGAGTTGTGGTGATTGTGCCCCAATTTATTTATAACTAATAAAAATCTTCGTTTGGGAAGACAACATGATAAAACATTCATGAATGGTGAGATAACTACGCAAATTACTAACCCAAATAATTATGTATATAAAAGAGAGAACCATAAGGCTTGGACACTCAAAGAAAATGAATGAACCACTACAAATGGCTTATAAAATCAAGTTTATAATTTCACTCAAGTTCGCTCTACGTAAACAAAAATATGATCGAAAGGGAATAAATAATGATTATTCCCCCATCATGAATGCAAGTTTTGTTTGCATAGTTTCACTCAATGTAGAATAGATTGCATGATCAAAAGAGAATGAATAATGTTCATGTCCTCATCATTATTATAGATTTGATAAGTGTGAAGTGGAATGACAACCATTTGCCACTGAAATGTAAACTTCACTATTGTGTATGAATGAGACAATATCATACCTTGTGAATCTGAAAATGTGTATATATATGCATGAACAAGTATCATGCTCCCTGAATCTGTACCAACTTATATAAAGTTATATGAATTTATATGTTGAATTTGAGAACCTGCATCTCAAATGTATGTATAAATTGTGCATATATACCCATGCATATGTACCCAAGTGTGTATGAATATGTGCTCTAGTGTCTTTAAAATGAGTTTATATGCATAGCATATGCCCCTATAATTTATATCAATGTGCCAATATTTGTCATGTAACTAAACCATATGATATCTAAATCATTATGAATCTCTAAAATCTGTACTCCGATTTGATGTTCTGCTCATGGAGGTTTATTTATCTATGACAAGCCCATTGTATTTCCCCCTTTTATAGATGATGGATGTATCTTTTAAGTCAATCATCTCAAAATAAGAGTTATCTATATCATGTCATGTATAAAGATAACATCATGTAATATTATGTGAAAATGTGAAGAATATGTCATCATAGTAATGTATATGTCGATCAATACATGTATGTAACATATGTGATGTAGGGCATATAAGTGCAATGTCTAGATAGATGTATCAATGAAGCATGCACTATAAGGATTTTTGAATAAGACAATGCAGTAAAAAGTGTATGATATAGATCATGTCAAGACTCATTATTAGTTATTTCAAAAAGTGCAAGTATTAGTGTCACACATAAGACCAGGACCACATAAAAGGGACATAAATATGTTGCAACAATAAAGGCCGAGGGCCACATGCATGGGGACATAAAAATGTGATAAAAAAGGGACATCAAGGATGTCGCATCAAATAAGGCCAAGGGACACACACGATATACAAACAAAAAGTAACATAAATTTAATATAATACTAGCGTCAATGGAACATAAAAAAAAGAACTAGTCTTTATCATCCATATGTATCAATTTCACATCATAGCATTTAGATGTTACATAGATGAATTTAGTTTTTATAATAGTTGCTTAACAAGAGGGTGTTCTTCAAAACTATGGTGCTCTTAAGATTCATAAATAGAGTTTCATTAAGGCTAATTTATTATCTTTACATGGTGGATTAATTAATTTAGATATTTTAAATTCACATTTTTTAATGATATAATTTCAAAATACACATATCGATATGTGTATTTAAAATATCTAAGCTAATACAACCATTAAATTAAACGATTTTCAAATATATTTGCTAATAAGGAGATCCACTTAGCATACAAACACATAATATGGATGTAATTTTCATTTACTATTTACATATAAATGGATATTAAAAATTAAAATATTCTTTTATGGATTAACATGGATTTTTGGGTGGACCCCCAAACTATGTGGGACACAATCAGAGTCCAAGTTCTAATATATCATGATCATTATAGTAATTGGTAATCCTATTATTATTATCACATAGGGCATGTTCATTGATAAAATTATTACTATCACATGGCACCACATAGATGCTCATGTATGTATGCATCTAATTAACTATTAACTATTGCTCGAAAGACATATGGAACTTCAAATATTAGTGACACTAAATGAATATGATATATTATATGCTCATCAAAGTGATTTTATGAAACTTTTCATGTATTTCCCCTTTCAATGCATAATATAAACAATATGGGGACACAAAAAAATGCCATGTAAGTGTAATTTTCAAACTCTAATATAACCTCAATTGGTGGTTATGGTGGTACCATTCTAGGTCTATAGACTTTGTTCTAAATATATTACTTGCAATCATTATCTCAAGTTCTATCTCTTCTTTATCACCTCATGCTCTTTCTAAAATCAGAATATGATTTAATACAAAACTTTATTTTTGTGTGATGATGTACATTAAACTTTATTCAACAACAAAAAATACTATCATTATCAATATCTTTCCTAATACCTTTATTTAATGAAGCATTAGTTATTTTCAATAATAATTCTCAATCATGAATCATGGGATGAACATATATAACATTGGGGTGAAGATGAAACCTTTCTTGCTCTTTGCTAGCATGTCAAGTCTTTAATTTCCTAGTTTATAAAAAATGAATATATTTTTAAAAATCATTTCTTCAAAAGTCAAAGGAATACTATGGAAAGTATTCATAATGGAAACATTATAAAAATAATTACAAATTTACTTATGTTTCCCTTTCAAAATATTGGAAATGTTGTCTTTTTTACTTATAAATATAATTAGAATATACCTATGATTGTAATATTTACATTGTGTTTTTTTATTTGGTGTCTTTGTAATGCCATTTAAAATTAACTTCTTTGCTAAAATGGTGGCAAAGTCTATTTTTATTGGACATGATAATAAATAGCCTACCTCTAAAGTTCTAATCCCTTGTTGTATTTTGAAATTGCTCCCAAAAATATCATGTAAGAAAGATTTTAATAATGGAAACTAATGATTCCTTGAATATAACATCCTATCTAGAAGACTGGTAGGGTTAAGGTTAAGCAACGATAACAATAATGTGTTATTACTTACTTAAAATGGCAGCAAAGGTAAATTTGTCAGACATGGTACTAGATAGCCTACCTCTAAAGTTCCAATACCTAGTTGCATTTTGAAATTACTCCCTGACATATCTTGTAAGAAATATTTTATACTGAAAACTCATAATTCCTTGAGTGTAACAACTATCTAGGAGATTGGTAGGGTTAAGGTTAAGCAATGAAAATGATATTATGTTTACTTATGCAGTTATGAATAGGTTGGAGTTATGCAAAAATGGAAGAAAGAGAGAATAAAAAAATCATGTATATTTGATTGCATAGAGGGATATAGAAGGATAAACCTATTTCTATCACACATCACCATGAAAATGCTCATGTACGAATGCATTCAATTGACCGTTACACTACCAATTCGAAAGACATATGAACTTCAAATATTAATGAAACCAAATTAATATGATATTTTATATGTTCATCAAAGTGATTTAATGGAAGTTTTCATGTATATCCCCCTTTAATATGTAATATAATCAATATGGGGACAAAAAAATGGCATACAAGTGTAATTTTAAAACTCTAATATAACTTCAATTAGTGTTTATGTTGATATCTAAAAGCATACAAGTGTCATGTCAAGATAGATAGATATAATAGAATAAAGAATATGTCATGATAGTAAGACTAAAGAATCTTGTTAGTAAGAGCAAAAAATATGAATATGTATGAAACATGTATCCTAAAACATACAAGTGTCATGTCAAGACATATATAAATAAAGGAAATGGCATTGCAAACAAAAAAAAGAGTGTCTAGTAAATATCACATCATGATAAGCTCAACAAAACTGTTGGTGCATTTATTTACTTTATCGCATTTATTTCTATTTATTATTTATTATTTTAGTGCACTAATTACTTATTGTAATTAGTTTATTATGTTTATTATTAATTAGCACCAGATAGGATAAGCTTGCTTAGCTAGTAGTTAACTTAGACACTTATCTTGTTACAATGGAGTTCCACTCCACTATTCAAGGTAAGATAAGATAAGATTGTTTAACTAATAGTCAATTTGTGTTGATCATTTACACAAGTTTAATACCTATCTTGTTAGTGTGGAGTTGCACTCCACTATTCATGTAGATAGATATCAGTTGAACTACACGTATTGTGTGAGTTCTCTAATCTTTATCATGCATGTCTTGCTCTATATAAGCAATGGCTATTTATGTATTCCATATCAGATTAATATTGAATTATCAGATTAATTTATCATATTTGAGTTATTTATTTATTTTTGTTATTACCTCAAATATACAGTTATTATTTTTATTATTTATTACTATTACTGTTTTATCTCTTATTTATGCTTTCTATTAGATTCATTAGATCCTGTAGCTAATTTTAACATGATAACAGAGCTATCTTGAATCTATAGATTATTAAATATTCAAGAGAAAAATATCCAAATATAGGATCAATTTTTTGATTTTGTATATAGATACAAATTGGAGCTTTATGGAGAATTTTTGAGCTTATCATTGAGTTCAGGGTGCCCGAGATAGTCAAAATCATCTATAATTTTGTCCAAATTAGACACAAGAGGCAAAATTGGAAAGGGTTTGATCCAAAAAAACCACGTCCAAATCTAGTGGGTACCTAAAAATCAAAGCATTTCTGAGCAAAACAAACCTCACGGTTGCATTCGGAAGATGTCAAAACCTATAGACCCATATAAAATTTGTCTAATTTGGACACAGTCATTTTGGAAGACAAATTTTTTTTGCTCCTAGGTACGACCGTACAGACTGTGCAGACCATTTTTTTTTTGGCAGGACTCACGTATCAGCAGGCAAATTTGAAAGGGTAACTTTGGAAGCCTGCCATTTGAACACCGGTAGGTATTTTTGAGCGATTTGTTTTTGAAATAGCTTAAAATTTTGTCCTCTCACGGCTATACTTTTAGTTTTTTCCATATTTTTCTAGAATTCAGAATTTTATATAGTAGCTCTTACCTATCCTCATTTTTGCAACTTCAGAGGCTCATAACTTTCATATACGACCTCGAATTGAGGTCCTATTTTTTTTTAAAGTTAATATTTTTTCAAGCACAACACATTGGTACATAAATTTTGTAATATAGTCTATATATATATATATATATATATATATATATATATATATATATATATATATATATACTTTTAGACTAGAGGGCCTAAATGAGCTTTTTGTAAACTAGAAAAATTATAATCTAGCCTTGTAACTGCACTCAATTATAAAGTGCCAAAAATAATTACTAGGTGGGATAAAACTAGGTAATTCAGGGGGGTTTTGTGGTGTGTTTTTTGTACTTTGATTTATGCTTTGTGACAATTTATTTCCGATTGCATCATAGGGAATCCTAAGTTTCCACTATTAACAATATACAACTATAATACATGGAAACAAAATGCTTGGAATACATTAATGATGCTAGGATATATGCCTTACATAACAACTCTTATTACTCCACCTACTGATGTAAAAGAGTTACAACACTTTCTCTTTGAAACTTCTAAAGTAATTGGATGCATTCAGTCTTACATCTCTTTAGATTTGAATTTCCATCTTGACAAATTTACAACTCCAAAAGAGTCTTGGGATAAATAAGCATCATTGTTTGGAAAAATAGATGAGGTTTGTGGTTACCAAATTGACAACGAACTCAGTTTGGATCTTAAAAATTATGTTACAATACAAAATTACATCACTAAAGTCATATATCTTAGAGCACAACTTTCTAAATGTAAAATTGATAAAAAGGATATCCAAGTGATTTTTAGTGCTTTACACAAATTAGGACTTGAATATTCATCCTTTGTCTCTAGCTTTCAAACTCATCGGCTCACATTAGGCACATCTTATCAAATGCCCACCTTTGAGGTATTCTCTGGGATTCTAATGGTTGAAGAAGAAAAATTAATAGCTATGGGTCTAATCAAGTCATCCAAATCTCAAGCTCTAGTTGCAAGTCAACCTCAGCATAAGTAAGTTTCAATATCAACATCAAATATAGGTTCAAGTAAAAACAAGCAGAATAATCAGAATAAGTCATAGAAAGATAAGAATAAAGGACAACAATCTTCCTCACAAGGAGATTATAAATCCACTAATAAGAAAGGAAATTCACAAAAAAGGATTGGCACTCTTTACCCTTATTGTAAAAAGGGGTTTCATAATGAACAAGGTTGTTGGAAGAAAGAGATTGATGAACTTAAAGGTCTTCTCAAAAAGAATAGCATCAATCAATCCTCTTCAAAGGATTCTTCCACTCCTTCAAATTCAAGGAAAGGGAAAGCTACGGAAATAGATGCATTGGCAAATTTTCACAAGTCATGGGTCATCTATTTAGGTGATTCGCACCATATGGTTCTGATCAAGAACAATTTTCTAGATTAGAACCAAGTTCCTTGCCTCATATTCTCATAGGTGATGATTCTAAGGTAGATGTTATAGGAAAAGGAATAGTTGATGTTGATAGTGGTGTATTTGAGGATGTCCTCTATGTTCCAGAGTTATCAACTAACCTTCTTTTTGTCTATTAAATCACTCACTTTGATATTGGTAGGAAAGTTGAGTTCACACCTGATTCTGTATCAATCAAAAAATTGAAGGATAATGCCTTAGTTGCAGTGAAAAAAGTCAACAATAATACTCAACTTTATTCATTTTCCAATTTTCTGCCTCAGTCTTCCTCTACAGCTTTGTTCTCACACACTAATTCAGTGAGCAAGTTATGGCATGAGCGGTTTGGTCATCTAAACTACCGCTATTTACAATAGCTGAGTCAATAGGAGATGGTTACAGGACTTCCATAGATTCATTTTTTAGGGGGTGTATGTCATGGTTGTGCTTTAGGCAAACATCTAGAGGATAAGTTTGATAAAGGGAAGGCTTGGAGGGCTACACAAGTCCTCAAACTTGTTCATAGTGATTTAGTGGGTCCATTACCTACTTTGTCTTTTCGTAAAACCTGTTATTGTCTCACATTTATTGATGACTATTCTAGGTATACTTGGGTTTATTTTTTGAAACTCAAGAGTGAAGTATTTGATAGATTTCTAGAGTTCAAAGCTCTAATAGAGAAATAATTTGGGAAGTATGTCAAGAATCTCTGCACAGATAATGGGAGGGAATATGTGAACAAGTTTGAATAATTATGTGCTCTTGAAGGAATTGATCTTCAACATTCATTTTCATACACACCTCAGCAGAATGGTGTAGCAGAGAGGAAGAACAAATTCTTAAAGGAGATGGAAAGTTGTATGATTCATGCAAAATTATTAGTACCTGAGTACTGGGTGGAAGTGATTAATTATTCTGCATATATACAAAATATATTTCCTCACAAAGCTTTAAAGGGGATAACACCTCTTGAATCTTGGTGTAATAGAAAGACAAATGTGCATCATTTCAGTCTTCAGCAGTCCAGCATGGGCTCACATACCTTCAAACAAGCATCATGCTTTAGAACAACAAAGCTAAACTTGTATATTTATGGGATATCTTGATGGTGTTAAGGGATATCGACTCAATGATCTAGATTCACATGAGCTTATTATAATGAGAAGTGTTTACTTTGAATAAATTCCTTTAGACTTGTCTTCTAATATTTCTCATTCTTCTTCCTTAAAAGAATCAAATAACAATGATGATGATACTCCTGCTTTAGCTACTTATAGGGATGATGAGGTATTACCTCCCCAATAGGGTTTAGCAGGACATGTTCCTCCTCCTCCTCCTTTAGATCCTCGCCCATTGATGCCTTTATGGGCTAGACAAACTTTGGTGGATGTACACCTTCTTATTAGGGATCCATTAGATAGAAGGAGAACACGGTCACAACATGATCTTCCACATTCCTACATTGCCACAAATTTTGATCCATATTCTTTTCAAGAAGCCACAAGGACAATTGAGTGAGATTCAATGATGGAAGAAGAGTATGACTCATTGATTAAGAACAACACTTGGGATATTGTTCCTCTTCCTAAGGGAAGAAAATTAGTATGATGTAGGTGGATATATCTGACGGTTTTTCCCAAGTAGAAGGCATTGACTATATAAAAACCTTTGCACCTGTTGCTAAGATGAATTCTATTTGCTTGATACTAGAAATTAGTGCAACTCATGGTTGGGTTATACATTAGATGGATGTGAAGAGCGCATTTCTTCATGGGGACCTTCATGAGGAGATTTATATGGAGTAGCCACAAGGGTTTGTTCAAGATTATTCACTGGTATACTACTTGAAGAATTCTCTCTATGGTCTAAAACAAGCCCATAGGGCTTAGTATTATAAGATGGACACATTTCTTCTCTCAGTTGGGTTCTCGAGATATCACTTAGATCTGAATGTCTACATTCTATGATAGGAGGATTCACTATTGTACTTGGTGCTCCATGTTGACAATCTTATTATTACAGGGAGCACAACATCCATCATCAATAGTGTTAAGACTGCACTTCACGATAGGTTTTCTATGATAGACATGGGATTATTGCATATTCATGTAGACAGATATCAGTTGAAATACATGTGTTGTGTGAGTTCCCTGATCTTTCTCATGCACGTCTTGCTCTATTTAAGCAATGGTTATTTATGTATTCCATATCAGATTAATATTGAATTATTAGAGTAATTCATCATATTTGAGTTATTTATTCATTTCTGTTATTATCTTAGATATATAATTATTGTTTATTACTATTAGTGTTTTATCTCTTATTTATGTTTTCTATTAGATTCATTAGATCATGGAGCTAATCTCAACAAAAAACAATACTAGATTTATCCACACAGAGAAATTAATATGAAGCGTTAAATATTCATTTACTTATCAATGTGAATTTTTTGGGTGGCACCCACAATTATGTGAGGATACAATAATTTGAATTCCATTTCTTTTTATTCATCATGATCATTTGTATACTTATTACTATCACACAAGTCATGCCATTGGTAAACCTATTGTTATCATATGGTACATGTGTTCGTGTATGGATATATCCATTTAACCCTTACACTAGAGTTAGAAGGACATGGAACTTAAAATATTAATGAAATAAAATGAATGCGATATTTTATATGCTTATCAAAGAAAACACTTATGGTGTATATTTAATCTTTGCAAATTATTGTTTCTTTAAACATTTAATAGTTGTTGTTGTCCCATTTCAATGTATATAAGGGAACAAAAGAAAGAGAAAAAAAGAGTAAAGAAGAAGAGAAATAAGAGAAAATTAAAAAAAGGCGTGCAAATGGTTTTTTTGTTATCTAACATAATTTTTGATGGTGGATCTAGGGGTGCCATTATGAGTGTATAGGTTTTGTTATGAACTTATCAATTGCAATCAATAACTCAAATTCTAGCTCTTTATTATCACCTCTTCATTATCATCTCATGCTCTTCTTTGATTTCAATGTCAATGTGGCAAGTCTATCCACTTTCATAGTTTATTAGAAATGATAAGGTTTTTAAAAATCAATCAAAATATTAGGGAAAACATGGAAAACATTTGGCTATAAAATATTTGTAAAATGGGATTCTACATTTTTTTAATTATTGTTGTTATTCATCTCGAAAGGTAGACTATTGCTTCTAATTTTATTTAAATGGTTATTAATCCTTCTTCTCTTTACAAATCATATTACAATGATTGGCATGCTAGAAAATATGAGAGTATTTTACATGGGCAAGTTATATGTTGTTTAGCTCATCAGATATAATATTATTGTCCTTGTAAATTGATTGGGTGAAAAATTGCTATATTATGTCCATCCTCAAATCAATCAATGCAATTAATTTGGAGCAGTCATTAGAATGATGGTAGGGCAGCCATTGTGTTTGATAGGATATCACCATACATAATTTATTGTTGGCCTCTTATATGGTGGCAATGCTAGGTCATTGATGTCAAGCCAGGGAAGTGCAACACACAAAGAGATCATCCAAGGAACTATTTTTTTCTACCAATCATGATGCTAAGCTCATAATTATGCACCATCTCCAACATTCATTACCCATTATATCTTATTCAAAAAACACTGGATAGTCCATGGAGTGAATGAAATGTTCTTGAAGTTATCCTCTATTTTCAATACTGTTTGCGGAAGGAGAAGCTAACCCTATTAAATTCAAATTTGTCTTCACCACTATCTTAGGTAGAGGGTCATTATAGGATATGTTTCAGAGGGCATGATTCAGAACTCCAAATCTCGTGAATGGAAAAATGGTTTGGATTTGAGAAAATCATTTATGAAATTTATGCTCCTTTTTAGGGTAGGATTTAATGTTTAGGCATTTTGTTTTTAATTTTGATTGTTGTAACGCTCTTTTCCGTGGATCTTTTAACTATTTACACCATTTGATTTAAATGTTTTTTGATTTAGTTTTTAAGGGGATTATGGTGTGTAAAACCCTAGCTTGCTAAAGTAATGGATTAATAAATTAGGGAATCAATATAGCAATAAATACAACCACTAATTTATATAATAATTAACCTATCTGATAATTCTATAAATAAAGATGAACTAGAATGAATTGTTCTTAGATAGAAATGGACTGAGACAGATGGATGACAGGGTGAAACTTGGTACAAGAGCTATGTAGAGTGTTGCAAGTTGAAATCAAGAGTTAGAAACTCTCTTGGATAGAACCATGTTCCTCCAAATAGTAGTACACCCTACTAGTGTCCTCAAGGGTGCGATAGTGTCCTTTTGTAGCCAAGATAATGATATTCTAAGGGGAGCTTTGCCTAGTCCCGATACGCCTGTGCCTAAGTGGATGAAAGCTAGTTCCCTTTCTATGTCCTATTTTGACTAATTTTATGCCAAAACCCCAGGCCTCCATGTTTGTTAGGGTATTTTATGAGCACACATAGAAAATAATGGTGTTAGAAAGGTAAGTTGGACGTGACCTCAACACCCCATGTGTTGAGTGTTGCCTACATACCAATACCTCAAAAGGGCTTTTAGCTTGATGTAGTTCTCCCTATCTAATTATTAGTGCAAGTACAAGTGAATGCTAGTATGAGTGTCAATTTGAGTCTTTGAGTATGACTTGAGACTAAAAATATGAGCTCTGGGCTGCTGTATATGAGTGTATGCAAAAGTAGGGTAGAATAGGGATCAATGACCTTGATTTGTACAATTATTTCTAAGTTTATTTATGAGTATTTGCATATAGTGGATAAGTGAATGAAATAAGTGTATATATAGCATTTTGTTGCTTGTCAAGATGTGAAACAAGTCTAGGCTGACCCTAAATTGCATTAGGAATGGAAAGATATCTGTTGGAGGAGTAAAGAGCTAAGGTATACTAGTGTAGTCCCTAGGACATTAGTGTAGTTGCACTAGTGTCCAAAGGGCCATGGTAGTGTCCAGGTGGTAGAAGCTAGTGAACTAGGGGCATGGATGCCTAGGAGGTGGATTAATGTTACTTTTGGTGTATCTGGGAATAGGCTAGACTTGCACAAAATCCAAAAAATGATCAAGAGAGGCCTTAAGATATGTCTAGGGATAAGATAGGACAAGGTCGTTTCAAGTGACACTCATTGCACTGAGATGACATTTTAGATGAATATTTTCCCCTTTTATTATAGAAATGTAGCAAAGCAAAATGACTATGATAAAGGAAAAGAATCATACCTAGACTTACCTAAGAGGCAAAGCCCATGAATGTTGTTCTGAGTCTGTGAAACATGTTCCATTGCATATCCTGTAAATAAAAAAATAAGGAATCTGTCCTTAAGAAACATCAAGAAAGACAAAACACTAAGTAAAGTGATGAGAGAAAGAGGAAGGGAATGAATACACCTCATTGGGTATGCAAACTAATGCTACAACTTGGTGACATCCTATGTGTGTGTATGTAGATGGTGATCAAATGGTAAATAATTTGGAATTCGCTGATGGCCTACTCAATCCTCATGTGTGGGTGGTTCAAGAACTCAAGCTGGCCTTGATTCCATTATTGCCCACCCTTAGTTGGTGAATCATAATTTGTGAATAAAGTGGATTGGACTAATGGCTTGTCCAACCCTCCTAAGTAGGTAGCTCAAGAACTCAAGTAGGCTATGACTCCATCATTTCCCACCCATGTTTAATAGATACATCTGTAACTAAAATTGCACAATGTAACCAAAGATGTGTGATGTAATTGAAACTGTGTAGGATGGCTCTGGGGCCACTTAGAAACTCTAAAATGAAAAATGACTTAGAGCCTAATTTAGGGTGTACTATGAATTTGTTCTTTTATGGATGCATCAGTGCAAATTGTTGTTGATGTGGAGAAAAATGGTTGTATAAGCTTTGATAAATGTAAGTTGGGTTCGGAAGTGGCAAGGCACCTAAGTCTTCTAGTGGAAAAACAAATCTTTGTTTTCTTTCAATTTCTCATGAGAAACAACACCAACAACAATATAAAGGGCTTGAGAGCTCGCAGAAAATAAAAAGTGTGTGTAATACATGCGTGAGCCTATAAATCAATGATTTTAAAAAAAGAAAACAGGGCTTAATTGAAGAATACTCACTTTGTGAGACGAATCTATGATGAATTCCTCCCAATATAGACACCTCCACCATAATTATAAGTGTAATTAAAATTATAATATAACTTTCGTGGTAAACTACCGTACGCCCTCTCTAAAGAGAAGATTTCCTCAACTAAAACAATAAAAATGATAAGCATATGGCGATGAAAGAGCGAGCGAGCGAAATGGGGAAAGCGTTTTATTCATTCACCGTTGTGAATATACAGAAATGTGAATGTGAATGTGAATGGTCGCATACGTTTGTTTGTTTATCCCACATGTAGCTGGGAGGGAGTAAAGGGAAGAAAACAGACATAGAAATACAGAGGGAAGAGAGATGTATAAGCATACCTTTCTCGGCCTTTTGGCTAAGATCAAGTGTAGTATCTGTTCTTATCAGTTTAATATCTGATACGTGGCTCAATGAGCCACACGATATTAAATTTATTTCTTTAGGGGGAGGGTCCAAACGGTAGCTTGCTATCAGGGCCTTCGTGCGTCGCTTCTGTTTTGCACTACTGCAGAAGCCTGGCGCACCCCACAACCCAAATCAAATCCTAAATTAAAATCCATTTGTATAATCAGCGTGTTCTCATGGCGGTCTCTTAAAATTTTCTGCTATTTTTGTGATCTGGATTTGCGTCGTCAGTCGCTCTGGTGAACAGCGTCTTCTTATTTGGTCTCTCTGTGATGCCATTTTAAATTATCTTCTTCGCTAAAATGGTGGGGAAGGCAAATTTGTTGGGCATGGTAATAAATAGCCAATCGCTTGTTCTGTTTTGCGATTGCTCTTGTAAGAAAGATTTTATAATGGAAACTATCTATCTCGGGGTTAAAGCAGCGGAAATGGAAGAAAAGAGGGAATCAATAAATTCTGTATATTTGATTGCATAAAGGGCTTACAGAATGATAAAACGTATTGCTACCACACAGAGATGCTCATGTATGAAACGAGATGCTATTTGATGCGCATCATAATCAATATGGGGACCTAAAAGATTGGCATACAAGCGTAATTTTCAAACTCGATTGGTTGTTCTATAGCGGCCATGGACCCTAGGGGGATGGGAAGAGACAGGTCATGAAGGTGTTACGAGGACTCGCATAGAATTGGAAAGGGCACGAGAGACGAAACACGTTCTATTAAAGAAGAAGAGGTGCACACTAATGAGAAAGAAGTGAAGGCCCAATTAGAGGGATTTCTTGGGACCTATTGGGTATACATAACTGTGGAAGTACATATTTCTTTGGCATAAATGCATTTAGGAGGCAACTTAGTGAACAATGGATCTTGAAGCTGATAAACTTTACCAAATTTCAAAACTGGTAGAAACAACGGTTAGACTGAAGAGCCTAATCATGTTGGGCATGCCATCTATAAGAAGCAGTAATCCTAAAAAACACAACTTAATATAACCATAGTAAGTCTTAGGGGGGATCAACCACTGTGGCTGCTGTGCTTGTTACTTGAGGTGCAAGTCCCGCTACTGTGCATAGTAGTTTGATAGTTGGAGGATCTTGGATCCTTCCTTTAAGAGGAAGCATTGGTGCTTCAAGAAAACAAAACCTGGGAGGAGTCAATCCAAGAAAATGTACACAGGGAATAAGTAACTCACAAGCAACACAAACCCTTTCAAAAACAATTCTTCCACGAAACGTCAATGAAATTACTAGAGTATAGGGGTGGGAAGTGTTGCAAATTATGTCCATAAGTGTGAGATGATGTCACAAGCCAAGGTAATCACAACATGTTATTGTAACCCAATCCATTTCTTTTACCTTTCTCCTTGACCTCACACATCCCTGGTACTGTAAGTATGGTCCACACTACGCACTTGTAGACTATGACTATTTGACACGATTTCATATAGTAGTTTTATATCCATGAATTAGAACAACAGATGATATATTCGTTAAAGGAGATTAAGAAAGATGTCACATAAGGTGTCTGAACCTATGATGTAAGGTTTAAAGCCTTGATTTCAAAACTTTCTCAGTAGATTCATCCCTTGCAACATGCTTAATGGTTTTTGGGTGGTTTGGTCATACCTTTTTGATGCACTTTGTCAATCAAGACTTTCATAGAAGGGCTACAACAAGAATAATTGTCCCAAGCAAGACTAAGCAGGTAGAAGTCTTGAAATATTAAAATATATGTGACACTACCAGACATGATATCGAGATTCGTTGGATCATAGACAAATTTCGCGAAGCACATGACACTGTGACATGCCAAGAAACTCTAGCACCCTCGTAAAAAGGAGGAATATATGACGGGTGAAAATATTATAAAGAATGAGGGGCGAAGTAATGGGAGGATGCATATTTATCCATAAATGTGTTACAAATGCAGCTCCCTAGACCGCTGTGAGAGATATTTCCACAAGTTTCCTAATTATGCGTACTACGCAGAGGTGCAAAAAATTAAAGAGTGCCCAGAATTATACATAAAGATTATCGAGAAGGAGAAAGCACAAAAAGACACTAGAATGATACAAATTGGCCAACATGGTGAGAAGTTGGTTTCAAGACAAGGTGAACTCAAGAAAAATGGTGGCCCTAAGGTCAATATAACTATGCATAATGATATTAACACACAATTGAAGGTGGTGGAAGCACCTAAATAAAATGCTCAATGTGTGCATTGCACAAAGGTAATAGACTATCCTGATGGTCTAAGATATATACGTATCTTACAGGGGGCCACATACATGATCCATAACCTTCAGGGAGAAGTCCAGGATATGCAGGTCATTGAGTCCAAAATTAAGGAAATATAAAACATGGGCCAATGCAAAATATATTAAATAACTCTCCAAGATATTCAATTTACTAAAATAAGAAGCAATGTCACGACTACTTGAAAATTGGCTAGAACGTAATGTGATTGGTGTTACATACGAGCGGTAGGATAGAGGAGGGGATATCGGAACAATGAATAATGTTAAATACGACCATGAGCTCTTGATTGATGGTACCATTGATGGGAAATGAAAAGCCATTCTTTACAACCTTATCCTCATTTTCAAGATGCAAGCACAACCCATTGGTATTTTAAGGAATATATGTGGATATAATGGGAGAAAGCTTTAGTGTAGCCTTTTAAGTTATTTAACTTGTTGAAATTGATAACTACCCAACCTTACATGGTATTGCATGGTGTTATGTAAGTAATAAAGACGTGCTTCAAGAAGCATTTCATGAGCTTTGAGAACCGAGAGCACTGGGTATTCATCCTTATGGACAATTGTCAAGTCCCTACTTATGTTGATAGTGTTGATGTGGATGAGGGTATCAAACATAACTATAATATTATTGTGCAGGGGAAAGAACATATCAAACCTAGAGATGATGGAGTCCTCATATGGAAAAGTGACGTATTTATATTAGATACCACAAGCGTTGAATGTGAAAGTGTTGAGAAAAACCCGTGTTGGGATAATCTCTATCAAAAGACCATTTTTTAAAGTTCTAACTATGGCCCATGACATAAGCAACTAGCTAGGCATGGGTATGTTCAAACATGTTTACAAAGAATATTTAGTACATAGGATCATATAATTGTTTTCTCACCCATTTATTGGGACTCAAATTGCCTACTCTTCACAAACACTAGCTCTTGATCCACAAACCATCTCTTAATCATTTTGAAAGATATTATTCCAACCATTATTGAATGCCTTCTTCATCAACTAGTTCAATGAGGGTCACAACAATGGAACCAAAAAGTTGGGGTTTTTCTTAATGCTTAATTCTTATCTTGTGCCACTAGTTCAAATCCAAAAAATAAGCCTAGTTGTCTACATTAACATACCATGCAAGTGCTACTTGTGCAGCCACCCAAGGCAAGGAGAGAGATTATCAGGGTACATTATGTTAATTAACAAAGATGAAATCACAATAGAAACTATTAAAACAATATAACAAGCACAAACACATAAATAACTTAACAACTTAAGTGCACGAATCCATTAACTAGCTAACTCAAATATTAATAATGACTTCAATATATTATCAATGGTTTGTAAATACAAAAACATGCAACACTACATAATGGTTCAACACAATATGATATTGGGCTTATTTCTTGTAAAGATAGTACAATATGATCAACAACTAAATGCTCAACAAATTATTACATTATTTAAGGCAATCTTTTATAAAATTAAGATGCGCCTGAATGTATAATCTAGTTCTTAAGCTGAAACTTGCTGTAACAACTTCTAAGAATAGCTAGGCTAGTGATAATTTTAGATCCACTTCATGCCAACTGTTCTTTCTATTCTTGTGCTTTGTGCTTCATGCAACTGAAGTACCGTTATTCACATATAATATTTGTGCTAACCAACCTTCATCTTCTAGAGCCTCCATGTTATGCAGACCCGTATCTTTGGGTTTTCTGAACATTGATATTCCCACCAATCAACTATTTACCTTTTGCACTCCTAGAATATCAGGAACCTCTACTTCTACACATTTACCATTTGACATGTGCTAATATACTTGGCCAAAATCATCAATCCCTATTAGAATTAACTACATGATCTAATGAATCTAATAGAAAGCATAAATAAGAGATAAACCAATAATAATAATAATAATAATAATAATAATAATAATAATAATAATAATAATAATAATAATAATAATAATAATAATAATAATAATAATAATAATAATAACTGTATATCTGAGATAATAACATAAATGAATAAATAACTCAAATATGATGAATTACTCTGATAATTCAATATTAATCTGATATGGAATACACAAATACCCATTGCTTATATAGCGCAAGGCGTGCATGATAAAGATCAGGGAACTCACACAACACGTGTAGTTCAATTGATATATGTCTACATGAATAGTGGAGTGCAACTCCACACTAACAAGATAGGTGTTCAACTTATGTAAATGATCAACACAAGTTGACTATTAGTTAAACAATCTTATCCTATCTTACCCTGAATAGTGGAGTGGAACTCCACTGTAACACGATAAGTTTCTAAATTAACTACTAGCTAAGCAAGCTTACCCTATCTGGTGCAAATTATTAATAAACATAATAAACTAATTACAATAAGTAATTAGTGCACCAAAATAATAAATAATAAATACAAGTAAATGCAATAAAGCAAATAAATTCACCAACAATACCTTCTTCAAAACCTTCTTTATAGGCTAGCATGTATGCCCTTATTGATTCATTTATTTTCCAACACATTGTTTCCCATGTACGTATCGATGCATGACACTATACTTAGTAAAAGGTTTCCCCTTGAGTTGTTATTTCCTCGCTTGCATTGATGCATGAGCATTAGTAGCCTAAGCTGAAATTTGGGGTCAAAAATGGTTTATTGATTTTGACCTAGATAAAAAAAATAGTCAAATTCTCAGGGTTACAAGTTAACCACTTCCAAAAGCTTCTACTAGCGACAAAAATTAGTTCTAGTAACCAAGTGTGTTAGTTTTTATCATTCTTATTCTCTTTTCACTATTCTTGCTTGTTCAATCATCTGGTTATACTATTTATCAATATTTTAGGCTTAAGATTAGGTTTTATTATTGTGTTACAAATGTAGCTCCCTAGACTATTGCCAAATATATTTCCACAAGTTTCCTACTTTTATGTACTACACAGAGGTGAAAAAGATTAAAGAATGCCCAAGATTATATAGAAAGATTATTGAGAAGGAGAAAGCACAAAATGGCACTAGAATGATAAAAATTGGTCATCATGATGAGAAGTTGGTTTCAAGACAAGGTGAACTCAAGAAAAATGGTGGCCCTAAGGTCAATATAACTATGCATAATGACACTAACACACAATCAAAGGTGGTGGAATCACCTAAATAAAATGCTCAACGTGTGCATTGCACAAAGGTAATAGAGTATCCTGATGGTCTAAGATATATACATATCTTACAGGAGGCCACATACATGATGCAGAACCTTCAGGGAGAAGTCCAGGATGTGCGGGTCATTGAGTCCAAAATTAAGGAAATATAAAAGAGGGGCCAATGCAAAATATATTGAATAACTCTCCAAGATATTCAATTTACTAAAATAAGAAGCAAAGTCATGACTAATTGAAAATTGGATACAACATAATGTGATTGGTGTGACATAAGAGCGGTAGGATAGAGGAAGGGATATCAGAATGATGCATAAGGTTAACTACAACCATGATCTCTTGATTGATGGTACCATTAATGGTGTTTGATTCGTGACAACCTGATTGACATAGGTGCTAATGTGAACGTCCTTAGCAAGGATGTTTAGAGGGAAATGAGAAGCCATTCTCTACAACCTTCTCCTCATTTTCAAGGTTCAAGCACAACCCCTTGGTAGTTTAAGGAGTATATGTGGATATAATGGGAGAAAGCTTTAGTGTAGCCTTTTAGGTTATTTAACTTGTTGAAATTGATAACTACCCAACCTTACTTGGTATCCCATGGTGTTATGAAATTAATAGATACATGCTTCAAGAAGCATTTCATGAGCTTTGAGAACCGAGAGCATTGGGTATTCATCCCTATGGACAATTGTCAAGTCCCTACTTATGTTGATAGTGTTGATGTGGATGAGGGTATCAAACATAACTATAATATCAATGCATAGGGGAAATACCATATCAATCCTAGAGATGATGGAGTCTTCATATGGAAAAATGGTGTATTTATATTAGATACCACAAGCTTTGCATGTGAAAGTGTTGAGAAAAAACTGTGCTGGGATAATCTCTATCAAAAGACCATTTCTTAAAGTTTTGACTATGGCCCATGACATAAGCAACTAGCCATGCATGGGTATGTTCAGACATGTTTACAAAGAATATTTAGTAAACATGATCATATAATTTTTTTCTCATCCATTTATTGGGACTCAAATGCCCTACTCTTCACAAACTCTAGCTCTTGATCCACAAACCATCTCTTAATCCTTTTGAAAGATATTATTCCAACCATTATTGAAAGCCTTCTTCATTAACTAGTTCAATAAGGGTCATGATAATGGAACCAAAAAGTTGGGGTTTTTGTTAATGCTTTAATTATTATCTTGTGCCACTAGTATGAACCCAAAAAATAATCTTAGTTGTCTACGTTGCCATATCATGCAAGTGCTACTTGTGCACCCACCCAAGCCAGTGAGAGAGATTATTAGGGTACATTGTGTTAATTAACAAAGATGAAATCATAATAGAAACCATTAGAACAATATAACAAGCACAAAAACATAAATCACTTAACTACTTAAGTGCGTGAATCCATTAACTAGCTAACTCAAAAATTAATAACAACTTCAATATATTATCAATGGTTTGTAAATACAAAAACATACAACATTACATAATGGTTCGACACAATACAATATCAAGGTTATTACTTGTAAAGATAGTACAATATGATCAACAACTAAATGCTCAATAAATTATTACATTATGCAAGACAATCTTTTATAAAATTAAGATGCGCTTTATTGTATAATCTAGTTCATAAGCTGATAGATGCTCTAACAAATTCTAAGAATAGCTAGGCTAGGTGATAATTTTATCTCCACTTCATGCCAATGGTTCTTTTGATTCTCATGCTTTGTGCTTTGTGTAACCGAAGTACTGTTATTAACGTCTAAGGTTTGTGCTAACCAACCTTCCTCTGATAGAGCCTCCATGTTATGCAAACCTGTATCTTTGGGTTTTGTGAACATCGATATACCCACCAATCAACTATTTACCTTTTGCGCTCCTATAATCTCAGGGACCTCTACTTCTACACATTTCCCATTTGACATGGGCCAATATACTTGGCCAAAATCGTCTAGCCCTTCTTCAAAACCTTTTTTTATCGGCTAGCATGTATACGCTTGTTGATTGATTTATTTTCCAACATTATTTCCCATGTACATATTGATGCACGCTACTATACTTAGTAAAAGGTTTCCCCTTGAGCTGTTATTTCCTTGCCTACATTGATGCCTGAGCACTAGTATCCTACGCTGAATTTGGGGGTAAAAAATGGTTTGCTGATTGACCTAGATACAAAAAATAGTCAAATTCTCAGGGTTATAGGATAACCACTTCCAAAAGATTCCACTGGGGACAAAATTTAGTTCTTGTAATTAGGTGTGTCAGTTTTTATAATTCTCTCTTTTCACTGTTTTTGCTTGTTCAATCATCTAGTTATACTATTTATCAATATTTTAGGCTTAAGATTAGGTTTTATTATTGTTTTATACTATATTTTTATAAATCTATCTTGTGCCTTAGTTTTAATACATTTTACACAATGTTATTTTTGTTAAATAATTACAAAGTAACTCCAATCATTACATCACCCACCTTTCCAAGTATGTGCCTAATGTCCATACTTCCCATGAAATGAGGGGAAAGGGGATGGAAAGTGGCATATGAGTTACAATTGAAATGTAACTACAATATTCCTCATAATAATAAATATCGTTGATGAGACAAAAAAGATGAAACAGCTACAGATATTTAAAAAACTGAGATAAAAAATAATCTTTAATAAATTCTTTATAATGTGTTTAAGAAATCTTAAGAAGACTTGCATGAGTATTCATTACTCTAATATCATTTATTTTCTCATAAATATCTGGTAATAACCATAACATAAATAGGATCTTGTTTGCTAAGTGGTTCCCTTTTGTGTTGTGATAATTATGTAAAATACAATTACTCAAGGTGCTTGTGTACTAAGTGGTTCCCCTTTGCATTGTGATTACTATTAAAAATACATAAATAATAAATATTATTAAAATAACAATCATAAAAAATCATCTTGAAATGACTTAAATACATGAATAAATATTCGACAAAAATTAACAATATTATATTTATTAAATTATTTTAATTTTAGAAAAAATAAATTTAATATATAAATTTTATATTAAATGCAGAGATTAAAAAGTTAATTTATAATTTAATTTTCATTACTTTAACATTAAGTAACGATAACTCCAAATAATAATAAATATATATAATTCTTCACTCTTTTAAATATCGTTTTTAAATAAGAATATTTAATTTTTCTAACATTTCATGTATCTATATTTTAAAACACTACAAATTATAACATTACCAACTATACTTTATATTATAAAATTCTTTGTATTTTAACATATTAATAACGTTTAAATAAACAATTATTGTCAAAATTATTATTAAAAAAAATATAATATTAAAAAATTAAAGTTTTTTTTATATAAATTTAAATTGAAAATAAACTTTTCTCAAATCAAACCAAACCAACCCCAAAATTATTTTAAAAAACAAACAATTATAATAACCCAAAAACAAAAATCTCATTTTACACATTTTACAATGTACTACCTAAGTTCCATGTATCACTATGATCTCACATGTTTTAATGTCTCTTTCACATGTTGTTAGGTATATTGAAAGGATGAGCTTCTTCCATGTACCAATGAGTATATAAGAAGGGGGATCATATAGAGAAGTTCGGTATATCGGTTTAGTGGTATATAGAAGGGAAACCTTGTATGAGTGATAAGAAACCATTTCATGTTCTCTTGATAGAAAATGATTAAATCAAAATAATAGTTGGTATAAAAATAACTAGGAAGGACACCTGGTTATAGTGGCCTAGAAAAGTTGATAATACTCTTATCTTCAATGAATTGTGGTTTGACATTTGTGATCGAGATACAAAACCAGTTGAACCAACAACAAAAATATAATTACAAACTTAGAAATATAACAATTATAAGGCATTGGCATTGATAGGGGCCTCAGTTGATGGATAATTTTTTTATCACATACAAGGGCGCAACACACGATGGGAAACACTGTACAAGTTAAAGGATTTATATATTTAGAATTTATAATTTGAATACATATAATTTCAATTGAAATTGTTCACTCTTGAATTGAAAAATGGTTATGTAATAAATTTGGCTTCAGAAATCTATGCAATTGAACACAAAGTTAAAGATGCTAGTATTAAAAATGATATATAAATGTTTGCCTTTATAAGATCTCTTCTCACATATTCAACGTATTTAGAGTCTTTTCAAGAAACCAATCAACTAAAGACACTCACTTTTGATTAATTGGTTGAAAAAATGGCTAAAAGAGAAAAGCCTTTGGAAGAAAGACTGAAACAATAGGGGAAAGTATTTTATATGCTCATCAAAAGGGAAATTTTTCCAATAAGGATTTATTTGAAAAAATGGAGGAGATGATAAAGGATAATGAAGAAATAATAGACGAGGAGGCAAAAGTGGAAAAAATAATGATCAACATCATGAAAATCAAAATGATAAACAAAACTTGTTTTGCAGATGCTGTGGTAGAAAAAGGAGTTGTGAGGCTCAAGTATGCAAAACATGATGGGACAAGATTTAGGCCTATCAAAAACAAAATAAGAAAATAGGGAAAGGAAAATAATATCATAACCAAACTTCGCCATTCACTTGTAAATTGAATTTGGCATAATTACCCTGTGTATAGGTGTACTAAACTTAGAGTCTGAAGATGTTTATGAAAGGTATTTAGTAGGTTTGAAATACACAGTGAAGTTCCTATAGGTTTGTAATAGCATAATGAAAGGGTTGACACCTAAGATACCATGAAAGTGTGAGATAATGGTAGATTGAGACCTTGTTTATGCGCTTGAAAGTAATGCATGGTAAATGTTTATCAAGTTTGTCATTGCAAGGTACAAAAGACTAGATTTTAGTATCTAGAAAATCACCCCTTTTATTATAGTAATGGAATTGCTAGAGTAAAAGGATAAAATATACCTAAGTTTGTACAACACACAGTGTCTTTGGTATGAAGCTACAATTATGCTATTTACTCAATAACAAAACCTACGATCATTCGTAGTCGATGTCCACAGATTGCTATATTAATTTGAAATCAATTTTTTACATTTTTGAAAGAATAAGGGTTAGATTACACATTGGTGTTGGTAAAAGCCATGTTTCCATTGTAACTTATTGGAGATGATGTTTCCTTGTTGAACCATTGGAGAAAATTTTACTTCCTTGTTGAAGCACATGAAGAGTTGTGGTGATTGTGCCCCAATTTATTTATAACTAATAAAAATCTTCGGTTGGGAAGACAACATGATAAAACATTCATGAATGGTGAGATAACGACATAAATTACTAACCCAAATAATTACGTATGTAAAAGAGAACCATAAAGCTAGGTCACTCAAAGAAAATGAATGAACCACTACAAATGGCTTATAAAATCAAGTTTATAATTTTGCTCAAGTTCACTCCATGTAAACAAAAATATGATCGAAAGGGAATAAATAATGATTATTCCCCCATCATAAATTCAAGTTTTGTTTGTATAGTTTCACTCAATGTAGAATAGAATGCATGATCAAAAGAGAATGAATAATGTTCATATCCTCATCATGAATATAGATGTGCTAAGTGTGAAGTGGAATGACAACCATTTGCCATTGAAATGTGAACTGCACTATTGTGTATGTGCATGAGACAATATCATGCATTGTGAATATGAAAATGTGTATATATATGCATGAACAAGTATCATGCTCCCTGAATCTGGACCAACTTATATAAAGTTATATGCATTTATATGTTGAATTTGAGAACCTGCATCTCAAATGTATGTATAAATTATGCATATATACCCAAGTGTGTATGAATATGTGATCAAGTGTCTTTAACATGAGCTTATATGCATAGCATATTCCCTTGTAATTTGTATCAATGTGCCAATATTTGTCATGCAGCTGATCCACATGATATCATAACCGTTATGAATCTCTAAAATCTATGACAATCCCATTGTATTTTCACCTTTTATAGATGATGGATGTATCTTTTAAGTCACTCATCTCAAAATAAGAGTTATCTATATCATGTCATGTATAAAGATAACATCATGTAATATTATGTGAAAATGTGAAAAATATGTCATCATAGTAATATATATGTCAATCAATGCATGTATGTAACATATGTGATGTAGGGCATATAAGTGTTATGTCTAGATAGATGTATCAATGAAGCTTGCAATATAAGAATTTTTGAATAAAACAATGCGGTAAAAAGTGTATGATATATATCATGCCAACACTCATTATTAGTGATTTCAAAAGGTGTAAGTATTAGTGTCACACATAAGACCAGGACCACATAAAAGGGACATAAATATGTTGCAACAATAAAGGCCGAGGGCCACATGCAAGGGGACATAAAAATGTGATAAAAAAGGGACATCAAGGATGTTGCATCAAATAAGGCCAAGGGACACACACGATATACAAACAGAAAGTAACATAAATTTAATATAATACTAGCATCAATGGAATATAAAAAAAAGAACTAGTCTTTAACATCCATATGTATGAATGTCACATCATAGTATTTAGATGTTACATAGATGAATTTAGTTTTTATAATAGTTGCTTAACAAGAGGGTGTTCTTCAAAACTACGTTGCTCTTAAGACTCATAAATAGAGTTTCATTAAGGCTAATTTATTATCTTTACATGGTGGATTAATTAATTTAGATATTTTAAATTGAAATATTTTAATGACATAATTTCAAAATACACATATTGATATGTGTATTCAAAATATCTAAGCTAATACAACCATTAAATTAAACGATTTTCAAATATATTTGCGAATAAGGAGATCCACTTAGCATACAAACATATAATATGGAAGTAATTTTCATTTACTATTTACATATAAATGAATATTAAAAATTAAAATATCCTGTTATGGATTAACATGGATTTTTGGGTGGACCCCCAAACTATGTGGGACACAATCAGAGTCCAAGTTCCAATTCATCATGATCATTATATTAATTGGTAATCCTATTATTATCAGATAGGGCATGTTCATTGATAAACTTATTACTATCACATGGCACCGCATAGATGCTCATGTATGTATAAATCTAATTAACTGTTTACTGTTGCTCAAAAGACATATGGAGCTTCAAATATTAGTGACACTAAATGAATATGATATATTATATGCTCATCAAAGTGATTTAATGGAAATTTTCATGTATGTCCCCTTTCAATGCATAATATAAACAATATGGGGACACAAAAAAAATGCCATGTAAGTGTAATTTTCTAACTCTAATATAACCTCAATTGGTGGTTATGGTGGTGCCATTCTAGGTCTATAGACTTTGTTCTAAATATAATACTTGTAATCATTATCTCAAGTTCTATCTCTTCTTTATCACCTCATGCTCTTTCTAAAATCAGAATATGATTTAATACAAAATTTTATTTTGGTGTGATGATGTACATTAAACTTCATTCAAAAAAAAAATACTGTTGTTATCAATATCCTTCCTAATACCTTCATCTAATGAAGCATTAGTCATTTTCAATAGTAATTCTCAATCATGAATCATGGGATGAACATATATAACATTTGGTTGAAGATGAAACTTTTCTTGCTCTTTGCTTCCACCTTATTTTGATTTCAATGTTAGCATGTCAAGTCTTTAATTTCCTAGTTTATAAAAAATGAGTATATTTTTAAAAATCATTTCTTCAAAAGTCAAAGGAATACTATGGAAAGTATTCATAATGGAAACATTATAAATATAATTACAAGTTTACTTATGTTTCCCTTTCAAAATATTGGACATGTTATCTTTTTTACTTATAAATATAATTAGAATTTACTTATGATTGTAATATTTACATTGTGTCTTTTTATTTGGTGTCTTTGTAATGCCATTTTAAATTAACTTCTTTTCTGAAATGGTGGCAAAGGCAATTGTTTTTTGGACATGATAATAAATAGCCTACCTCTAAAGTTCTAATCCCGAGTTGTATTTTGAAATTGCTTCCCAAAATATCATGTAAGAAAGATTAAATAATTGAAACTCATGATTCGTTGACTATAACATCCTATCTAGAAGACTGGTACGGTGAAGGTTAAGTAACGAAAACAATAATATGTTATTACTTACTTATAATGGTAGCAAAGGTAAATTTTTTAGACATGGTAATAGATAGCCTGCCTCTAAAGTTCCAATACCTAGTTGCGTTTTGAAATTACTCACTGAAATATCTTGTAAGAAATATTTTATAATGGAAACTCATAATTCCTTGAGTGTAACATCTATCTGGGAGACTGGTAGGGCTAAGGTTAAGCAATGAAAGTGATATTATGTTTACTTATGCAGTTATGAATAGGTTGGAGTTATGCAAAAATGGAAGAAAGAGAGAATTAAAAAATCATGTATATTTCATTGCATAGAGGGATATAGAAGGATAAACCTATTGATATCACACATCACCATGCAAATGCTCATGTACGGATGCATTCAATTGACCATTACACTACCAATTCGAAAGACATATGAAACTTCAAATATTAATGAAACCAAATTAATATGATATTTTATATGCTCATCAAAGTGATTTAAAGGAAGTTTTAATGTATATTCCCTTTCAATACGTAATATAATCAATACAGGGATAAAAAAAGGGCATACAAGTGTAATTTTAAAACTCTAATATAACTTCAATTAGTGTTTATGTTGGTATCCAAAAGCATACAAGTGTCATGTCAAGATAGATAGATATAATAGAATAATGAATATGTCATGATAGTAAGAATAAAAAATCTTGATAGTAGGAGCAAAAAATCTAAATATGTATGAAACATGTATCCTAAAGCATACAAGTGTCATGTCAAGACATATATAAATAAAGGAAATGACATTGCAAACAAAAAGAAGAGTGTCTAGTAAATATCACATCATGATAAGCTCAAAAAAATTGTTGGTGCATTTAGTACTTTATTGCATTTACTTGTATTTATTATTTTAGCGCACTAATTACTTATTGTAATTAGTTTAATATTTTTATTAATAATTTACACCAGATAGGATAAGCTTGCTTAGCTAGTAGTTAACTTAGACACTTATCTTGTTACAGTGGAGTTCCACTTCACTATTCAAGGTAAGATAGGATAAGATTGTTTATCTAATAGTCAACTTGTGTTGATCATTTATACAAGTTGGACACCTATCTTGTTAGTGTGGAGTTGTACTCCACTTTTCATGTAGACAGATATCAATTGAACTACACATGTTGTGTGAGTTCCCTGATCTTTATCATGCATGCCTTGCTCTATATAAGCAATGACTATTTATGTATTTCATATTAGATTAATATTGAATTATCAGAGTAATTTATCATATTTAAATTATTTATGTTATTATCTCAGATATACAATTATTATTTATTAATACTACTATTTTATCTTTTATTTATGCTTTCTATTAGATTAATTATATTTTGTAGCTAATTCTAACATGGTAATAGAGCTATCTTGAATCCATAGATTGCTAAATATTCAAGAGAAAAATATCTAGATATAGGATCAATTTTTTGATTTTGTATATAGATACAAATTAGAGCTTTGTGGAGAATTTTTGAGCTCACCATTGTGTTTAGAGTGCCCGAGATAGGCAAAATTGTCTACAATTTTGTCTAGATTGGGTACAAGAGGCAAAATTAGAAAGGGTTTGATCTAGAAGCACCACACCCAAATCTGGTGGGTACCTAAAAATCAAAGCATTTCTGAGCAAAATAGACCTCATGGTTGCATTCAAAAGATTTAAAAACCTACATATCCATATAAAATTTGTCCAATTTGGACACAGTCACTCCAGAAGACAATTTTTTTTTGCTCCCATGTACGGCCGTACGGACTGTGCAGACCAATTTTTTTTTTGGCAGGCCTCACGGATCAATAGGCAGATTTGAAAGGGCAAATTTGAAAGCCTGCCATTTGAACACTGGGAGGTATTTTTGAGCGACTTTTTTTTTGAAATAGCTTAAAACTTCAAGCTCTTCACTACTGTACTTTCATTTTTTTCTAGTATTTTCTATATTTTTTTAGAATTTATATTTTTATACAACTCTTGCCCATCCTCATTTTTACAACTTCAGAGGCTCATAACTTTCACATACGACCTCAAATTGAGATACCATTTGTTTTGAAAGTTAATATTTTTTTGAACACATCATATTGGTGTAGAAAGTTTTGTAATAAAGTGCATATTTTTTGTACTTTTAGACTAGAGGGCCTAAATGAGCTTTTTGTAAACTAGAAAAATTATAATTCAAGCTTGTAATTACACTCAATTATAAAGTGACAAAAATAATTGTTGGGTGGGATAAAACTAGGTAATTCAGGGGATTTTGTGGTGTGTTCAGTACTTTGATTTATGCTTTGTGACAGTTTATTTTTGATTACATCGTGGGGAATCCTAAGTTCTCACTATTAACAACATACAATTATAATACATGGAAACATAATGATTGGAATGCATTAATGATGCTAGGATATATGTCTTATATAAAAACTCTTCTTGCTACACTTACTGATGCCAAAGAGTTACAACACTTTCTCTTTGAAACTACTAAAGTAATTGGATGCATTTGGTCATACATGTCTTTAGATTTGAATTTTTATCTGGAAAAATGTACAACTCCAAAAGAGGCTTGGGATAAATTAGCATCATTATTTGTAAAAATAGATGAGGTTCATGGTTACCAAATTGACAACCAACTCATTAGTTTGGATCCTAAAAATTATGCTACAATACAAGATTACATCACTAAAGTCATAGATCTTAAAGCACAACTTTTTGAATGTAAAACTGATACAAAGAATATTCAATAGATTTTCAGTGCTTTACACAAATTAGGTCCTAAATATTCATCCTTTGTCTCTAGCTTTCAGACTCATCGGCTCACATTGGGCACATCTTATCAAATGCCCACCTTTGAGGTATTCTCTGAGATTCTAATGGATGAAGAAGAAAAATTAATAGCTATGGGTCTAATCAAGTCATCCAAATCTCAAGCTCTAGTTGCAAGTCAACCTCAACATAAACAAGTTTCAACATTAGCATTAAATACAGGTTCAAGTAAAAAGAAGCAGAATAAGTCATAAAAGGATAAGAATAAAGGGCAAAAATCTTCCTCACAAGGAGATTATAAATCCACTAATAAGAAAGGGGATTAAAAAAAAAGACTAGCACTCTTTGCCCTTTTTGCAAAAAGGGGTTTCATAATGAACAAGATTGTCGGGAGAAAGAGATTGATGAACTTAAGGGTCCTCTCAAAAAGAATAACATCAATCAATCCTCTTCAAAGGATTATTACACTCCTTTAAATTTAGGGAAAGGGAAAGCTACGGCACTAGATGCATTGGCAAATTCTCCCAAGTCATGGGTCATTGACTCAGGTGCTTTGCACCATATGGGTTTTGATCAAGAACAATTTTCTATATTAGAACTAAGTTCCTTGCCTCATATTTTCATAGGTGATGATTCTAAGGTAGATGTTATAGGAAAATGTACAGTTGATGTTGATAGTGGTGTATTTGAGGATGTCCTTTGTGTGCCAGAGTTATCAACTAACCTTCTTTCTATCTACCAAATCACTCACTTTGATACTGGTAGGAAATTTGAGTTCACACTCAATTCTGTATCAATCAAAAAATTAGAGGATAATGCCTTAGTTGTAGTGAAAAAATTTAACAACAATACTCAACTTTATTCATTCTCCCACTTTGTGCCTTAGTCTTCCTCTACAACTTTGCTCTCACACACTAATTCAGTGAGCAAGTTATGGCATGAGTAGTTTGGTCATCTGAACTACTGCTATTTATTGCAACTTAGTTAGTAGGAGATGGTTACAGGGCTTCCACAAATTTAGTTTTTTGGGGGTGTATGTCATGGTTGTGCCTTAGGCAAACATCCAGAGGATAAGTTTGATAAAGGGAAGGCTTGGAGGGCTCCACAATTCCTCAAACTTGTTCATAGTAATTTAGTGGGTCCATTACCTACTTTGTCTTTTAGTAAAACCCGTTATGTTCTTACATTTATTGATGATTATTCTAGATATACTTGGGTTTATTTTTGAAACTCAAGAGTGAAGTATTTGATAGATTTATAGAGTTCAAAGCTCTAGCAGAGAAATAATTTGGGAAGTATGTCAAGATTCTCCACATAGAAAATGGGAGGGAATATGTGAACAACAAATTTGAATAATTCTATGCTCTTGAAGGAATTAATCTTCAGTATTCAGTTGCATACACACCTCAACAGAATGGTGTAGTAGAGAGGAAGAACAGATTCTTAAAAGAGATGACAAGTTGTATGATTCATGCAAAATCATTAGTACCTAAGTACTGGGTGGAAGCGATTAATTGTGCTACATATATACATAATAAAGTTCCTCACAAAGCTTTAAAGGGGATAAAACCTCTTAAAGTTTGGTGAAATAGGAAGCTAGATGTGCATAATTTTAGAGTCTTCAGCAATCCAACATGAGCTCACATACCTTCAGATAAGCATCATGCTTTAGAACAATAAAGCCAAAATTTTATATTTGTGGGATAGCTTGATGGTGTTAAGGGATATCAGATTATTGATTCAGATTCACATGAGCTTATTATAATAAGCAGTGTTTACTTTGAAGAAAGTCCTTCAGACTTGTCTTCTAACATTTTTCATTCTTCTTCCTTAGAAGAATCAGATAACAGTGATGATGCTACTCCTACTTTATCTACTCATAGGGATGATGAGGTATTACCTCCCCAATAGGGTTTAGTAGGACATGTCCTCCTCCTCCTCCTCCTCTAGATCCTCATCCATTGATGCCTTTGTGGGCTAGACAAACTTCAGTGGATGTAGACCTTCTTGTTAGGGATCCATTAGATAGAAGGAGAACATGGTCACATCATGAGTTTCCACATTCCTACATTGTCATAACTTTTGATCCATAGTCTTTTCAATAAGCCATAAGGACAGTTGAGTGGGATTCAATGATGGAAGAAGAGTATGACTCATTGATTAGGAACAACACTTGGGATCTTGTTCCTCTTCCTAAGGGAATAAAATTAGTATGATGTATGTGGATATATCAGACTACGTTTGTAGTAGATGGAAATATTGATAAGTATAAAGCATGCTTAGTGGCCCAAGGTTTTTCCCAAGTAGAAGGCATTGACTATATAGAAACCTTTACACTTGTTACTAAGATGAAATCTATTCACTTGATACTAGTTATTGGTGCAACTCATGGTTGGGCTATACATCAGATGGGTGTGAAGAGCACCTTTCTTCACAGGGATCTTCATGAGGAGGTTTATATGGAGTAGCCACAGGGGTTCATTCAAGATTCTTCATTGGTATGCTACTTGAATAAGTCTCTCTATGGTATAAAACAAGCCCCTAGGGCTTGGTATTCTAAGATGGACATATTTCTTCTCTCAATTGGGTTCTCGAGATGTCACTCAGATCTGAATGTTTACATTCTATGATAGGAGGATTCACTATTGTACTTGGTGCTCTATGTTGATGATCTCATTATTATAGGGAGCACAACATCCATCATCAATAGTGTTAAGATTGCACTTCATGATAGGTTTTCTATGATAGACATGGGATTATTGCATTATTTTCTCAGGATTTAAATATCATAGTCTTCTTCTAGGATTACACTTTCATAGCCCAAGTATGCCATGGACTTGTTAGATCAGTTTCACATGGTTGATTGTAGGCCTTCATCGACTCCTTTCATTTCTGAAATTAGACTTGAGGTTCATTGTTCCACTCCCTTGGTTGATGCCACATTATATTGATATTTTGTAGGCAACCTCATCTATTTGAGTCATACGTGACCCGACATTTCATATGCAGTTGGCATGGTTTCACGCTTTATACAGACACCACATGAGCTTCATTAGAGAGATATCGAGAATATTTTGAGCTACATTTAGGGCACTATCAGATACGAGATTCACTATACAATAGGTATAAGTTTAGACTTGGTGGGATATATAGATTCTGATTGAGTTGGTGATTATGATGATCATAAGTCCACTTCTGATTACAGTTTTCACTTCAGATCCAACCCCATTTATTAGCAGAGTAAGAAACAAAATGATATTGCTCTTTCATCTACAAAGGCTAAGTATCATGGCACTTTAAATACCACTACTGAGGCTATTTGGATTCAAAATATTCTCACTGAGCTTGGTGTTCCATTTTGGAAGCCATCAGTCATCTACTACGACAACCAAAGCACTATCCAGATCTCAAAGAATTTGGTTCATCATTAGAGAACCAAACACATAGAGATCCATATGTAATTATCAGGGAGTTGATTCATGCAAAGATCATTGATCTTAAATATTGTCCTACGGACGAGTAGATTGTAGATATTTTCACCAAACCTTTCACTGAGAGTAAATATCTTCACTTGCGATCTCTTTTGGGGGTGCCAGACATCAGTTCTTCAGGGGACATTAGTTCTTTAGGGGGGGTCTCTTAGACCTTCATTTTAAGGAGTTTTTTTTCCTTTGAGTTTTCTCCTTTCCTCATTTATTTGTACAGAGTACCTAATATGGCTACACATTGTCAGGACTCTTATATGCATAGCCCTACCTAAGCTTCGCTTATCGGGGGGTGTTGGTGCATTTATTTACTTTATTGCATTTAATTTTATTTATTATTTTGGTACACTAATTACTTATTGTAATAAGTTTATTATGTTTATTAATAATTTGCACCAGATAAGATAAGCTTGCTTAGCTAGTAGTTAATTTAGCCACTTGTCTTGTTATAGTGGAGTTCCACTGCAATATTTAGGGTAAGATAGGATAAGATTGTTTAACTAATAGTCAACTTGTGTTGATCATTTACACAAGTTGGACACCTATCTTGTTAGTGTGGAATTGCACTCCACTATTCATGTAGATAGATATTAGTTAAACTACACATGTTGTGTGAGTTTTCTGATCTTTATCATGCTCACCTTGCTCTATATAAGTAATGGATATTTATGTATTCTATATCAGATTAATATTGAATTATCAGAGTAATTCATCATATTTGAGTTATTTATTCATTTCTGTTATTATCTTAGATATACAGTTATTATTTATTACTATTACTTTTTTATCTCTTATTTATGATTTTTATTAGATTCATTAGATTGTGTAGCTAATTCTAACAAAAACAATACTAGATTTATCCACATAGAGAAATTAATATGAAGCTTTAAATATTCATTTACTTATCAATGTGAATTTTTTTGGGTGGCACCCATAATTATGTGGGGATACAATAATTTGAATTCCATTTCTTTTTATTCATCATGATCATTTGTATACTTATTACTATCACACGAGTCATGCTTGTTGGTAAACCTATTGTTATCATATGGTACATATGTTCATGATGAATATATCCATTTAAACCTTACACTAGAGTTAGAGGGACACAAAACTTAAAATATTAATGAAATAAAATGAATGAGATATTTTATATGCTCATCAAGGAAAACACTTATGGTGAATATTTAATCTTTGCAAATTATTGTTTCTTTAAACATTTAATAGTTGTTGTTGTCCCATTTCAATGTATATAAGGGAGCAAAAGAAAGAGAAAAAAAGAGTAAAGAAGAAGAGAAATAAGAGAAAATAAAAAAAAGGCATACAAATGTTTTTTTTGTTATCTAATATAATTTTTGATGGTGGATCTGGGGGTGCCATTATGAATGTAAAGGCTTTGCTATGAACTTATCAATTGCAATCAATAACTCAAATTCTAGCTCTTTATTATCACCTCTTCATTATCATCTCATTCTCTTCTTTGATTTCAATGTTAATGTGGCAAGTCTATCCACTTTCATAGTTTATTAGAAATGATAAGGTTTTTAAAAATCAACCAAAATATTAAGGAAAACATGGAAACAATTTGGCTATAAAATATTTGTAAAATGGGATTCTACATTTTTTTAATTATTGTTGTTATTAGTCTCGAAAGGTAGACTATTGCTTCCAATTTTATTTAAATGGTTATTAATCCTTCTTCTCTTTACAAATCAGATTACAATGATTGGCATGCTAGAAAATATGAGAGTATTTTACATGGGCAAGTTACATGTTGTTTAACTCATTAGATATAATATTATTGTCCTTGTAAATGGATTGGGTGAAAAAATGCTATATTATGTCCATCCTCACATCAATCAATGCAATTAATTTGGAGCAGTCATTAGAATGATGGTAGGGCAACCATTGTGTTTGATAAGATATCACCATACATAATTTATTGTTGGTCTCTTATATGGTGGCAGTGTTAGGTCATTAATGCCAAGCTAGGAAAGTGCAACACCCAAAGAGATCATCCAAGGAACTATATTTTTCTACCAATCATGATGCTAAGCTCATACTTATGCACCATCTCCAACATTCATTACCCATTATATCTTATTCACATAAATCCAGATAGTCTATGGAGTGAATGGAATGTTCTTGAAGTTATCCTCTATGTTCAATACTGTTTGCAGAAGGTGATGCTAACCCTATTAAACTCAAATTTGTCTTCACCACTATCTTAGGTAGAGGGTCATTATAGGATATGTTTCGGAGGGCATGATTCGAAACTCCAAATCTCGTGAATGGAAAAATGGTTTGAATTTGAGAAAATCATTTATGAAATTTGTGCTCCTTTTCAGGGTAGGATTTAATGTTTAGGCATTTTTTTTTAAATTTTGATTATTGTAAGGCTCTTTTCCATGGATCTTTTAACTATTTTCACCATTTGATTTAAATGTTTTTTGATTTAGTTTTTAAGAGAATTATGGTGTGTAAAACCCTAGCTTACTTAAGTAATGGATTAATAAATTAGGGAATAAATATAGCAATAAATACAACCACTAATTTCTATAATAATTAACCTATCTGATAATTCTATAAATAAAAATGAACTAGAATGAATTGTTTTTAGATAGAAATGGACTGAGACAGATGGATGACAGGCTGAAACTTGGTATAAGAGATATGTAGAGTGTTGCAAGTTGAAATCAAGAGTTATAAACTCTCTTGGATAGAACCATAGTCCTAAAAATAGTAGTACACCCTGCTAGTGTCCTCAAGGGTGCGATAGTGTCCTTTTGTAGCCAAGACAATGATATTCTAAGAGGAGCTTTGCCTAGTCCTGAGATGTTTGTGCCTAAGTGGATGAAAGCTAGTTCCCTGTCTATGTCCTATTTTGAATAATTTTATGCCAAAACCCTAGGTCTCCATATTTTTTAGGGTATTTTATGAGCACACATAAAAAATAATGGTTTTAGAAAGGTAAGTTGGACATGACCTCAACACCCCATGTGTTGAGTGTTGCCTACATACCAATACTTCAAAAGTTCTTTTAGCTTGATGTAGTTCTCCTAGTCTAATTATTAGTGCAAGTACAAATGAATGCTAATATGAGTGTCAATTTGAGTCCTTTGAGTATGACTTGAGACTAAAAATATGAGCTTTGGGCTGCTGTATATGAGTGTATGCAAAACTAGGGTAGAATAGGGATCAATGACCTTGATTTGCACAATTCTTTCTAAGTTTATTTATGAGTATTTACATATAGTGGATAAGTGAATGAAATAGGTGTATATATAACATTTTTTTACTTGTCAAGATGTGAAACAATTCTAGGCTGACCCTAAATTGCATTTAGGAATGGAAAGATATCTGTTGGAGGAGTAAAGAGCTAAGGGATACTAGTGTAGTCCCTAGGACATTAGTGTAGTGCGCTAGTGTCCAAAGGGCCATGGTAGTGTCCATGTGGTAGAAGCTAGTGAACTAGGGGTATGGATGCCTAGGAGGTGGATTAATGCTAATTTTGGTGTATTTGGGAATAGGCTAGACTTGCACAAAACCCAAAAAATGATCAAGAGAGGCATTAAGATAAGTCTAGGGATAAGATAGGAGAAGGTGGTTTCAAGTGAAACTCATCACACTAAAATGACATTTTAGATGACTATGTTTTCCCCCTTTATTATAGAAATGTAGCAAAGCAAAATGACTATGATAAAGGAAAATAATTGTACCTGAACTTACCTAAGAGGCAAAGCCTATGAATCTTGTTATGAATCTGTGAAACATGTTCCATTGCATATCCTGTAAATAAAAAAATAAGGAATTAGTCCTTACTTAAGAACCATCAAGAAAGACAAAACACTGAGTAAAGAGATGAGAGAAAGACGAATGGAATGAATACACATCATTGGGTATGCAAACTAATGCTACAACTTGGTGACATCCTATGTATGTGTATGTAGATGGTGATCAAATGGTGAATAATTTGGACTGAGCTAATGGCCTACTCAATCCTCATGTGTGGGTGGTTCAATAACTCAAGCTATCCTTGATTCCATTATTGCCCACCCTTACTTGGTGAATCATAATTTGTGAATAAAGTGGATTGGACTGATGGCTTGTCCAACCCTCCTAAGTAGGTGGCTTACGAAATCATGTAGGCTATGACTCCATAATTTACCACTAATGTTTAATAGATACATCTGTAACTAAAATTGCATAATGTCACTGAAGATGTGTGATGTAATTGAAATTATGTAGGATGGCTCTTGGGCCACTTAGAAACTCTAAAATGAAAAATGACTCAGAGGCTACTCAGGGACTCATATATGTAGCTCAAAGACTACTTAGTAATGCCAACCACTACAAATGGAATAAGGTATCAATCTAGTGCAAAACTAGTGTAAATGTTGTCTAGATTAACAATGTGGAGCATGACATGGAAGTACCATTCTATCTAAGAGTACTGATGTCAAACAGAACATATTGGAATAATATGTTATGTACATGCCCCCAACTCTAATATTTGTGCATATGGATTCTGGATTGAGTCATAATAATCTGTCTAAGTATTTGAAATTTAAAAGGGAGTGATCATGCCATGCATAATTCCCGCAATATAAGTAAACTTGCGTAATTCTTTTTATAACTAAGCATAAATTGAGCATATATGATAATCTATGACTAAAAATATGCAAACATGGATTGTACTTGTACTTTTCTAATAATTCTAGAATTTTTTGTGTTTGGACTATTGGATAATAGTGTAGTCCCTTGGACAATAGCACATTGTTCTAGTGTCCTTTGTGTTGCGGTAGTGTCCAAATATAATGTTTCTGTGTAAAACTGAAACTAATCCATGTATTACTATTTTTCACTATGTTTTTTTTATTATGGGCTTTATGATCTGTTTGTGTTTAAAACTGTGTTCTGAGTGCATTAGGATGGCCTGATCTCTGTGACAAACCCCTATGAATTCCTCATATTTTGAGTGGAGCTATTGAACCTCTGTAATAATTATCCTCTAAATGAAATATATGCATAATGTGTGTTAGATTGAATATTGTGGTAACCTGGGTACACCAAAAATTTGGTTGGCTCTTGTAACCTCCTTGTGTTGAATCCAAAGGTGAAGTGAACATTTTAGTGACCTCCTTGGAATGTTCCCCTCAACCACATAAACACTTTCTACTATCAGGAACATGTGGGAATATTCACCCCTTGTTAAGGTAGCTTTTTAGATTATAGATCAACCAAAATAAAGTCCAAGTACATGGGTTATAAGTCCATATCTATTTTTTAGGATAGTATCCCAAATATTAGTGACTCTCATATGGGGCATGTATACCTAGAATAGTTACATAACATAATGGATGCATAATCTCTAACTCTCATGGCTACCCTCTTGTCAATGAGCAGCTTACCATAGGCAATTGACTTTCGCATCTTTGTAAAATGCTTAGATATGGTATTTTCATGTACTCAACACTATAATATAAATATTAAAGAGATATGGTTGGAATGAGGTGCCTTGATGGATAATATATATGGCACCTCCATGGACATGAGTGTGAGGATTCTATAAAAGTAAACATATGATAAAATGAGTATTAATTTAGACAAGATTTATGGGATAGAAACCCAAAAAATCCAAAAAGTCATCACACAACCATCCACAATCGATTGTTGTAACACAAAAAAAGAGCCATGTCGAAACTCCTGAAGAACTTCTACTGGTCAAATTTCAAGGAATAATATTTAGACATGGTCACCCTAATCAATAGGGTGGTGGGTAACAAGACGACTTTGGAGTTCATCATTGAATGAGTATCATATATGGTGGAAAAAAATATATGGATTAGGAGAATATCATCAGTGATGCATTACAACAATAAATACTCAAACTAGGAGTAACAAAGACCTTCTATATGACTTTATACATGGTATACTCATTGGCATCAAATAGGTCTACCCTAGTCTCACCTAATTGGATAGTGCAAGTTTTACAACTAGGGTACATGAGTTCTACCTATAATCGACTTTGGAACAAATCAAAAAAACTTTTCAAATGGGCCAATAATACATTCACATATAAATTTTTATAGGCATTGAAGGAAGATTAGGGAGCCAGGATCTCTAAGGAAGTAGCTAATCTCATATCCCAATATAGAAGCTACTTTATTCAATTCTAAAAGTTATCCTATATCAAAGTAGGATGATTTCAAGGTTTTCCATTGAGACTCTCAAGGTTGAAAAATGAAAAAAATATTGTTGATTGAAATGTGTAGATAGCTTGTAGGCGTACATAAGAGATGTAGGTAGAAACATGTGGTGGCTGTAGTAATCCCAATCATCTTATGCCTTTACACTTGTAAGAATTATAAAATGCTCAAATATTGAATCTTCAATCACTTGGTTCATGATGCACCTTCACATGAGTAGATATTATTTTGACATCAAAGGATACGTAAGATCCCATCTCAAGATAAGTCCCTTGTATGCACACAAAACACATTTGGAAGAATCTTAGGTTGATTGTGCATATGAATATGAAGTTCAAAGAGATGATTGGGTTCTATTAAGTTTGAAAAACATAATTCTTTCACTACCACTTGGGTGACAACAGAGATGATAGATGACAATAATGAATTACTTGATCCATCCTATACTAAGACATCATAGCCTCACATATGCTAGTGATAAATTGGTCTACACAAGTGTTGAATGATATATAAATTCAAACCAATATAGTTTTAGAAACATAAATGAATTGGTTCAATGAGAAAATTTCATAATTCACAAGAGCTAAAAGCTCAAGGAGAGCCAAAACTATTGCCATGTCAATGCAAACTTTTGCATCAATCTCCAAAGAAACTAGTACAAACAATTTTGGCACCATATATCACCCAATATTTATTGCAAGAGATGGAGTTATGGAGGATGTAAATCAGCTCAATAAATCTAGTAAGCCCTGTGGTGAAGGATTTTTTATAGTGAAAATGTTACAAGTCAATAACTTAGTGTAACTGTAGTTATCGTCCTCCCTAGGAAGTGATACCTCTATGCACATTGATAACACCACAGAATAATATATCACCTCTATTCAAGGATTGGATCATATAATAACTATAATATTTATTTCAATTTTTTTTCCACATGCAGTAAAATTTCCTCTTCTTTTATCTTCTCCTCAAATTATGCTTCCACCACATTTTACACTGCCGTCCATTTCGACTGACTCAGGAGCACAAATGGTTAGTGTCATTAACACTAACTTTTAGTGGATTTTTACACTACTCAAAAGGAATAATAAATCCATTTATGCATAATTTCATGACTTTGATGATATGTAAAACCTCCAAAGAGACTCTTCCAAATAAGGCCATGACTATTTCAAGGTTAGTGTATGATTCATCTAGAGCCTAGTTCAAAGAAATTATTGAGCCAATTATTGAAAATAATAAAGAGGAAATGTCCATGTTTGATTATATCTTGAATATAATATCATTGAGTATATCCACTTTTGAGAGTGATGTACCTAACCACCAAGAAACTACCGATATATTTATCAAAAGGTCTGAGAAAGATGAGCTAACCCAAGAATAACTGAAAGATCAATTCACTGACAACTTGTGGGATATGTGAACTACATTTTGAATCCATTGGAGGCTCTAGTATTTCCCCATGTATATGTTCCAATTTAAGTACCCAAGATTATTAGATATTCCATCTCAACTATAAATCGATACAATAGCTATGGAAAAACACTTGAGGGTTGGTTGAACAATTTATTCTAGATGGTTTGAAATATATTGAAGAGATTGGTTTGAAATATATAAAAGAGATTAAAAAAATAAATGAGAATATTGAGTTAAATAAAAATATTATTGATAAACAAGTCCAATGCCATAAAAAATAGCTCAACTTGTGGGAAAGCTTAAAAGGGGATATAGATGAAATGTTAACCAAAGATGCTACATTGCTATTTAAAGGAGGAGTTTTTGATAAGAGAGAAAATTATATCTCATATGATTGGCTAGAGATCATTTTACACAAGATGGAAGTGTAAAATAAGGCAATGGAAGATATGAGGAAGCGATAAAAAATTGGAGGAGATAAGATGATTGAATCTTTCTCAATTATAGGGATCTTACATTGTGATTTTCTCAAAGAATATTGTTTATGATGAGATCTACTGAATGAGATAAATGAAAAATTCTAAAAATTAATCAAAAAAGAGATTTTCAAATAAGGTGCCTCCAAATTTTCATCTAAGAAAAATTCATACTTTTGTAAAGAAGTTGAATTACCAGTTGGAAGACTTGGTATAGATTCTTAATATGATGACAATGATGTCTAACAAAAGGCAATGTTACAAGATTATTGTGATTTCCAAGAGAAATTTTATTGCTGAGGTAGTGAAAATATTTAAAATATTCAAAGTATCACATATAAAAGAAAACGTTTTAGGTCAGATGGTCACCCAACCACCAAATTCATCAAGAGCATATCTTTCTTCATAGAAAACTTCTTAAGAAGCATTTTGTTTCTTTTTTGACTTGTTTTCCTCCTATTTTTTCATATTCTAAAAATATTTTTTTGGAAAAATATGAAATATAAACATAAAAATATAATATAACTAAAGTGGGAATGTGAAGGGTCATCCCATTCCCTCCTACATCTATAAATAGGAGAAATGGATATTGTACAAGGGATGTTTGATGCTCACTATAATTTTATTTGAAAGGAAGGAGAAGGAAACTTAATGTTCACTCTTCCATTGAGAATACAAAGGAAATTTAAGAACTTTTTGTCTTGTAGTTTCTCTTTGTAAATGTGTGGTATTCCTACGTTTAATAAATACATATCAACTCTCAAGCAATACTTTTTTAATTATCAAACTGTCAAACTATATTTATAATCTTTCTTGTCATACACAAGATAAGATATGTGTTTGTTTGTATATGTGTGACCCTTCATCTTTCTTATTTTCTGTTTTTATTTTAAAGGTATAGGGAAATACAACCTAATATTATATTTTACTTGTAAATATTGTAAATAATTTAATTTTAGTTTTCAGTTTTCAATAAATGGAACCTCCCCTTAGAATAAAGGATGAACTTTGTCCCCTTCACTATTGTGAAAGAGACTTATATGCCCTAGTGCCAAATATTACACCAACATAATGCTAATTTTATGTTTTTTTAATCAGGAAACAACAACATGAAATTATCACATATATTGTAAAGTAGCATGTCAAAAATATTTGAAAAAATTCCACATGCAAGAGACAGGGGACATTAGAGGCACAGGGAATTTATTTGAGCCCAAAATAAGAGATTAATAGAAGTGGGTTGAGAGGTTTTTAATAATAAGAATGTCAAAACACCATCTTCATGGAAATAATGATGAAATGGTCGATGAAAAGGTGGATTTATTTAAGGGTCAAATAGTGAGGGATGATTTTTTCCTCTGGATTACATCAAGAATGTTAAAAATAAAGTGAAGACAACAAAATTCAAATTTTCAGCAAATGATGCCACTAGTCTTAAGTTGTTTGTGGAAAGACATTTGAAAAATGTATTCTGATCTAAATAATACAAGGATGGGGTTGAATAATTTTATTTCATATTAAGCATGTAAATGAGAAAAAAATTGGATTAGATGTTGAAATATGCTCAAAATGGCCTGCTTCTAATGGATTATAACTTTGGGACAAATAGCACGAAGGTACTGATACAATTTATTTAAATCCCTAAAAATATTTTGTTATGTTTTTTCAAACATTCCCTAATACATTTGAGCATGTGTGCAGTTTAACATGTACACCATACTCGCATTTGATAAGTTGTACATTGGGATCTTTGGTTCACTGGTATTAATGTCAAGGACAATGGTATAAGATTTGGCATTATGGATATGTATGAATTAATCCTTCACACCCAATGTCATATTTTAGAGATTTGGCTATTTGATAGGTTGTACATTCATGCTAGATGATGCATGTTTGTAAATTATTATGATCAATTATTCACCCTAAATCTTAATTATTTGATGATAATAGTGCTTAGATCAACTTACACCATAAAGACATTGTCATATTAGTGGTAGGGAGGTGTTTTTCTACGAGGTCTATCTTTGTAGGTTTCCCATATGGTGAGCTTGGCTAAAGCAGTTGATTGTGAAGGTAAAATATGACAAGATAAGGTGGGGAATTTTTATGTATCTAAGTCAAATAATGCATATATATCCTAATGAGGATGTAGTAAACCATGAGGCATGACCATTCATTAAATATTTTTTCCCCCAAGAGTTGCATATATATGTTATTGGAATCAACATTGGACGCACCATACATACATGTCGGAAAGATGTTGTCATACTTTACCACATTTAGATTAAGAATAAAATATTACCTTCGAGGCCTGTCATTCCTATTCAAAAAATAAATTTCTAGATATCGTAAGATGTGTATTGCATCATAGAGTGGATTGGTTAGTGAAAAAACTAATCATTGTTATGTTTATTTATTAGTGGTGGAGTAAAATTATCAAGGAAAAGAGATATTACAAATACTTTTAGCTATGAAAATGGAAGAACAAGTCTTAGTTGAAATCCCATTATATCCCCAATAAGGATGCATGCATTGATACAAGTGATCTAAACTTTGCATGGGTTAAAATTTAGTTAAAAAATAACAATTATTATCACATTATTGTGGAAAGTATGGATTTTAGATTGTGTGAGTTTTCTTGATCAATCCAAGGCAATGTGTGCAATCATATAATCAAGGTGGTGGACGTGATGAAGAAAATGGGCTTGGAAAATATCACCTCGGGCAAATGAAAATGTAATAAAATTATAATCGCAATTAAAATAAACCTTTTATTATTTCATTAACCAACATGTTCTACTCAATAATGCAATAAATCACAACTATAGGCGTCAGAGGTGAAAGAGATAGTCAACGATATTGAATTGAATGGTGGAAACTATGTAGACTTTATAGAAGATGATGCATTACAAAAAAATACAATTAAATTGGTTTGATGTGGTTTTAAACTTTTTTTTATCATCTCTTTCTTGTCATGTTTAAGTTCTTGTGACATCTATGTTATTTTTTGTTGGGGTCATATTCAAACAAGGATGCTTCAGGAAATGATTGAGATGATAAGGACAGTCAAATACTAATTATCTTATCCATGCTAGACAAAAAATTTAAAAAATATTGATAGAGTAAGTCTCAATTTCTCAGATAAAGAAATAGAAGATTCTTGCAACAAGTTAAAGGAAAAATAAATTAGTATAAATATTAACATACTTCATCTCATAGTGTAAACATTCCAACATGTAGAAGAAAAATAGGGAATATTACTAAGATGAAAAAAAGATCAAATATCTTGGACATGGATTCATTATTTATTTAAACCCTTTCAGTCAAAACCCCCGTTTTTGCAACATATTCTCCTAGGGGATTGGCCTATGATTCCTACAAAATACACATAAATTTGACATACTTTCAAATTAGAACTTATTTTTTTTATATGGAAAGAAAAAATATAGCTATAGTTTCTAATTATAATTTTGATAACCAATTTAATAATTATAACAAAGTTATGGTTATTTCCAATGTGTTTATGTATATTCAAGTTCAGGATAATAAAGTGGCTCAGAAGGTCTCCCTTCTTCAGATCATTTTGGATCATTGAGGCAATGCTCTATGCATTGTTGCTTGTGGCCCACCCTTTTCACCCTCAAATGAGGGAAACCAATGGGTGGACACTATCAGAACCACTCCCACCATTGTTCAAATAGCTAAGTTGGGAGATCTCCTTTACACATGAAATCAACTCCCACCCAAATCGTAGGGTGAGGCTCACATCCTAAAAATTGGAGATGTTCTCTTATACCTACTTGTGATGGTTTGGGGTCCCTTCCCATGCATCAAGGCAATTGGGTGCCTTTGCCTCACCCTGACAATTTTTAATGGTTGGTTCTTTTTATCTCTCCCAATAGAGTTGATCCAAATGGATTTGTAGGAAGGCACTAATAAGATGGGAGAGACAATAAACAATGACAACACTATCACGGACCCCACACTTGAGGGGAAATACCTTTCATATGTTATTTGGGGCAACTTGAATGATAAAAACCCACATATCATCAGTCTCTTTGTTATGGCTATTAAATTATTATGTGTTGTAATTTTCTTTGTTAAATGCTCTTATTTATTCTTTCTCGGGCCCTTTGAATTCCTAATGTAACTATCACATTACGTGCTATCATACTACTAATTTTTTTTTTGTAAAATATATAGTATTTATGAATTAAAATATAAATATATATATATTGATATCACATGAACATTTTAATCATTTTCAATGAAACATGAATATTAACTACAAAATTAGAAACTCTCATTTTTATTGGTTTATCAAAAAGACATACCTCAATTGTAACTAAATGACAAGTTACAAACAACATGTGTTTGATCTAAATCCACATATATAAGCTATAACTAAATGACAAGGTCTAGATAACATGTATGTGCTCTAAATCCAGATACCTAAACTGCAAATATACGACCAAAAAAATACATGTATTTGTACTATGAGAGTTCTTATCACATTGTCATGTGTTAGATTCACCACTGATTGCTAGATAATTGTTAAATTCGAGTGCTTAAAATCCCATACATGCCCTTCCTATGTCTATGACCCTTGTATTTATATTATTTCTCTCAGAACTTTGTATTACTATATTTGTATTAGTTCTCACAAAAAAATGTATTATTGTAATTTTAAAAACAATGCTTAAAACATTTTGCGAATAATGAGATTATTAGTAATTACCATTATTATTATAAAGCCCTGTCATAATTAATTTAATCGACTCTTTATCATTAACCAATCACATAATGTTGCATATGGAATTTTGAAACTATGTTGGAAGGTCCATAAAAAGATATCATTATTTTCTTAGTTACCAGTAATTAGGAAATAGTCCTGTGACATACAACCAATAGTAATGGTAGGGCATTATTTCATTTATTTTTCTGCAGCAGCTTGAATAACCAAATAAAGATGCTTGTTAGTTATGGTGGGCATTAAAAAATTTCAAATAGGCAGTTTCAAACAGCGGACGAACTGCATGTGGTTAAATGGTAAACAAAGCCATTAAACAGTCGATGAGCCGGGATCGAATCCCTCTACAATGGTGCAAACTGCAAATCTGTAATCAATCCTGTACAATCAGGAAAAATTAAACAGATGTGACCAACATAATGACAAACCTCATCCCTCTACTGCAATAAGTTCTACTGCTGCAACATGGTACATATCTCCTTTAGTAAATGTATTTATCTAATTGTTCTAAGTTTTTCACTTGTTTTGAAATGGTTTATATATAAGATTATATATTATAATTTGTTATCAAATTCTCATCTTCCATATTTATTATCAAATTATAATGCATTGGCTTCACCTGTAATTACTCTTTATTCCACTTGTTTTAATATAACAACATATATTTTTAACTATCAAATTCATAACCAAAAAATAAAACAATACAATATTAAAAAAAACATAACACATGATATATTATGATAAAAATTTAGTTATCAAATTTAATAAAACAATTATTAAATTATCTCGATAGAGTCCAAAATCATGCTAATTATCATAACGCAAACACCCACAATACATACAAGAAAAAATCTATGAAAGATGAAAACATATATAATATGAATTTATTCAGGAAATATATCTATCTATTTAAATTAAGAGAAATAGCATAAATCTTCCAAAATAATAGTAACTCTCATCTGCAATGTACCTCGCCACCAGCCTTATATAAATAAGAGTAGTCGCATTTGATTGAAGCTACGAACTAGTATAGGACATAACGAGGCCCTAGATCTCTAAGTGATTAACCACCACTTTGAATGCTAGATTTTACAACCTTGAGAATAGTTCTAACGACCACAATCAACCTTACATACCTAATAAAATTTGAACTTGAATGGAGCTTGAAACAACCAAACCAATTTACCAATTCACTCACATCTCATCAATTGTAAACAAATCTATTATTATTATTATTATAATAATTCTATCTAATATTTTTTTAATTGATAATCTTCTTTCATACAAATAAATCTAAACATGTTATTTTTATTTTAAAGTACTTTCATCCTCTTCAATTTTTTTTAAAATATTATACTATGAAAAATTTGAGTACATATAAAACCCAAATAGAATTAAGTTCCCACCACCAAATAAGCTTGTAAACTCTTGAACCATTAAAAAAGGAAACTTTTAAAACATAATTTTACTAAAATTTCAAATCCCAGACATTTAAAGTAAAATTTATTCTTTTAGCATGAGATGACACAAACTCTGGAATAAGTGGCTCAAATTTTATAAGCACCTCCTAAATATGACATTCCTTTCCCTAAAATATAAGTTTGCATCTTTCCTTCCAAATATTCCAAATAAGGATTGTTGGACTTGTTCTTCTATCTTGAGAAAGTGTCTTTACTTGAACCTATGTACCAAGCTGAGAAGCATTGTAAAAGATAATGTGGTCTTTCCCAATGCCAACTAAGCTTGTCACACAACCATTCCAAACATTCAAATAAAAATAGAAATTTGAAAAGATACATCATTGAGACAAAGATAACACCTTGATGGCCCTTCAAACCCAATTTTATGAATTCTGTCCTAGGTGAATGTTTAAGCCAAAACTTCAATGATTTGATATCTTGGTTTCCCTTCCCCCATATTTAGCACCCACCCACTAGATTTTATCCTCATTCATATTAGCGAATATTTTCCTTTGGAAAAGGATATTTGACAAAATACTTTTTCAATCCTATGGAATGGGAGTATCGTCTATGCTTTTCCATCTCTTAACTGAAATTCGCTTAATTTTTCTCAATTCAAAATAATCCTTGACCTTTATACCCCACATAATAGATAAAATGGCCCTTGCATCTTCCAGCTCTTGAACATCCAATAGTGTCTTGTGCTCATTCTAAGATTTATTCAGAAAAAAAGTTGAATCTTCATTACTAATTTTGTTGGCAATTTGAATATCATGGTGTATAAGGAGATTGTTTGTAAGATTATTATTGATGTCAAATAGGCAAACATTAATGATAAAGGTATAGTGATTCGGGTTTGTCAAGTCTATGTACTTCATTTGCTTTTATTTATAAAGTTTTATAAGTAAAGTTGTGTTGAAAACCCGATTGGGTCAAGAGAATGTTGATTGGGTTTGTGTACTTCAATTACTTCGACTCATAAAGTTTCACAAGCAAAGCAATCTCAAGAACCCGAATGGGTTTGGGTGAGTAAATTGGGTTTCCAGAATAACTTCATTCATTTTCATAAGCTAAGAAGTCTCAAGAACCCGAATGGGCCTAACAGAGTTAATCAAGTTTCCGGAATGACTTAACTGATCTCATCTTTATAAGTCAAGCAATGTGAAGAACCCGAATGGGTCAAAGAAGAGTTAATCAGGGTTATGGAACAAATTTACTTCGTTCAAATTTATAAGTTGAGCAATGTTGAGAACCCGAATTGGTCTAGTGGAGTTGATCCGGTTTATCAAATGACTTTACTTCTTTCAATCTAATGAGCAAATCAATGAGAAGAATCTGAAGGGTAAGTGGACCATTGTAAAAATTTTGAAGGGATCTTTTCAAAAGGTCCAAAGGGTAAGTGGACATTGCAAAAGTTTCGAAGGGCAAGTGGACCATTGCAGAAACTCTAAAGGGATCTTTTCAAAAATTTGAAGGGTAAGTGGACTGTTAAAAAAGTTCTGAAGGGATATTTTCAAAAAGTCCGAAGGGTAAGTGGACTGTTGCAAAAGTTTCAAAGGGCAAGTAGACCATTGTAGAAAGTCCGAAGGGATCTTTTCAAAAGGCCAAAGGGTATGTGGACCCTTACATAAACGTTGAAGGGTATGTTGACCCTTAAAGAAAATCCGAAGGGCACTTAGACATTCCTTTGGGGAAATTATTTGCAATAATTATATCGGGGAAATTATCCATAACAATTCCTTTGGGGACATTATCCAAGGAAAGTGTCTCGAAAATCCCTTAACAAAAACCCTGCAACGAATTGTCCGAAGAGAAACGTCACTTACAACTTCGCCAAATGACAAAGTGTGGAAGTCTTATAGGGCATTCTCAAAGGGACAAGGCATGTTAAAAATTGAGCAAGTCTACAAGGATCAATGGTGCAAAAGCATTACAAGAATGCTGAAGAAAATGAGATCACGTCAACATGTCAGAGTTTAATGATAAAATAGAAAGGGTGAAGGTTGAGCATATTTGAATAAATCGAAAGGAGCGAAAATGATCTTGATATATAGGAAATAGCGAGATGCAAAAAGGAGCTCGATGGTTAGACTTGGCATGAAGAAAGAAATCAAAGGCCCATATTTAATATGTTCTCAACGAACAAATGAAGGAACAAACAAAACCTATAAATGATTACATAGAGCTGGAGATTGATCGATTCAACCAATCAATTCTCGATTAAAGAAATGGTGCAGTTATGACCTAATTTCAGTGCTTGTCAAATATAGAAAAGAGATCTGATCATTGAAGTGTGATGTATGAATCAAGACATGGGAATTTGCATATGTCAAATTCCCATTGAATGAAGACCCAAAAAAGGGGGGTTGAAGTGTGAAAAAGAAACGATGTAGTTATGACTAAAATCTAGTAGTTGTCAAATATAGAAAAGAGATCTGAGCATTGAAGTGTGATGTATGAATCGAGACATGAGAATTTGCATATGTCAAAGTCGCATTGAATGAGAACAGATAGCTGGAATCAGTTAAGAGGAATTGAAGTGTGAACACATTGTATAGATGAAACCCTAAAACTCAATGTATATACATGCCATCTTATTCATTATGTAGCTACTGTTATCGTTGTAATTAAGAGAGTGTTGTAGAACAACTCAAAGATTGTCACTTTGAAATGTATGCAGACATAGAGTGAAAGATATAGTAACAGAGAGTGAGGTAGAGAGGAAGAAAGAACACATAGAGAATGTGCAAAGTTTGAGTAGAGAATGAGCAGTTATAGACTAGACTTGTAACAAAGAAATTGATTTGGATTCATTTGTGAATCCATCTTGTATTCTAAAGTTGTAGCTTCATAGTTCTGATTGGTTGGTGCCATCAAAAAATTGAGTTGGTGCTCAGTTAGGGGATTGGTGTCTCCTTAGGGAGTGGGTGCTCTTGAATGTAACCAGTGAAGTTAGTCAGTAAGGCATTTAACAGTGAGGTTAGATTAGAATAGTAGATTCTAGCAGTGATTTTCACTGTGATTTTTTCCTTTGGGTTTTCTATGGAAAAATCCTGAGTAATGTGTTTTTGTGTGTATGTGTAATCTCTGCATTTTTCCTTTTACTTGCATATGAATTTGTTTGTCCTCTATATTTTTTTAAAGAACTAGTTTTTAGCTGATCTACTGATTCACCCCCCCTCAGTAAATAATTGTGTTCAACAAATTTCTTATGAATTATATTTATTTATGATCGAATGGAAATAGAGAATTAAATTCCAAATATGTGAACCATAAAAAATTGATTATGGTAAAAATTTATATTACATTTAACAACCCCAAATATTTTTATTGTAACAGTTTATTTCATAATACTTGCAACTGAGAATACATCCCCCAAACCAACTTTGCACCTAAAACCAGATTTTAAATGATAAGTTTCCTAATAGCTACTCCACCTACTATTTTTTTATAACAAACCCTTTCCCATTGAATAAATAGAACTTTCTTTTTCTCCTCACTTTTTGCCACCATATTTTTTTTTCATAATTAGATTCAAAAAAATGAGCACTTTAGTTAGGGGTTAAAGGAGTGACATCATATATATGGACAATTCATTCGAAACTAATTTTATTAGTCTTATATGCCCAGATAGAGATAACCATCTCCATTTTCAGGAATTTAATTTGGACTAAAGGAATATATAAAATTATTCCATAAATAAGACTTCCCTGCCCAAGTAAAAAGAGGGATTTCAAGATGTTTGCTTGGAATCTTATCATTATTGAAAGCTAAAATGCAAGAAATCATGATTTAGAATTGGCCTGAAGTGTTATCAAAATAAATTTATGAATTAACTTCTTTGATTTCCTAAACCAAGGTGGTTGTGTAAGCTTCTAAAATGCTTATGATTTCCCTGGCTTCCCTTCTGAGTGAGGTAGATCCAAAATAAAAGTTTGTTTATAGTCACCTTTTATATCACTTCCCAAATCCTCAGCAATTAGGATGAAGAGAGATGAAGGAAGAGGGTCACCTTAACGTAAACCCCTAGTGACTTCAAAAAACCAGTCAGACTGCCATTCAGTAGCATTGAAAATCTAAGATTGTAAATGCCGTTGAAAATACCATAATACCAGTTCTTCCCAAACCCAAAATTTTCCATAACTCTCATAAAAAGAATCCAAATAACCTTGTCATAAAATATCGATATTAAGCAACATAATTTTTATTATATTTTAACTTAAAGAATGAATGATTTCATGAGTGATGATAGCAATAGGTTTATCAATGAACATGCCCTCTACGATAATGATAGGATTACCAATGACCATAATGAGTGTGATGAATTGGAATTGGGATTCTAATTGTCTCACATAGTTTTGGATTCAACCCAAAAATCCACATTAATCCATAAAAGAATATTTTCATTTTCATATTTATTTATATGTAAATAGTAAATGAAGATTACATTTATATTATGTGTTTGTATGTTAAGTGGATTTCTTTATTATCAAATATATATAGTTTAGATATTTTAAATACACATATTGAGATGTGTACTTCAAAATTATGTCATTAAAATATCTAAATTTAAGATATCTAAATTAATTAATCCATCAAATCAAGATAATAAATTACCTTTAATAAAACTCTATTTGTGAATCTTAAAAGCACCATAGTTTTGAAGAACGCCTTTTTGTTAAGCATCTATTATAAATACTAAATTCATCTACATCTATAGTGTTTGGGTGGAAATTTGAGTCCCCTGCTACAGTTTCTTATAATACACCCATGCCAATATATAACAATTTTAATTGTTAACACTTAAAAATATCCTCTTTCTGTTTATTAGTTATTAAATTACAGAATTTTGTGTACACTATTTTTTGACAATTGACCTAAATTAAGAGTTATTGGTTTGTTCTTCATGTTTTTGTTGTCTCCTCTTTCTTCTAGTTCCTTCTCTTTTTGTCTAGCATTTTAAATATAAAATATATCTATTTATTACCAAATATACTTAAAAATCAATTAATATTAAATATTTGTATTTAAATTTATATATCAATATGGGTACTTCAAAATTAATATATCTTAATATCATTAATATATATGAATTTAAAATATCTAAATTAATGAATCCATCAAGTCCAAATATTAAATTAGTCACAATGAATGAAACTCTATTTGTGAATCTTAAGAGCACCATAGCTTTAAAGAACACCCTCTTGTTAAACATCTATTCTAAATAATAAATTCATCTTTTAACATGTGCATCTCTAGTGTTTGGGTGGAAATTTGAGTCCTCTACTATAGTTTATTGTAACACACCCATGCTATTATATGACAAGTGTAATTTTTGACACCTAAAAATGACCCCTTTATATTTATTAATTTTTATATTGTAGGATTTAGTGTACACAACTTTTTGACAATTGGCCTAAATTTTGAGTTATTGGTTACTTCATGCTTTTATCATCCCCCCTCTTTCTTCTAGCCCCTTCTCTCTTCTCTCTTTGTTTAGCCTCTTTCTTCCATACTATGTGCTTGTATGCTAAGTGGATATCCTTATTACCAAAAATACTTGAAAATCCTTGAATTTAATGATTGTATTTGCTTAGATATATTAAATACACATATCAATATGTGTATTGCAAAATTAATAACTCTCAAATTCATTAAGATATGTGAATTTAAAATATCTAAGAGTACCATAGCTTTGAAGAACACCCTCTTGTTAAGCATTTATTCTAATTATTAAATTCATCATGTTACATTTATATATGTAGTGCTTGGGTGGAAATTGAGTCCCCTATTACAGTTTTTTATAATGCACCCATGTCAATATATGACAAGTGTGATATTTGACACCTAAAAAAGTCTCACTGGTATTTATTAGTTGTTATATTGTAGGATTTAGTGTATACTATTTTTTGACAATTGGCCTAAATTAAGAGTTATTGGTTCGTTCATCATGTTTTCATCTTGCCCCCTCTTTCTTCTGACCTTTTCTATGTTCTCTCTTTATTTGGTCATTTGAGCACATTTTTTGGAGCATTCATGGTGCTCTTAGGCCTTCCTTTTGGGTCCTTCCAAGTTAGAGTGAACATACCCTTGTTCAATATTTTCACTGCTTATCTATTTAATGTCGGTTTGGCACCAATAAAGTCCTAATTTTAATTCAATTTGTTTATAGTTACACAATAATTATATTTCTCTTCAAATGAAAAGTATTAAGAAAAAATTCATACATAATCTACTCAGCACTCACATGCATTCTAGATATATCAAGCCATCATTATAGCACTTATCATTAAGGCACACTAGCTCATGTTGGACCAATAATTGGGAGGAAGAACACACACTGCACACTTCTAGGGTTTGTAATATCATTGAAATTATTTTTAATCATGCATTTTTTTGTGACATATTGTTTATTATTTACGGGTTTGATAATTAGACGATGCTTAAAAGTCCAACTAAACCACAACATATGCCCTAGAATATTCATCATTTACCGTAACACACAAATATTATTGAAAATATAGTGAAAGGATAATGAATTTTCTTTTGAAGGTTATAGGTGTTGCAGCGTGGAAATCATAAAAAATGAATTCAAGATCTAGACCAAGAGAAAACATTCACTAAATTAGTTTCAATCATGTTTTTTAATTATCTAGAGCACCACGACACTTTTTACATAAATCATTGATCACTATCAAATTTTTGGGCAAGGTTACTATCAATTTTGGGTGTGCATTTCCACATTAAAATTTCAAATGATTATCATGAGATCTTATGATATTCAAGATATGCCTCTAAACCCTATGTGAATGCCCTATTTATCGATTATGAAATATAAATTAAGCATTTTTATTGTTTTTGACATGTTTATTATGTTTAATTTCAAGTAATTAGGTTATTTGTATTGCATCTAAGTTATAATTTATTTATCCCTAATACATTTGTGTAAACATAAGTTATCCTAAACCCCTTTAGGGTTAGATCTTACGTATCTTGTGTTAGATTTAAAATTCTAAAAAAAAACTTGGGTTTATTGTGCTATATTTAAAAATTATCGGAGCTTCATTGTGTTTGATTTACTCTATTGCAAACCTTAGGTTAATTCCTAAACAATTAATTAAACCTTATTATGCTTGTATGGTGTGCAATGTTTAATGTTTTACATCATCTTATATAAGATAAATTTATTAGATATGTGATTTCAAATAGAAAAAATGTTGAGCTTAATCAATAACTCATAAATCTTGTTTAAATTCCTTTGAGTAATCCCAGGTCAAGCTTGAAAAATAAAATAGATTTTTGAAATGTGTCTAATGGTGATGAAATAAATGTCACTCTAGCAGAATATAAGAATGATGTCTTTGAAAAATTCCAATGATAAAAATGTTGTGAATGGTAATGGATTACAAGATGAATATGTTTTAGAAATTCTAGATTAAGGAACTAGTGATAAAGTCCAATATATAGGAAATTTATGAGAATACGTCACAACCCACCTTGATGAAATAATTAGATTCATGAATGTTAGGAAACAAATTTCATGTGAAGGTGATCTTCCTATTGTAATCATTTCTCAAAATTTTTTCCTTCCATTTATTGATGTTTAACATCATATTTCTAATGTTGCTTCCAATGCTCCTATCCTATTACTCAAAATGTTTCCATTTATTCATCCAAATGATTTTCATTATTTTAAACTTGCTAAGATGTATTATAACGATCTATTTTTCCTCAACATGTTCCTAATTCCTTTAAATTTTCAAAATATTTCTATTCCAACTTCTGTCACTTGCCCACCTTTTACTTATTATCCAATTCCTAAAATGAATATTATGTTGCATATTTTTTTTCAATGAAAAATAAAATCCAAATGCACAATCAAGTGTCTCATAGGTCAAACAACGAGGATACTTATAATTTTATTTGATAAACCCTTTGGTCTATGAAGTGTTTGCGCATTATTTTCCAATAGGTTTTGTAGCTCTAAAATTTGAATTTTTCAATGAAAAATGAGATCCTTCACGTCACATTATAAAATTTTATAATTCTTGCTTATATTTCTCCCATAATGAGAAAAAAATGACTAAGTTATTTCCAAGAAGCTTGAAGGATTATATTAGTGATCGGGTTTTACACTTTACTAAGTGGATATGTGCATACTTTTACCAAATTGGTTTGTGATTTCTTATCTTACATTCAAATTAATATTGATTTGAAAGTCACTTTTATAAAATTATGAAACCATTACTGATTATGTGCTTAAATTCGAGACTATGTTTATTAAGATGTAATATCAATCCCCTTATAGTGAGCTCCAAAGTATTTTCACTTATAGTTTGTGTTAATGGTTTAAATTGTCTGATTAAATGCATCCAAAATTTCAATCACAACATGGAAGCTATACTCAGTGTGGAAATGCTCCTTGTAAAACAACCTCCAAAAATAGTTGGTTATATTTTCCATCTTAGTGATAATCTACCTTTATTATCAACTAATCTAACATGAGGTTTTCAAATGAAAAGGGTTTAGAGAGAAACCAGAAAATAAAAGGGTGGTGATGCACCAAAATACAAATGGGTGGCATTCGGCATATCCTATACCTAAATATGAAACAAAAATTGTAAATATAAAAGATAGGCTAAAACACAATACATGGGCAAATACAAGAGGTAATATCTAACCTGGGTATGGAAATGGAGTCAGAGAAACCAGAATAAATCCATAGGGTAGACAATGTATAACTACATAATATTGTATCAATTGCAAGAAAATATACATAGTTACAAATATTCCATACAAGGGTTTGTCTTATTTATAAAATTTAGATCAAAGGTCATAACAACATGGAATAACATATGTCCCAAGCAGGTCTAAGAAAGAGCCAAAAACAAAAACAACCCATAATTTTTACAAAGAAGGAGTTATGCCCTTTATAGATTGAGAAAAAGAGAAAATAGGGAGAAGAATTTAAATCCTAGCTACCTAATGCTAGAAATAGAATAAGTTTTAATGCCAAAGCATTCAATTATGTCCTTGATCTATCCAATTTCTACATATTCAATGCTCAATAAATCTTATTTTCAAAATTTTAGCTTGTATTACTTTACTTGCCATGAAATCCTTACCTTTGAATTTATATGTTTTAAAAGAAGAGGAAGCTTACTTTTAAATATTTAAATGAAGCTTTTGGAAGACATTTTTACTTTCTGTTGTTGCCCTTTTTAAAATTTTTATGTATGAACTATAGTGACATCATTCTTCATTGTATTTCAAAGATAGGCTTCAAAAATATCCTTTATCCTCATCAATACCACAAAGGATATTTCCTTGGCTACAAACTGCTTCTCTTCCACTTTATACATTACAACCACTTACTTATTATCTAGCCCTGACATGACCTTGCATGTTCATAGGTTAATATCACTTTTAACTGATGTTTCAGAGTGCCTTGGACTACTAATCTGCCACTTTGTAACTGTCAAAAAACATTAAAGAAATTAAGCATCTAATACATGACTATAATAAATATTAAAAAAAATTCCTTAGGTTTTTTAACATAAATTTGATTAAAACATTTACTCATTATTCATAATCCAAAGGAATACTAATCATATTTATGAAAAACATAGAACCAAAGCTATTTTTACTTTGGGCGTTTTTGGATTACTATCAAGCTAATACTAGTTTATATAAAGTTTCATTTGTATTATAAATTTACAAACATAAAATAAATACAACAAAGTTAATGATAATTTAGATTTACCATTAGTCGATTTATTTATCTTTTCATAGTAAATGGGTAAAAAGTAAATGGATTTTAATTTAATGTTTGATTTATGTTGTGGGGTGCACCAATCTTCTACAGTAGGGTAAAATACAAGTGATGCAAATAAGGGTCTAATAGCAAGCTATCATTTGAACCTTCCCCCTAAAGTATTCAAGTTGGAAATATTTTATTCTAAAGATTTAAATGCATTTTTGGGTTAAATAATACAATGAATATGATAATTTATTCTTCAACATTTATTTCAAAATTCACAAGTTTATTTTAAGATGAACACAAATATTTGATGTGCTTCGCAAGCTTCCAAAAATCATTTTGGTGATTCACAAAACTACAAGATCTTTGTAAGCTGAGTAAAGCTTCATAAGGCCTGATGAGGTACCCCAGTACATATAAAATCCCCCTATAGGAGGAGGATGAAGCTTCTCAAACCCAAATAAGATCTCAAAAATGAAGATACTTGTTCTCAATGAAGGGTTTTGGTGAATATATCATCAATTTGCTTTGTAGTTTGGATGTAATAGAATCAATGCCTTGCTCATGATTAATCTCCATAATGAAATGCATGTGAATATCAATATGCTTGGTTCACTGATGGGGGAATAGATTCCTATAAATATAGATTGTGATATGACTGTCACAGAAGGTGTTGGTCATCGAAATTGGATACCAGACTTAATGAGACTCCCATGAAGCGAAATAGCCTCAATGGTAACATTAAAAACTCCTTTGAATTTTGAATATTTATAAGATAAAGCAATACCATTTTGCTTCTTACTTGAACAACTAGTGATAATTGATATGGCTGAATCACTCATGCCAATATTTACTCACCTTATTTGTATGAGTGAGCAGAGAAATAAAATGTTGATCAGGATAAAAATGTGAGAAAGTGTACAATTGGGATTAGTGATTTGATTTCCCAAATGCAACTATAGAATCATTGTGTACTTTCTAATAACCATAGAATCAGGTGTGAAGTCAAATCTCATGCATGAACCAATGTAAGTGATATGATAAATAGATATTAGATCAGTGGAAAATGAGGAAACACATATACCATCCTAAAACATTCCATCATTCACTTCAACAGATCTTCTCCCACTAAAATTTGTATAAGTATCATCACATATAAAAATGGAATGTATAGAACAAGGTTTTAAGGATGAGAAAATGTCATGTGATGAAAACATGCAGTGCGAGGCACTAGAATTAATCACTCATGTGGAAAGCTAGGATGTAACTTCAACAAGTGCTTTACCCTTAGCTAAATCATATGGCATTAAATGACTCTTGTGATAATGGAATTTAATTGGCTAAATCAGGGACACTGATATTGTTATTCTCAAACATCTTTGTCAATTGGTCAATCTGTTTCTTCATACATTTAGTTTCATCATTCCCAGTTTTATTATACTATGCACATGTAAGTCTCTCTCTCTTGGGTTTCCCACCTGAAGAGGAGGACTCAATTGATGCTTTAAAATTAACATCATATTTTTGACCCTTTCTTTGTTTTGGGTCCTTCTTAGTCTATTTCTTTTCTTTACTACCAAAAGCCATCTTTTTATCATGACACCAATTAAGGAATGATATTTATAGTACTTCAATGTATCCATTTGAATAAGCTTGTCTTGCTTTTGAATCAATTCAACAGTAATATCATCCAAGAATGACATAGTCCATGTAGCTCCAAGGGAATGCTTTGTTGCATGGAAAGTAGAAATGGAGATAAAATAGTTAAAACCCAATTTTTCAAGGATGTAAAGAATCAATTGGTCATCCTTTTTGTCTATGTTGTACAGTTTCAACTACAACTTGAGTGATTTGAATTTTGTGAAGAATTCATGTATAGTGTTAAAATTTATTGGGCTCAAATCGATAAGCTCATTTACTAACTCCTGACCTTTCATAATGTCAAGCTTCTCAAATAAATTTTCCAAACTGGTCCAAACAACATTAGGAGAAACTACATATTCAATATGAAAGGGTAAGTTAAGAGACATTGACAAGCATAATAAACCCACTTATGTTAAACCACTTCACCATCTCTACATCAAGTGTCAATTCTATTTTTATACCCCTACTGATTCAATGTAATCCTTTACTCCTTAAGAAGATTTATATTTTTACTTTCCACTTGAGATAGTTGAATGGTGTAAAAAATGAAACTTGATTCTGATTCATTGTGGTAAGTAACTATGTGATGAACCAATGGTGATATAAAAACAAGGATATGAAACCCCCATGGAACTATAAAGGTTAAATTTTACAAGGCTTGAGAATAGCCTCTATGCGTAGAGCTCAAAAAAAATCACACTTTCAAAAAAAAGGATGCCTCAAAAGGAGTTCTAGGTTGAAAGTTATGGGCGTTTGATGTTCTTGCTTGCAAAATAAATCTCTAATTGGCATAAATTTTTGTGGGTGAAAATTTTTGACTCAAATTTTCAATGAAAAATTAAGCCTCATTGTGTTGGTTGCAACCAATGGGTAAGATCTCATATGACTAGAAGTTTTAGCCAAAATAGCTTTAGGAAACTTGTGCATATATATATATATATATATATATATATATATATATATATATATATATATATATATATATATATATATATATATATATATATATATATATGTAGAATATAGACACGACCATACATCCTCATGCATTTAGGATTATCTTCCCCAATGACCTAAAATAACACCTAAGCAAGCTAAACAACATGTGTAGGGGAAAACCATTAAATGGAATAAAAAACTATATTAATAGGTCACAATCAAATAGTCACCCATAAAAACTAAGAACTCCTCCTTTTATTGTATTTACTATATTTAGCATATGCCACTTGTCAAATCATTGTAATCAATCTCAATATTTTACATTTAGATGTATGATTAAATTCCATACCTATCAATTTGAGCTATATTACATTGTTTTATACTATTAGGGTTAATATTGATTACATTAATCTATATTAGGGTATCATATATTAGTGAACCCATACATATTAATCAAACCATCCTTCCAAGGTTTTAGATTTTTTGTCCCAAGGTTTCATGTTCTAATTTTTTATATCCATACACAAATTATCTTTTCACCTTTGGCCCTAACCTCCTACTTGCTTGCATGATCCCATCCTATACCATCTAATAAGGCTAATTCCCTTATACCTCTAAGACACAATGGAATATTAAGTGGGACCCATATATAGAATAATCAAATTCCTTCTAATTTAGCTAAAATGGATACAATTGATGTTTATTCTTTTTTTTATGATGTAATTATTCATGAATATGTGTAAACATATGATAATGTTGATATGCCTCCATTAGAACATGACAATCAAGATATCAAAATGAGCACAGTGATCAAGGTAATTATGAGGGCCTAGATAGAATTGATCCCAATGAACTTAACATGGTAGATCTTGACCAAGTTAAAGACTTTTCCTCTTTTTTTAAAGGGTTCCATTAGTATCCTAAAGATGTGGTTAGAAATATCAAATTGATCCTAACATCTAAGGCCACACACCAAGCTAATATTAACACATCTTAGCCACCATAACAAAAGCCTTTTACCATTATCAACCAATAATTTAGATCTAGTACTTCCACATCAACTATTCAGATCTCTATTATTGGTATTATCCCTATGCCTACACCTTTAGTGACCTATGTGACATCCACCCAAAGTTTGAGGGTAACATGCATAATTCAATAAAATTTGATACTTATTACTATGTAGGAAACCTTCACCCCTCCCATGATGACTACACCTGTTATATTACCAACCTCACCTATTGTACATTCCCTTAAGGAGACTGTTACAACTATTCATGGTAAGGTATTATATCTAGAGTAAGGTACATCGATAGCTGGTCATTCCATGGATTCACATGTGTTACTTCATAACCCATAAGACCCTAAGATAGTAGCTTATCTTTTATAAAAAAATAACATAAATCCCAAGCTTCCATTATTATAAGGTAAAGGTAATCCAAAGCACCACCTTAGATCATTTTGTACAACATGCTTTGAATACAAATACAAAAATAAAATACCGATCAAATTATTTCCAAAAAGTCTTAAGTGCTAAGCATTGTGATGGTTTTATAGTCTCCCACTCTAATAGATAAGATAATTCAATCCCTCGATCAACCAAAATTTTTGAGGCATTTTTCCATCAACATCAATGAGAAGTTATCCTAGAGACAAATTTATAAGCTCACTCAAGGGTCCAATGAACCAATCAGTGACTATGTACTTTGGTACAATACTATGCTAGCCAAGATGACCAATGCTATGGATGACAATGAATTACAAGATATATTTAAGAAAATCTTACTATCGCCACTCCATGAGTCAATTATATTCAAGAGATTCAAATCATTTGATGGGCTATGCCATATAATTAAGGAAAGAGAAGTCAAGCTAATAGCTTTGAACAAACGAAAGTATACATATACTCCTAGGAGTACCTCAACAATGAAGTTTCGAATCAAACCAAGTTATAAATTTAAACCAAATGATAACAAAAAAGAGGTGACTATTATAGTCAATGCAATATCCCAATAAAAAAACTAGTTATAACTAATAGCTCCACTAAAGGGGTAGTTTTCAAGGTTACTATCACCTTCTGATGTGATACTGAAAAATTTACTATAATGTAACCTTATCACACTCCTTCCCAAAAAGATCAATCTAAATAGGCCTCAACCAAGTAATTATGATAGCAATACATATTGTGATTATCATTAGATTATAAGGCATTCAAAAAAAAAAGTTTCAATTTAAGACATAAGATACAATATTTTATAGATGAAAACATTATCAATTTGTGCATTCCTACAGAGTAATTTAGACCATAGCACAATATCAATTAAAATTTGAAGATCTTTAGTGATAATTTTCATAAACATGAAACAACAAAAATTAATACACTTTAGATGTACATTATGCATACAACTTGCATCCTCTACTAAAGACATACAAACATGCAATAGATGATATGTTTGGTACACTTGGCGATACTCCACCCTAATGACCCATGATCACATTTGATGATAGTGAGATAGTTGATGATGATTCATATTTTCATGTACTCTTCATAAGAACCTACATTGGTGAACAACTCATACACAATGTCATGATTAAAAATGGTTCAAACAATAAAGTTTGCATGATGACACCTCTCCACTTCCTTGGGTACACATGATAGGATTTACATGATACATAAAAATAAGTTAAGGAAATCTATATACATAGATATAATACCTTGAAACACATATTTTTACATACTTAGTTATCACTGTAAATAGTTCAATGAGCTAAACAAGGAAAATATGTAATGAAACACCATCCTACTATACAATGGATGCCATGGATTACTCTACCACCTAACATTACTCATCATACACCAAGTTCTATGAGTAGTGATATGATATATATGGTACACCACATGAATTTATATCAGATTCAGAGACACCCACATTTGGTACATCCCATCCACAATAGAGGACCCCTCCACCATTCGATACAAACACTTACCATGATCCTTCCATTGATGTGATTATTGGTTAGCTTTTCCAAAATATAAAACTTACAAACATAAAAGAATATCAAATAATAATAAAAATATAAAAATATTCTAAATATTCAAAAAATATAAAATTATGTCTTCAACACAACATGAGTGCTAGATTATACTATTTAATTATGTTATTTATCACATGTTTGGTAGATAGAATATTCTTTTAATACACACATGCATTTCAAAATATATGAGTGCTATGTATGGTATACATGTTACACATGGAAATGTAGATGTTGGAATATCGTCTACTTAGTGACCATGTCGATATCAGGGGCATCTTGTTCCTATGTGATGCAGAGCTTGCACAAGTTTTCCCTTTTTTGTTCTTAAACAATGGAACACTTTATTAGGCTTAGACTTAAGGATTCATCCACCATGCAAAATTAGAATTATCAATACTATTATAAGATTTAAAAAGCTTTAAATTTCTTAAAAGAGTCACCAATCACCCTCTATATCCCTTTTGAAACTCCTCAAACTCTTACCTTATACTCATGCAACTCTGCTAAAGCAATTTTCCATCTTTGTAGCCATGTCTGACTGTAAATAGGTTAGTTGTTAGGTTGTGGAGCTAAAAGCTTCACAGGTATGCAAACATGGAGGTTGCTGAAGTGTCACAGTAACCGACGTTAGTCAGAGGTGGACCAAAAGCTACCAACATCGGTCATGGGCATGTATCGTAATCAAGGACAAGGAAGAGATCCTTCCAATTGTAAGATCAGTTGATCTGCAGGTTGTTGCAAGATCAGGTAAGATCTACATGGTAAGTAAGATCAGTTGATTTGTAGGTTGTGCAAAGGAGATCTACTTGGAGTACTTTGAGCACTTGGTGGACTGGTAGTATTGTTACTGATTGGTGGAGGTGAACAACAACTCTGTGTTTGAGTTGTTTGTTGTGACCGTAATTGTAGAGAGTGAACTCTTGAGGGAAAGAGATCTATACATCTGAGAGGTGTGAGAAGAAGAGTGTGACTTCTTTATTGTATTTCCTTCTGGAAGAGTATTAATACAAGATTGTATTGTCTCTCATATTTTGTGTTATTTTTGAATTCTAGTTACTTGTTAATTTTGGTTTAATTCCGTGTTTAGTTGCTTATACAAGGTAATAAATTGTGCTCTTAAGAGCTGTTAGATCCTGACAAGTGGTATCAGAGCTTTGGTTAGGTTCACTAACACCTTGGTTTCAATGTGTGTTAAGTGTTTATTGATTATTAGGTCACTCACAAGGGTTTCTGTTTGAGTGGGAGTATAGCAATGGCAGAAGAAAGTAAGCTAAGAATGGAGAAATTCAATGGCAAAAATTACCAATTATGGAGGATGCAGATAGAAGATTATCTGTATCAAAAAGATCTGTACTTACCATTGGGTGGGGTTGCATGCAAGCCCACATATATGAAAGATGAAGAATGGAATGTTCTTGATCGGAAGGCTCTGGGATCTATAAGGTTGTGCCTTGCATCGTCTATGATTTCCAACTTATCACAGGCAAAGTCAACGGTTGAGTTGATGGAATCTTTGGCAAATTTATATGAAAAACCCTCAGCTTTGAATAAGGTATTTCTTATGAAGCAATTATTTAATTTGTAAATGCAGGAAGGTGGATCTGTACATAGTCATCTTAGTGATTTCCATGGTTTGGTAAACCAGTTAAATTCAGTCAATATTATTTTTGATGATGAAATTAAGACACTCTTAATCTTATGCTCTTTATCTGAAAGTTGGGATAGCTTGGTAATGGTAGTAAGTAATACTGCATCTGCTTCAAATATCTTAAAAGTTGATGATGTTGTTAGTGTAATTTTGAATGAAAAAATTTACAAGAAAAGCACAGGGGAATCATCAGGTATTGCTTTAAGTGTTGAAAGCAGGGGAAGGCAAAGAGAGAAGAGTAAGCAAGGGAGATCAAGGTCAAAGATAGGCAGGAGATCCAAATCCAGAAATGGCAGTGTAATCTGCTAGAATTGTGGAAAGCAAGGGCACATAAAGAAAGATTACTAGGTGAAAGAAGATCAACATGAAGGAAATGAAGAAGCAGATGTTGTAGGTATTGTTGCACAGGATGCTCTGGTATGTTCCTTGAATAAAGTAGAATCTTGGGTTTTAGATTTTGGTGCCTCTTTCCATGCAACCCCAAATAGAGAATTTTTTCATGATTATGTCCAGGGAGACTTTGGAAAAAATTATTTAGGGGATGGTAAGCCTTGTTAAATGGTTGGCAAAGGGAAAGTGAAGCTGAAATTGCAGACGGGAAACACATGGGTGTTGAAGGAGGTCATGCATGTCCCAGTCCTAAAGCAGAATTTGATTTCTGTAGGAAAGTTGGGTGATGAGGGATGCACAGTAACCCTCACAGCAGACTCTTAGAAAGTTTCCAAGGGTGCACTTGTTTTAGCAAGAGGTAATAAAGTAGGTACTCTTTATCTATCTACTTGTATTATTGATTCTCCTTCTGGTTTATCTACTTCAGTTGTAGATTCAAAGATGTGGCTCAATAGGCTTGGTCACATGAATAAGAAAGGGATGCATGTTCTTGAGTCAAAAAGTAAGAGTTCAAATTCAGAGAGCATAGATCAAGATTTTTGTAAGCAACAGAAGAAAGTGAGGTTTCTTGATACTGATGCTACAAAAAACGATCGGGTTCATTGCATAAAGAGGAAATCTAAAGTTTTTGACAAGAAAAAGAAAGCCTTTGTTTTTAAAGAGGAGATGATGGATAGAGATCAGCTCAAGGGGCTGAATAACTCTGAGCAAGGCAGTTTTGACAAGGGTATGATCCAAAAGGAGCTCACAGGTAAAAGTCATCACTCATGAGAAAACACAGGTACCGACATCGGTCATGTGAGAACCGACGTCGATCAGGGAGGTACTGACATCGGTCATGTGCAGACCAGAGTTGGTGGTGTAGGGCAGGTTTATTACCAGCGTCGGTCAGGGAACTGACGTCAGCAACCAGGTGGACACCGACCTCAGTCATAGGACCGGCGTCGGTGAGCAGGTGGACATCGATGTCGGTTAGGGAACTGACATTGGTAGTCAGGTCGGTCGCATGGAACCAACGTCGATCGAGTGCGGACTGAGGGGTGATTGACATCGATCACTGAGACAGATTTTGGGCAGACAACAAGCTATCAAGGAGTCTCAAATGCCCATATGGAGGACTGAAAGGGTAAGTAAGCCTCAAATTCATTATTCCCCTTCTTTACGGCAATGCAAGTAGAATCCAGGAAACAGTGGGAGCATGGCATGGATGAGGAATGTGATTCCTTGGAGAAGAACCAAATGGGAGATTTGGTAGAGTTGTCAGCCAAAAAGAAAGCACTAAAAGATGAATGGATTCCCAGGTTGAAGAAAGGAGAGAATGGACACGTGAGACAGAAGGCCAGGTTATATGGTCTTGAGCAGGTTGCAGGATAATGGTGTTTAAGGTTTGATAGGTGTATGACAAAGCATGGCTTTAGTCAATGTCAATGTGACCATTGTGTTTTATTTACCAAGTTGGATAATATTAGCTACATTATCTTGTTACTGTATGTAGTGTATATGCTTGTTGCAGGGTCACACATGCAGGAGATTGCTGAGCTAAAGGTAAAGTTAGTTCAGAGGTGTGCCATGAAGGATTTGGAAGCAACAAATAAATTCTTTGGCATGAGTTTTTCTAGAGATAGGGAAGATCACAGGTTGATTTTGTCTCCAGATGATTGTGTGAATAAGGTAGTGGCGAGGTTCAAGATGCAGGATGCAGAATCGGTATGCACACCTATGGATGGATAGTTCACATAATAGTGTCCCCAATCACATGATGAGGTTAAGTACATGTGTACTAGACCTGAGATTGCCCAAGCAGTGGGAGTTGTCAGCAAGTTATGTAGCCAATCCGGGAAAGAAGCACTGGAAAGCAGTTTAGTGGATTCTTAGGTATTTGAAAGGGACCAGCAATAGGGATTCATGCTATGCAGGGTCAAGTTCTTTTCTACATGGGTTTGTAGATGCGAATACAGGCAGGTTACTTGGATGACAGGAGGAGCACCACAGGTTTTGTGGTGGTTGGTCTTCAAGACTGAACTTGAAGAGGGATACAAGCCAGGAAGCAAAATTAGAGGATGTTGCTATACAGGTATAGGTGCAGCTGTTTATCTCCAAGTGGGAGATTGTTAGGTTGTGGAGCTAAAAGCTTCACAGGTATGCAAACATGGAGGTTGCTGAAGTGTCATAGTAACTGACGTCGATCAGAGGTGGACCGAAAGCTACCGACATCGGTCATCCCCAGACAGACAAGGACCAACGTCAGTCGCCTGTGCGTTCTTGAACTGTTAGTTACATGAACAGTTAGTTTGTTGAACGGTCAGTTTGCATGTGAAGACTATTTTAAGTCTTGAGTCTGCATCTCTAATTATTGTTTGTATGGGATCTATTTAATAGACCCATGGGCATGTATTGTAATCAAGGACAAGGAAGAGATCCTTCCAATTGTAAGATCAGTTGATCTGCAGGTTGTTGCAAGATCAGGTAAGATCTACATGGTAAGTAAGATCAGTTGATTTGTAAGTTGTGAAAAAGAGATCTACTTGGAGTAATTTGAGTAATTGGTGGACTGGCATTATTTTTACTGACTGGTGGAGGTGAACAACTCTGTGTTTGAGTTGTTTGTTGTGACCGTAATTGTAGAGAGTGAACTCTTGAGGGAAAGAGATATGTACATCTGAGAGGTGTGAGAAGAAGAGTGTGACTTCTTCATTGTATTTCCTTCTAGAAGAGTATTAATACAAGATTGTATTGTCTCTCATATTTTGTGTTATTCCTGAATTCTAGTTGTTAATTCTGGTTTAATTTCGTGTTTAGTTGCTTATACAAGGTAATAAATTATGCTCTTAGGAGCTATTAGATCCTAACATTAGTACAAAAAATTACCAATAATTATGACTTGATAATATGTTATTCACCTTTGTCTTTTTGAAATATAGCTTTGGGTCAATTTTCAATACCTAACTTATTTTCTAAGTCCACTTTCCTTCTTTGCACCTTCCAAACTAGGCCTTCTTAAGCCCTTTTCTAATGCCAATGCCTAGAAATCTATACTATAGGTATGATACAGTCCTAAAAATATGTTAATTATTTAAGGCATATAAAAATATGCTAGACTATAAGCTTTGGTAATTTTCCTAAGGTTACTTTTCTCAGAAACCTCAAAAGCCTAGTTGCCAAGGTTTGTGCACACTAAGTAGGCCAAGAGTGATTTAAATTCCATATATCTAGGAATAGTTTCAAGCCAAACCAATCATTCAATTTTTTTTTCTAGGCTTAATTCACCTTTGTCATTTATTTATCACACTCCCATAACACACAATACGCTCATAATCTCACAAACCCAGTCTTTCTTAACTGCATTTGATGATAGAAAATAGGTATAACTAAGGGTTTAATTATTCAACCATACCAATAGTATTTACTATCTGTCTTAGGGTTATTACCATGACACAAAATTGAATCAAGGTTATTTCCTCCTTTTTTATTACCTTTGGACTCTAAACAAGATTCAAAATAAAGAACACAGTAACAATACTCAAGGTTGATGACTTGTGTGCTAACAGTGAACAAGATCTCTAAGAAAATAGAAACTTACTATATTTGTAAACTCATGTATGTCAAAAAATAATTATCTAACACCTCACATGTTGTCCATATTCATATTATCCATATGAATCTTTGTAGAAAGGACCAAATGCTTTGTTTACTACTTGAGCCAATTGTATACTCTCCCTTCCACTGTATGACAGACTTGTCTATTTTCTCAAAAAGATTTTCTTTGTAACTTCAATACTTGTTACCTATATAAAACTAGGGATTAAATATGATAAAAAAAATAACAACTATCACATATTCATAATTATTCACCACATTGATTAATTAAACACTCCAATACTCTGTTCATAGCCATGCAATATCAAAACATGTAGAATTTCAATACACAGTCCATTATTCATCAACTATATTAGATTAAAAGTCCATTATATATCATCCTTGAATGATAATCACTATTACATGATCAAAATTGACTATCATATATCTACTCCAAGAGGCATAACCAATTCCTGGAGGTTTCCCACATAGAGGTGTTTAAAGTTACATTGCATTTTGTATGTTTAACCACTAAGCATACTATATGACCATGTATATAGATAAAAGAACACGTTTATGACCTTTATATAGCCTTAAGACATCTTGGAAACCTATTTATTTTTGTCTTACACCTTTCCACCTTCAAATAATGTATAGAAATTCTTCCACAAGGCTCAAAAATTCAAATTTTCAAATGTGGCAGTTTTGGAGGGAAACTCCATAATTCAAAATTTATGCCACTTTTGCTAATATATATCACTCATATGACTTAATTAAGACCTAATAACCTAAAAAACACTTAAAATACAAATTAAATCAAAAAAATGATTCCATTTTGGGATCTACAAGGATGCCTCTGCATCATACTACCAAGCTGAAGAAATTTTGCCATATGAATCAACTCAGTGTATGCTCCTCCTTAGTTGATTTGTACCTCCCAATTTAAGGTTTACACTGATAATTTACTCTCGTAGAGGTGAACATGTTCCTAGGCCCCATAATTAGGCCTCTTTTGGTTCTTTTTCTTCATGAGTATACCTGCACATGCAACAAACATGTTAAGGAAAACATTGTTGTTGTCTTCTGTTGCTTTATTTGGATGTGCAAACCATGCTTTAACTTATAAAAAATAATCCATTAAAACCTTCCTTCCATATATAACTACTGCTGCAAATGTTTCTTCTTCATCCTTCACCCATTCTCCTTGTTTGGTACACTCAATCTCATACTTATCTATTGTTTGGTCCTTGCATGCCATTCGTTTGCATGAATGCTTGATTTGCTACTGTATATCATCTTCACGACTGCCATTAACCTCATCTACACACAAGGAATTATTTTTCTCTTCCACATTATCATGATCTTGACTCAACACTTTCATGTTATTGCCTTCATTTGGATGTCTTAATTGGACCTATTGTACATTACTCATCTCTTTCCTTTTCAAAACTTTTTTTCATGCATTAGAGCTTGCCTATCATGCCTTCTATGAATTCAAAAATAGAAATGTTTACCAAATTTTGAGACAAACTTGAAAATAACTCATTCACAAGCTTACTTGAATAATTTTTACTTAGCATAGATTCACATTCAACTTGGGCTACCTCAATCTCCTTGGGTTATTCATCCATCTTCATAACTTCCTCTTGGTGTTGCACCAACTCTTTGTAACATGCAACCAATACCTTGGAAAAGACACCAAAAACTTTACCATCATGATTCAAAGGCAGTAATATCTACTTGACTCCCTTGTGCTCCAAATAATAGGTGTTCTTCACCCCATCATGTCTAGTTAACCTATCAAATTGCCAAGGCTTTACTATTAGTACATGGCATACATCCATGGGAATGACATCACACATAATTTGATCCCTATCTGTTCCAATCTGAAATCCACTAAACATTATTCATTAACAAGCACACTATATCCTTTCTAAAGCCAAGAAACTTTGTAAGGTATAGGATAAGGTAATCTTTTGAGACTAAGTTTACTTACCATCTCATTGGAAACCAATTTGTCCGTGCTTCCTGAGTCTATAATCTTTTTTCAACATTTACCATGGGACTGACATGTTGTCCTTAAGAGTTTTCTCCATTATGTAGGCTCTTTCTCCTTTGGTGGCTTCAATAATGTCCTTCTCATCAAGAGTGCCTCTCCTTCTTCAGGTGCCATTAAATGTGAATTTGAACCAACACTCTCTTCCTTTGTAGGCTGTACCATTTGATTTATACTTTCATTTCTGTAACTCCTTTATATCTACTCCTATGGACACTGCCAATATTTATGACCTGCATACTTATTGTAATTAAAACATTTTCCTGTGAAACCACCTCTTCCTCTAACATCTCCACCTCTATAATATGGCCTCCTACCCTTATAAACACCTCGTTTTGATTTAAATGTCAGCGTGGCAGGGCTTGACTTTCCTAGTTTAGTTGTTCAAAAGTGAAGGAATACTAGAGAAAGCATTTCGCTGTAATGTATTTGTAAAATGGTTTTGTAATTTATAGTTTGTTGGCGTTTTTGTGTGTTTTTTGGTTTTGGTTTTGATTTGGGTTGGAGTGGTTTCGTTTGGTTTAAGAAAGGTTGATTTTCAATTTAAATATACATAGAAAACTTTAAATCTTTTAAATTAATATTTATTTTATAAGAAACTTTTTAATTTATTTCAACAAGTTTTATTTTATTCATGGTATGGCATAATTTGTTTTGTCTGTTTTGATGAATTTTTACAAACTATAGATTTCTAATCAAAGTTGGTGTGGCTTATGTAAATATTATAGACATAAACATTAACGAAATAATAATATTACTTCCTTTTCAAATATGGTTAGTACTCACAAAACACTGCCCCAGCTATATCTTTCCCTTATACATCCCTCATTACTCAACATTGATATTTGAGAAAATTTCCAAATAAATATATTAAAGATATTTATGCTTAACTTTATTTTTTCCCTTAACAATGTGGTGAGAGGAGAGGTGTTGTGTTTGAAATATGACACCTATTAGTCTTTCCACTGTTATCAGCTTACAATTTATGCTTCCCTTTCAAAATAGTGGACACATTGTTACCAAACCACTTACAAATATAATTACAAGTTTAGTTATGATTATGATATACAGAAATGTGAATGGTTGGTTACGTTTGTGTTTATCCCACATGTAGGTGGGAGGGAGTAAAGGGAAGAAAGCAGACATAGAAATACAGAGGGAAGAGGGGTGGAGAAGCATACCTTTCTCGGCCTTTTGGCTAAGATCAAGTGTAGTATCTGTTCTTATCAGTTTAATATCTGATACGTGGCTCAATGAGCCACACGATATTAAATTTATTTCTTTAGGGGGAGGGTCCAAACGGTAGCTTGCTATCAGGGCCTTCGTGCGTCGCTTCTGTTTTGCACTACTGCAGAAGCCTGGCGCACCCCAACACCCAAATCAAATCTTAAAACTAAATTTACTCATAGGATCTGTATAAAATATTCAGATCTGTATAAAATATTCAGATCTGTATAAACTATATTAGATTGCATAAAGGGCTTATAGAATGAAAAAACCTATTGCTATTACGCAGCACCACGCAGATGCTCATGTTTACAACCTTCTCATCATTTTCAAGACGCAAGCGCAACCCATTGGTAGTTTAAGGAATATATGTGGATATAATGGGAGAAAGCTTTAGTGTAGCCTTTTAGGTTATTTAACTTGTTGAAATTAATAACTACCCAACCTTACTTGGTATCACACGGTGTTATGGAAGTAATATAGATGTGCTTCAAGAAGAATTTCATGAGCTTTGAGAACTGAGAGCAATGTTCCTTATGGACAATTGTCAAGTCCCTACTTATGTTGATAGCATTGATGTGGATGAGGGTATCAAACATAACTATAATATTATTGTGCAGGGGAAAGAACATATCAAACCTAGAGATGATGGAGTCCTCATATGGAAAAGTGACGTACTTATATTAGACACCACAAGCGTTGCATGTGAAAGTGTTGAGAAAAACCCGTGGTGGGATAATCTCTATCAAAAGACCATTTCTTAAAGTTGTAACTATGGCCCATGACATAAGCAGCTAGCTAGGCATGTGTATGTTCAGACATGTTTATAAATAATATTTAGTACATAGGATCATATAATTGTTTTCTCGCCCATTTATTGGGACTCAAATTTCCTACTCTTCACAAACTCTAGCTCTTGATCCACAAACCATCTCTTAATCCTTTTGAAATATATTATTCCAACCATTACTAAAGGCCTTCTTCATCAACTAGTTCAATGAGGGTCACAACAATGGAACCAAAAAGTTGGGGTTTTTCTTAATGCTTAATTCTTATCTTGTGCCACTAGTTCAAATCCAAAAAACAAGCCTAGTAGTCTATGTTAACATATCATGCAAGTGCTCCTTGTACACCCACCCAAGGCAAGGAGAGAGATTATCAGGGTACATTGTGTTAATTAACAAAGATGAAATCATACTCGAAACTATTATAACAATATAACAAGCATGAACACATAAATAACTTAACAACTCAAGTGCATGAATCCATTAACTATCTAACTCAAATATTAATAATGACTTCAATATATTATCAACGGTTTGTAAATACAAAAACATGCAACACTACATAATGGTTCAACACAATATGATATTGGGCTTATTTCTTGTAAAGATAATACAATATGATCAACAACTAAATGCTCAACAAATTATTACATTATGCAAGGCAATCTTTTATAAAATTACGATGCGCCTTAATGTATAATCTAGTTCTTAAACTGATACTTGCTCTAACAACTTCTAAGAATAGCTAGGCTAGTGATAATTTTAGATCCACTTCATGCTAACTGTTCTTTCTATTCTCATGCTTTATGCTTCATGCAACCGAAGTACCATTATTCATGTATAATCTTTATGCTAACAAACCTTCATCTTCTAGAGCCTCCATGTTATGTAGACCCGTATCTTTGGGTTGTTTGAACATTGATATTCCCACTAATCAACTATTTACCTTTTGCGCTCCTAGAATATCAGGAACCTCTACTCCTACACATTTTCCATTTGACATGTGCTAATATACTTGGCCAAAATCATCAATCCCTTCTTTATAGGCTAGCATGTATGCACTCGTTGATTCATTTATTTTTCAACACATTATTTCCCATGTACATGTCGATGCATGATTCTATACTTAGTAAAAGGTTTCTCCTTCAGTTGTTATTTCATTGCTTGCATTGATACCTGAGCACTAGTATCCTAAGTCAAAATTGGGGGTCAAAAATGGTTTCCTAATTTTGACCTAGATACAAAAAATAGTCAAATTCTCAGGGTTACAGGATAACCACTTCCAAAAGCTTCTACTAGGGACAAAAATTAGTTCTAGTAACCAAGGGTGGTAGTTTTTATCATTCTTTTTCTCAATCCACTGTTCTTGCTTGTTCAATCATTTGGTTATACTATTTGTCAATATTTTTGGGTTAAGATTAGGTTTTATTATTGTGTTACAAATGCGGCTCCTTAAATGTGTTACAAATGAGGCTCCCTAGACTGCTGCCAGAGATATTTCCATAAGTTTCCTACTTTTATGTACTACATAGAGGTGCAAAATATTAAAGAGTGCCCAAAATTATATAGAAAGATTATTGAGAAGGAGAAAGCACAAAAAGGCACTGGAATGATAAAAATTGGCCAACATGATGAGAAGTTCATTTCAAGACAAGGTGAACTCATGAAAAATGGTGGCCCTAAGGTCAATATAACTATGCATAATGACATTAACACACAATCAAAGGTGGTGGAAGCACCTAAATAAAATGCTGAATGTGTACACTACATAAAGGTAATAGACTATCCTGATGGTCTAAGATATATGTGTATCTTACAGGAGGCCACATACATGATCCAGAACCTTCATGGAGAAGTCCAGGATGTGTGGGTCATTGAGTCCAAAATTAAGGAAATATAAAAGAGGGGTCAATGCAAAATATATTTTATAACTCTCCAAGATATTCAATTTACTAAAATAAGAAGCAATGTCATGACTACTTGAAAATTGGATAGAATAGAATGTGATTGGTGTGACACAAGAGTGGTAGGATAGAGGAAGGGATATCAGAATGATGCATAAGGTTAACTACAAGCATGAGCTCTTGTTTGATGGTACCATTAATGGGTGTTTGATTTTTGACAACTTGATTGACATAGGCATTAATATGAACGTCCTTACCAAGTATGTTTGGAGGGAAATGTGAAGCCATTATTTACAATCTTCTCCTCATTTTCAAGACACAAGCGCAACCCATTGGTAGTTTAAGGAGTATATGTGGATATAATGGGAGAAATATTTAGTGTAGCCTTTTAGGTAATTTAACTTGTTGAAATTGATAACTACCCAAACTTACTTGGTATCCCACGGTGTTATGGAAGAAATAGAGACATGCTTCAAGAAGCATTTCATGAGCTTTGAGAATCGAGAGCATTGGGTATTCATGCCTATGGACAATTGTCAAGTCCTTACTTATGTTGATAGTGTTGATGTGGATGAGGGTGTCAAACATAACTATAATATCATTGCATAGGGGAAAGAACATATCAATCCTAGAGATGATGGAGTCCTCATATGGAAAAATGGTGTATTTATATTAGATACCACAAACTTTGCATGTGAAAGTGTTGAGAAAAACCCATGCTGGGATAATCTCTATCAAAAGACCATTTTTTAAAGTTTTGACTATGGCCCATGACATAAGCAACTAGCCATGCATGGGTATGTTTAGACATGTTTACAAAGAATATTTAGTAATTAGGATCATATAATTATTTTCTCATCCATTTATTGGGACTCAAATGCGCTACTCTTCACAAACTCTAGCTCTTGATCCACAAACCATCTCTTAATCCTTTTGAAACATATTATTCCAACCATTATTGAAAACCATCTTCATTAACTAGTTCAATGAGGGTCACAACAATGGAACCAAAAAGTTGGGGTTTTTGTTAATGCTTAATTATTATCTTGTTCCACCAGTACGAACCCAAAAAATAAGCTTAGTTGTCTAAGTTGCCATATCATGCAAGTGCTACTCGTGAACCCACCCAAGCCATGTAGAGAGATTATCAGGGTACATTGTTTTAATTAACAAAGATGAATCATACTAGAAACCATTAGAACAATATAACAAGCACAAACACATAAATCACTTAACTACTTAAGTGCATGAATCCATTAACTAGCTAACTCAATAAATTCAATATATTATCAATGGTTTGTAAATACAGAAACATGTTACACTACATAATGGTTCGACATAATACAATATCATGCTTATTACTTATAAAGATAGTATGATATGATCAACAACTAAATGCTCAACAAATTATTACATTATGCAAGGCAATCTTTTATAAAATTAAGATGTGCCTTATCGTATAATCTAGTTCATAAGCTGATAGTTGCTCTAACAACTTCTAAGAATAGCTAGGCTAGGTGATAATTTTAGCTCCACTTCATGCCAATGGTTCTTTCGATTTTCATGCTATGTGTAACCAAAGTACCATTATTCACATCTAAGCTTTGTGCTAACCAACCTTCCTCTGATAGAGCCTTCATGTTATGCAGACCCGTATCTTTGGATTTTTTGAACATTGATATACCCACCAATCAACTATTTACCTTTTGCGCTCCTAGAATCTTAGGAACCTCTACTTCTACACATTTCCCATTTGACATGTACCAATATACTTGGCCAAAATCATCAATCCCTTCTTCAAAACCTTCTTTATAGGCTAGCATATATGCATTCGTTGCTTCATTTATTTTCCAACATTATTTCCCATGTACATATCAATGCACGCTACTACACTTAGTAAAAGGTTTCCCCTTGAGTTGTTATTTCCTTGCCTGCATTGATGCCTAAGCACTAGTATCCTAAGCTAGATTTGGGGTATAAAATGGTTTGTTGATTGACCTAGACACAAAAAATAGTCAAATTCTTAGGGTTATAGGATAACCACGTCCGAAAGCTTCCACTGGGGACAAAATTTAGTTCTAGTAATTGGGTGTGTCAGTTTTTATAATTCTATTTCTCTTTTCACTGTTCTTGCTTGTTCAATCATCTAGTTATACTATTTATCGATATTTTAGGCTTAAGATTAAGTTTTATTATTGTTTCATACTATATTTTTATAAATCTATCTTGTGCCTTAGTTTTAATACATTGTACTCAATGTTATTTTCGTTAACAAAATACAAAGTAACTCCAATCATTACATTAGTCAACTTTCCAAGTATGTGCCTAATGTCTATACTTCCCATGAAATGAGGGGAAAGGGGATGGAAAGTGGCAAATGAGTTACAATTGTAATGTAACTACAATATTCCTCATAATAATAAATATCGTTGATGAGACAAAAAAGATGAAACAACTACAGATATTTAAACTAAGGTAAAGATTAATCTTTAATAAATTATTAATAATGTGTTTAAGAAATATTAAGAAGCCCTGCAAGAGTATTCTCTACTCTAATATCATTTATTTTCTCATAAATATATGGTAATAACCATAACATAAATAGGACCTTGTTTGCTAAGTGGTTCCCTTTTGTGTTGTGATAATTACTCAAAATGCTTGTGTACTAGGTGGTTCCCCTTTGCATTGTGATTACTATTAAAATAACAATCATAAAAAATCATCTTGAAATGACTTAAATGCATGAATAAATATTCTACAAAAATTAACAATATTATATTTATTAAATTATTTTAATTTTAGAAAAAATAAATTTAATATATAAATTTTATATTAAACGCAGAGATTAAAAAGTTAATTTATAATTTACTTTTCATTACTTTAACATTAAGTAATAATAAATTCAAATAATAATAAATATATATAATTCTTCACTCTTTTAAATATCCTTTTTAAATAAAAATATTTAATTTTTCTAACATTCCATGTACCTATATTTTAAAAACACTAAAGATTATAAAATTACCACCTATACTTTATATTATAAATTTCTTTGTATTTGAACATATTAATAATGTTTATATAAACAATTATTGTCAAAATTATTATTAAAAAATATATAGTATTAAAAAATTAAAGTTTTCTATATAAATTTAAATTGAAAATAAACTTTTCTCAAACCAAACCAATCCCAAAATTATTTTAAAAAACAAACAATTATAGTAACCCCCAAAAAAATCTCATTTTACACATTTTACAATGAAATGCTTTCCTTAATATTCCTTGGCTTTCAAACAAATGACTTTTAAAAACCTACTCATTTCTAGAAAACTAGGAAAGTGGAGATATATGCCATATTGATATTGAAATCAAAAGAAGAACATGGGATGCTAATGAAGAGTTGATAATGAAGAGCTACAATTTGAATTATAGATTGCAATTAATATGTTCAAACAGGAGTCTATAAACCTAAAATAACAATCCTAAATCCAAAAACAAAGGTTATATAAAAGTTTGAAAATTACACTGGCATTCATTTTTTTATGTCCTCATATTATTCATATTACACATTAAAACGAGATATACATAATAAGTTATGTTAAATATTTAAATAAAAAATAATTTGTAAAGATTAGACATGTATCATAAATAATTTATTTAATAAGCATATAAAATATCACATTCTTTTTATTTTGTTAATATTTCAAATTTCATGTTTTTCAAGCTGTAGGGTAATGGTTAAGTGGATACATTCATACATGAGCGTCATAGTATGATATTTTTGATTCAATCAATGATTGGGAAGCCAATTATTTCTTCCATGAGTCAAATAAGGTGGCAGACATGCTAACAAATAGATGCATATCTCAATCATAGGAAATCATCATTGATAATGATTGGGAGGCTTGGTCGATGGATGAGTAGATTTCGCTGCATGATTAGCTTACACTTGGATGTGACGTGGTGTTGATGGAATTAATGGTTGGTGGTTGCAAAAGTGTGATAAGTGTTATTTTACATGCCTGTTAGGCTGCCCCTATGTTTATACTATGAGCAAATATGATGGTAGCTGGGTTTTATTCCTGATGGCCACATAACTATCCTACATTTGGATTGAGTGGTAGTAATGTTTATGAGGTGGTGGCATAGATGAATATGGAACATATATTGCAGGTGGCCCTTAATGATCCCATTCATATCAATGTTGGGAAGCATCAGATGGATTTTGAGGGATGAGTTTTAGATTGCAAGCTGAAGAGGGTTTTTATTATACAATTGGACAACGTTTTACATGTAATCAAAGAGGTCCTTGGGATGATCTTCTTGGAGACCAGTTGTAGGGGTTAAGATCAACTCTCTATCTACGTCAACTTTTGAGAGAAATTTTTGCTTGGCATTAAGGATTATGAATTGGCAATTACAGTTTTTATCAATCTCACTCAAGCCCATTTCAGAGGTGGGTTGGAAATAAAGGTGGAAGCTTTACCATTGGAAGAGAAACATTCCCATATTTTATCAAATTATGTGGGTCAAAGGATGGTGTTGTTGAGGGCCTTTAGGTACCTAAAAGACATGTTCGACAACTTGTTAGACCACTTGGTGGTATTGTAGAACCATCTACAAAACACTAGGCCCTTAGGTTATTGGGTACATGTCTTAGATTTGGTGGCTCTACGCTCTCCAATGGCATTAGTCATAGTATATTTGAGTGGCAAGAGGTCACCTAGGATTGTTTTGACAGTCATGCTCCTTGCTTGGATTTATGGTGCTAACACTCTCTACCCCAACCTTCCTCAGGGGCCTTATAGGGGTTCCTTGACCATATAGTATGTGAGTTCAGACACAGTGTAGGCGCACATAGAGATCACCAATACATCATCATGATTGGGAGGATTCATCAGCTTGAAGCGTGCAGGTGGATTTTGATGGAGGTGGAAATGATGACATGGAAGGGGAGACATCATCAGAAAGGGAGATTGGTGTTGGTGATGGAGTGGCACTATTTGGTTTAGTGGACAAAGTGGTAGGTGGTGGTATTTTTTAGGGTGGAAATGATGGATAAGAGGGGGTGCCTAGGTGGTTTGTGGTGGTGCCCCATAGTCTCATGCTGTTGGTGGTGGTCTTGGTGGTGGGCCATTGATGGTGGCATGGGTGATGATGGGTATGACTTATGGATGTGCTTGGGTGGTAGTGGGTGTTCTCTTTTGGTTGTGTAGTGGCCCGCATGGGGGTTTTTAGGTTCTATTTCCTTTAGGGGTGTTTTTGGCCTGGTGGTATTTTTAGATAGGATAATTTTTTTTACGTACTACCTAAGTTCCATGTATCGCTATGATCTCACATGTTTTAATGTCTCTTTCACATGCTACTAGGTATATTAAAAGGATGAGCTTCTTCCATGTAACAATGAGTATATAGGAAGGGAGAACATATAGAGAAGTTCGGTATATCAATTTGGTGGTATATAGAAAGGAAACCTTATAGGAGTGATAAAAAACCATTTCATGTTCTCTTGATAGAAAATGATTAAATCAAAATAATAGTTGGTATAAAAATAACTAGGAAGGACACTTGGTTATAATGGCCTAGAAAAGTTGATAATACTCTTATCTTCAGCGAATTGTGGTTTGACATTTATGATGGAGATACAAAACTAGTTGAACCAACAACAAAAATATAACTACAAACTTAGAAATATAAAAATTATAAGGCATTGGCATTGATAGGGGCCTCAGTTGATGGATAAGTTTTTTTATCACATATAAGGGTGCAACACACCATGGAAAACACTACACAAGTTAAAGGATTTATATATTTAGAATTTAGAATTTGAATACATATAATTTCAATTGAAATTGTTCACTCTTGAATTGAAAAATGGTTATGTCATAAATTTGGCTTCAAAAATCTATGCAATTGAACATGAAGTTAAAGATGCTAGTATTAAAAATGATGTATATATGTTTGCCTTTATAAGAGCTCTTCTTCTCACATATTCAACATATTTAGAGTCTTTGCAAGAAACCAATTAACTAAAGACACTCACTTTTGATTAATTAGTTGAAAAAATAGCTAAAAGAGAAAAGGCCTTTGGAAGAAAGACTAAAACAATAGGGGAAAGTATTTTATATGCTCATCAAAATAGAGATTTTTCCAATAAGGATTTATTTGAAACAATGGAGAAGATGATAAAGGATAATGGATGAGGAGGCAAAAGTGGCAAAAATAATGATCAACATCATGAAAATCAAAATGACAAACAAAACTTGTTTTGTAGACGCTGTGGTAAAAAAAGGAGTTGTGAGGCTCAAGTATGCAAAACATGATGGGACAAGATTTAGGTCTATCAAAAACAAAATAATAAAATAGGGAAAGGAAAATGATATCATAACCAATTTTGGCCATTCACTTGTAAACTAAATTTGGCATAACTAACCTGTGTATATGTGTACTGAACTTAGAGTCTGAAGATGTTTATGAAAGGTATTTAGTAGGTTTCGAATACACAGTGAAGTTCCTATAGGTTTGTAAAAGCATAATTAAAGGGTTGACACCTAAGATACCATGAAAGTGTGAGATAATGGTAGATTGAGACCTTGTTTATGCGCTTGAAACTAATGCATGCTAAATGTTTATCAAGCTTGTCATTGCAAGTTACCAAAGACTAGATTTTAATATCTAGAAAATCACCCCTTTTATTATAGTAATGGAATTTCTAGAGTAAAAGGATAAAATATACCTAAGTTTTTACAACACACTGTGTGTTTGGTATGAAGCTACAATTATGTTGTTTACTCAATAACAAAACCTACGATCATTCGTAGTCGATGTCCATAGATTGCTATATTAATTTGAAATCAAAATTTTAATTTTTTGAAAGAATAAGGGTTAGATTACACATTGGTGTTGGTAAAAACCATGTTTCCATTTCAACTTATTGGAGATATGTTTCCTTGTTGAACCATTGGATAAAATTTTAAATCCTTGTTGAAGCACATGGAGAGTTGTGGTGATTGTGCCCCAATTTATTTATAACTAGTAAAAATATTCGGTTGGGAAGACAACATGATAAAACATTCATGAATGGTGAGATAACTACACAAATTAATAACCCAAATAATTACGTATGTAAAAGAGAGAACCATAAAGCTAGGTCACTCAAAGAAAATGAATGAATCACTACAAATGGCTTATAACATCAAGTTTATAATTTTGCTCAAGTTCGCTCCATGTAAACAAAAATATGGTTGGAAGGGAATAAATAATGATTATTCCCCCATCATAAATGCAAGTTTTGTTTATATAGTTTCACTCAATGTAGAATAGAATGTGTGATTAAAAGAGGTTGAATAATGTTCATATCCTCATCATGATTATAGATGTGCTAAGTGTGAAGTGGAATGACAACCATTTTCCATTGAAATGTAAACTGCACTATTGTGTATGTGCATGAGACAATATCATGCCTTGTGAATATGAAAATGTGTATATATATGCATGAACAAGTATCATGCTCCTTGAATATGTACCAACTTATATAAATTTCTATGCATTTATATGTTGAATTTGAGATCTTGGATCTCAAATGTATGTATAAATTGTGCATATATACCCATGCATATGTACCCAAGTATGTATGAATATGTGCTCAAGTGTCTTTAAAATGAGTTTATATGCATAGCATATTTTGATATAATTTGTATCAATGTGCCAATATTTGTCATGAAACTAATCCATATGATATCTTAACCATTATGAATCTCTAAAATCTGTACTCTGATTTGATGTTTTACTCATGGAGGTTTGTTTATCTATGACAAGCCCATTGTATTTCCCCCTTTTATAGATGATGGATGTATCTTTTAAGTCACTCATCTCAAAATAAGAGTTATCTATATCATGCCATGTATAAAGATAACATAATGTAATATTATGTGAAAATGTGGAGAATATGTCATCATAATAATGTATATGTCAATCAATGCATGTATGTAACATATGTGATGTAGGGCATATAAGTGTTATGTCTAGATAGATGTATCAATGAAACATGCAATATAATATTTTTTGAATAAGACAATGTAGTAAAAAGTGTATGATATAGATCATGTCAACACTCATTATTAGTGATTTCAAAAAGTGCAAGTATTAGTGTCACACATAAGACCAAGACCACATAAAAGGGACATAAATATGTTGCAACAATCAAGGCTGAGGGCCACATGTAAGGGAACATAAAAATGTTAAAAAAAAGGGACATCAAGGATGTCGCATCAAATAAGGCCAAGGGACACACATGATATACAAACAGAAAGTAACATTAATTTAATATAATACTAGCATCAATGGAACATAAAAAATAACTTGTCTTTATCATCCATATGTATCGATGTCAAATCATAGTATTTAGATGTTACATAGATGAATTTAGTTTTTATATTAGTTGCTTAACAAGAGGGTGTTCTTCAAAACTATGGTGCTCTTAAGATTCACAAATAGAGTTTCATTAAGGCCAATTTATTATCTTGACATGATGGATTAATTAATTTAGATATTTTAAATTCACATATTTTAATGACATAAGTTCAAAATACACATATCGATATGTGTATTTAAAATATCTAAGATAATACAACCATTAAATTAAATGATTTTAAAATATATTTGCTAATAAGGAGATCCACTTAGCATACAAATACATAATATGGATGTAATTTTCATTTACTATTTACATATAAATGGATATTAAAAATTAAAATATTCTTTTATGGATTAACATGGATTTTTGGGTAGACCCCCAAACTATGTGGGACACAATCAGAGTCCAAGTTCTAATTCATCATGATCATTATACTAATTGGTAATTCTATTATTATCATATAGGGCATGTTCATTGATAAACTTATTACTATCACATGGCACCATGTAGATGCTCATGTATGTATACATCTAATTAACTGTTAACTATTGCTCAAAAGAACTTCAAATATTAGTGACACTAAATGAATATAATATATTATATGCTCATCAAATTGATCTAATGGAACTTTTCATGTATGTCCCCTTTCAATGCATAATATAAACAATATGGTGACAAAAAAAATGCCATGTAAGTGTAATCATCAAACTCGAATATAACCTCAATTGGTGGTTATGGTGGTGCCATTCTAGGTCTATAGACTTTGTTCGAAATATATTACTTGCAATCATTATCTCAAGTTCTATCTCTTCTTTATCACCTCATTCTCTTTCTAAAATCAAAATATGATTTAATATAAAATTTTATTTTGGTGTGATGATGTACATTAAACTTTATTCAACAAAAAAAATACTGTCGTTATCAATATCTTTCCTAATACCTTCATCTAATGAAGCATTAGTTATTTTCAATAGTAATTCTCAATCATGAATCATAGGATGAACATATATAAAATTTGGGTGAAGATGAAACCTTTCTTGCTCTTTGCTTCCACCTTATTTTGATTTCAATGTTAGCATGTCAAGTCTTTAATTTCCTAGTTTATAAAAAATGAGTATATTTTTAAAAATCATTTCTTCAAAAGTCAAAGGAATACTATGGAAAGTATTCATTATGGAAACATTATAAATATTATTACAAGTTTACTTATGTTTCCCTTTCAAAATATTAGACATGTTGTCTTTTTTACTTATAAATATAATTAGAATTTACTTATGATTGTAATATTTACATTGTGCCTTTTTATTTGGTGTCTTTGTAATGCCATTTAAAATTAACTTCTTTGCTAAAATGGTGGCAAAGGCAATTTTTTTTTGGACATGATAATAAATAGCCTACCTCTGAAGTTCTAATCCCTAGTTGTATTTTGAAATTTCTCCCCAAAATATCATGTAAGAAAGATTTAATAATGGAAGCTAATGATTACTTGACTATAACATCCTATCTAGAAGACTAGTAGGGTTAAGGTTAAGCAACAAAAACAATAATATGTTATTACTTACTTAAAATGGCAACAAAGGTAAATTTGTCAGACATGTAATATATAGCCTGCGTCTAAAGTTCCAATACCTAGTTGCATATTGAAATTACTCCCTGACATATCTCTTAAGAAATATTTTATAATGGAAACTCATAATTCCTTGAGTGTAACATCTATCGGGGAGACTGGTAGGGTTAAGGTTAAGCAATGAAAATGATATTATGTTTACTTATGCAGTTATGAATAGGTTGGAGTTATGCAAAAATGGAAGAAAGAGGGAATCAATAAATTGTGTATATTTGATTACATAGAGGGATATAGAAGGATAAACCTATTGCTATCACACATCACCATGCAAATGCTCATGTACGAATGCATTCAATTGATCGTTACACTACCAATTCGAAGGACATATGAAAATTCAAATATTAATGAAACCAAATTAATATGATATTTTATATGCTCATCAAAGTGATTTAATGGAAGTTTTCATGTATATCCCCTTTTAATATGTAATATAATCAATATGGGGACAAAAAAATTGCATAAAAGTGTAATTTTAAAACTCTAATATAACTTTAATTAGTGTTTATATTGGTATCAAAAAGCATACAAGTGTCATGTCAAGATTGATAGATATAATAGAATAAAGAATATGTCATGATAGTAAGAATAAAGAATCTTGATAATAAGAGCAAAAAATCTGAATATGTATGAAACATGTATCCTAAAGCATACAAGTGTCATGTCAAGACATATATAAATAAAGGAAATGACATTGTAAATAAAAATAAGAGTGTCTAGTAAATATCACATCATGATAAGCTCAAAAAAATTGTTGGTGCATTTATTTACTTTATTGTATTTACTTGTATTTATTATTTTAGTGCACTAATTACTTATTGTAAGTAGTTTAATATGTTTATTAATAATTTACACCAGATAGGATAAGCTTGCTTAGCTAGTAGTTAACTTAGACACTTATCTTGTTATAGTGGAGTTCCACTCCACTATTCAAGGTAAGATAAGATAAGATTGTTTAACTAATAGTCAACTTGTGTTGATCATTTATACAAGTTGGACACCTATCTTGTTAGTGTGGAGTTGTATTGCACTATTCATGCAGACAAATACCAGTTGAACTACATGTGTTTTGCGAGTTCCTTGATCTTTATCATGCACGCTTTGCTCTATATAAGCAATGACTATTTATGTATTCCATGTCAGATTAAGATTGAATTATCAGAATAATTTATCATATTCAAGTTATTTATTTATATTATTATCTTAGATATACAGTTATTAGTTATTACTACTACTATTTTATCTCTTATTTATGCTTTCTATTAGATTCATTATATTTTGTAGCTAATTCTAACATGGTAATAGAGCTATCTTAAATCTAAAGATTACTAAATATTCAAAATAAAAATATCCAGATATAGGATCAATTTTTTGATTTTGTATACAGATACAAATTAGAGATTTGTGGAGAATTTTTGAGCTCACCATTGAGTTTAGAGTGCCCAAGATAGTCAAAATCATCTATAATTTTGTCTAAATTGGGTATAGGAGGCAAAATTAGAAAGGGTTTGATCTAGAAGCACCACGCCAAAATCTGGTGGGTACCTAAAAATCAAAGTGTTTTTGAGCAAAATGGACCTCATGGTTGCATTCAAAAGATTTCAAAACCTACAGATCCATATAAAATTTGTCTAATTTGGATACAGTCAATCCGGAAGACAATTTTTTTTTGCTCCCAGGTATGGCTGTACAAACTGTGCAGACCAATTTTTTTTGGCAGGCCTCACGGATCAGTAGGCAGATTTGAAAGGACAACTTCGGAAGACTACCATTTAAACACCGGGAGGTATTTTTGAGTGAATGCTTTTTTGAAATAGCTTAAAATTTCATGCTCTTCACTAATGTACTTTCATTTTTTTTCTTGTTTTTGCTATATTTTTTTGGAATTCATATTTTATACAACAACTCTTACCCATCCTCATTTTTTCAACTTTAGGGGCTCATAAATTTCACATACGACCTCAAATTGAGGTACCATTTGTTTTGAAAGTAAATATTTTTTTGAGCACAACACATTGGTGTAGAAATTTTTGTAATAAAGTGCATATTTTTTGTACTTTTAGACTAGAGGGCCTAAATGAGCTTTTTGTAAACTAGAAAAATTATAATCCAGCCTTGTAATTTCACTCAATTATAAAGTGACAAAAATAATTGTTGGGTGGGATAAAACTAGGTAATTCAGGGGGATTTTATGGTGTGTTTTGTACTTTGATTTATGCTTTGTGACAGTTTATTTTTGATTACATCATGGGGAATCCTAAGTTCTCACTATTAACAACATACAATTATAATAAATGGAAATATAATGCTTTGAATGCATTAATGATGCTAGGATATACGTCTTATATAAAAACTCTTCTTGCTCCACCTACTGATGCAAAAGAGTTACAACACTTTCTCTTGAAACTACTAAAGTAATTTGATGCATTCAGTCTTACATGTCGTTAGATTTGAATTTTAATCTTGATAAATGTACAACTCTAAAAGAGGCTTGGAATGAATTAGCATCATTGTTTGGAATTATAGATGAGGTTTGTGGTTACCAAATTGGCAACGAACTCATTAGTTTGGATCCTAAAAATTATGCTACAATACGAGACTACATCACTAAAGTCATAGATCTTAGAGCACAACTTTTTGAATGTAAAATTGATAAAAAGAATATTCAATTGATTTTCAGTGCCTTACACAAATAAGTTCCTAAATATTCATCCTTTTCCTCTAGCTTTCAGACTCATCAGCTCACAATGGGCACATCTTATCAAATGCCCACCTTTGAGGTATTCTCTGAGATTCTAATGGATGAAGAAGAAAAATTAATAGCAATGGGTCTAATCAAGTCATCCAAATCTCAAGCTCTAGTTGCAAGTCAACCTCAACATAAGCAAGTTTCAACATCATCATTAAATATAGGTTCAAGTAAAAAGAAGCAGAATAATTAGAATAAGTCATAGAAAGATAAGAATAAAGGGCAACAATCTTCCTCACAAGGAGATTATAAATCCACTAATAAGAAAGGGGATTCACAAAAAAAGACTGGAACTCTTTGCCCTTACTGCAAAAAGGGGTTTCATAATGAATAATATTGTTAGGATAAAGTGATTGATGAACTTAAGGGTCTTCTTAAAAAGAATAACATCAATCAATCCTCTTCAAAGGATTCTTCCACTCCAAATTTAGGGAAAGAGAAAGCTATGACACTAGTTGCAATGAAAAATTCTCCCAAGTCATGGGTCATTGACTCAGGTGCTTTGCACCATATGGGTTTTTATCAAGAATAATTTTCTAGATTAGAACTAAGTTTCTTGCCTCATATTCTCATAGGTGATGATTCTAAGGTAGATGTTATAGGAAAATGTATAGTTGATGTTGATAGTGGTGTATTTGAGGATGTCCTTTGTGTGCCAGAATTATCAACTAACCTTCTTTTTGTCTACCAAATGACTCACTTTGATACTGGTAGGAAACTTGAGTTCACACTCAATTCTATATCAATCACAAAATTAGAGGATAATGCCTTAGTTACAGTGGAAAAAGTCAAAAATAATACTCAACTTTATTCATTCTCCCACTTTGTGCCTCAGTCTTCCTCTACAACTTTGCTCTCACATACTGATTTAGTGAGAAAGTTATGGCATGAGCAGTTTGGTCATCTGAACTATCGCTATTTACAACAACTTAGTCAGTAGAAGATGGTTACAGGGCTTCCACAGATTCAATTTTTAGGGGGTGTATGTCATGGTTGTGCCTTAGGCAAACATCCAAAGGATAAATTTTATAAAGGGAAGGCTTGGAGGGCTACACAATTCCTCGAACTTGTTCATAGTAATTTAGTGGGTCTATTTCTTACTTTCTCTTTTAGTAAAACCTGCTATGTTCTCACATTTATTGATGACTATTCTAGATATACTTGGGTTTATTTTCTGAAAATTAAGAGTGAGGTATTTGATAGATTTCTAGATTTCAAAGCTCTAGCAGAGAAATAATCTTGGAATTATGTCAAGATTCTCTGCATAGATAATGGGAGGAAATATGTGAACAATAATTTTGAACAATTCTGTGCTCTTGAAGGAATTGATATTTAATATTCAATTGCATACACACCTCAGTAGAATGGTGTACTAGGAAGGAAGAATAGATTCTTAAAAGAGATGGCAAGTTGTATGATTTGTGCAAAATCATTAGTACCTGAGTACTAGACAGAAGTGATTAATTGTGCTACATATATACATAATAAAGTTCCTCAAAAATGTTTAAAGGGGATAACACCTCTTGAAGCTTGGTGTAATAGGAAACTAGATGTGCATAATTTTAGAGTCTTCAGAAATCCAACATGAGCTCACATACCTTCAGATGGACACATTTCTTCTCTCAATTGGGTTCTCGAGATGTCACTCAAATTTGAATGTCTACATTCTACGGTAGCAGGATTCACTATTATACTTGGTGCTCTATGTTGATGATCTCATTATTACAAGGATCACAACATCCATCATTAATAGTGTTAAGACTGCACTTCATGATAGGTTTTCTATGACAGACATGGGATTATTGCATTATTTTCTTGGGATTCAGATAACATAGTCTTCTTCTGGGATTACACTTTCATAGCCCAAGTATGCCATGGACTTGTTATCTTGGTTTCACATGGATGATTGTAGGCCTTCATTGACTCCTTTATTATCTGGAGTTAGACTTGAGGTTCAGTGTTCCACTCCCTTAGTTTATGCCACATTATATTGCTAGCTTGTAGGCAGCCTCATCTATCTGAGTCATACATGACCCGACATTTCATATGTAGTTGGCATGGTTTCACACTTTATGTAGACACCACATGAGCTTCATTGGAGAGCTGCCAAGAATATTTTGAGCTACATTCAAGGCACTATTAGATATGAGATTCACTATATTGGAGGTACAAGTTTAGACTTGGAGGGATACACAGATTTTGATTGAATTGGTGATTATGATGATCGTAATTCCACTTTTGATTACAAATTCCACTTCAGATCCAACCTCATTTATTAGCAGAGTAAGAAACAAAATGCTATTTCTCTTTCATCTACAAAGGCTAAGTATCGTGGCACTGTTAATGCCACTACTGAGGCTATTTGGATTTAGAATATTCTCATTGAGCTTGGTGTTCCATTTTGGAAGCCATCAGTCATCTACTACGATAACTAGAACACTATCTAGATCTCAAAGAATCTAGTTCATCATTAGAGAGCCAAACACATAGAGATCCATATGAACTTTATCAGGGAGCTAATTTAGGTAGAGATCATTGATCTTCAATATTGTCCTACGGAGGAGTAGATTGTAGATATTTTCACCAAACCTTTCACTGAGAGAAAATATCTTCACTTGCAATCTCTTTGGGGGTGCAAGACATCAGTTCTTCAGGGGACATCAGTTATTTAGGGGGGTGTCCTAGACCTTCATTTTAAAGATTTTTTTCCTTCAGATTTTATCCTTTCCTCATTTATTTGTATAGAGTACCTAATATGGCTACACATTGTCAGGACTCTTATCTGCATAGCCCTACCTAAGCTTTGATTATGGGGGGGGGGGTGTTGGTGCATTTATTTACTTTATTGCTTTTAATTGTATTTATTATTTATTGTTTTGGTGCACTAATTACTTATTATAATTAGTTTATTATGTTTATTAATAATTTGCACTAGATAGGATAAGCTTGCTTAGCTAGTAGTTAACTTAGACAATTATCTTGTTATAGTGGAGTTCCACTAGATTATTTAGGGTAAGATAAGATAAGATTGTTTAGCTAATAGTCAACTTGTGTTGATCATTTACACAAGTTGGACACCTATCTTGTTAGTGTGGAGTTGCACTCCACTATTCATGTAGAAAGATATCATTTGAACTATATGTGTTGAGTGAGTTTTCTGATCTTTATAATGCACACCTTGCTCTATATAAGCAATGTCTATTTATGTATTCCATATCAGATTAATATTGAATTATCGAAGTAATTCATCATATTTGAGTTATTTATTTATTTATGTTATTATCTTAGATATAAAGTTATTGTTTATTACTGTTACTTTTTTATCTCTTATTTATGCTTTCTATTAGATTCATTAGATCCTGTAGCTAATTCTAACAAAAACAATACTAGATTTATCCACATAGAGAAATTAATATGAAGCTTTAAATATTCATTTACTTATCAATGTGAATGTTTTGGGTGGCACCCACAATTATGTGGGGATACAGTAATCTGAATTCCATTTCTTTTTATTCATCATGATCATTTGTATACTTTTTACTATCACACGAGTCATGCTTGTTGGTAAACCTATTGTTATCATATGGTACATATGTTCATGTATGAATATATCCATTTAACCCTTACACTAGAGTTAGAGGGACACAAAACTTAAAATATTAATGAAATAAAGTGAATGCGATATTTTATATGCTCATCAAAGAAAACACTTATGGTGCATATTTGATCTTTGCAAATTATTGTTTCTTTAAACATTTAATAGTTGTTGTTGTCCCATTTCAATGTATATAAGAGAATAAAAGAAAGAGAAAAAAAGAGTAAAGAAGAAGAGAAATAAGAGAAAAAAAAAAAAGGCATGCAAACATTTTTTTTGTTATCTAATATAATTTTTGATGGTGGATCTAGGGGTGCCATTATGAATGTATAGGCTTTGCTATGAACTTATCAGTTGCACAATCAATAAATAAAATTCTATCTCTTTATTATCACCTCTTCATTATCATCTTATTCTCTTCTTTGATTTCAATGTTAATGTGGCAAGTCTATCCACTTTTCATAGTTTATTATAAATGATAATGTTTTTAAAAATCAATCAAAATATTAGGGAAAACATGGAAAACATTTGGCTGTAAAATAATTGTAAAATGGGATTCTACATTTTTTTAATTATTGTTCTTATTAGTCTCAAAAGGTAGACTATTACTTCCAATTTTATTTAAATGGTTATTAATCCTTCTTCTCTTTACAAATCAGATTACAATGATTGGCATGCTAGAAAATATGAGAGTATTTTACATGGGCAAGTTACATGTTTTTAACTCATCAGATATAATATTATTGTCCTTGTAAATTTATTGGGTGAAAAAATGCTATATTATGTCCATCCTCACATCAATCAATGCAATTAATTTGGAGTAGGAATTAGAATGATGGTAGGGCAACCATTGTGTTTGATAGGATATCACCATACATAATTTATTGTTGGCCTCTTATATGGTGGCAGTGTTAGGTCATTGATGTCAAGCCAGGGAAGTGCAACACCCAAAGAGATCACCCAAGGAACTGCATTTTTCTACCAATCATGATGCTAAGCTCATACTTATGCACCATCTCCAACATTCATTACCCATTATATCTTATTCACAAAAGCCAGATAGTCGATGGAGTGAATGGAATGTTCTTGAAGTTATCCTCTATGTTCAATACTATTTGCAGAAGGTGATGCTAACCCTATTAAATTCAAATTTGTCTTCACCACTATCTTAGGTAGAGGGTCATTATAAGATATGTTTTGAAGGGCATGATTTGGAACTCCAAATCTCGTGAATGGAAAAATGGTTTGGATTTGAGAAAATCATTTATGAAATTTGTGCTCCTTTTTAGGGTAGGATTTAATGTTTAGGCATTTTTTTTAAATTTTGATTGTTGTAAGGCTCTTTTCCATGGATCTTTTAATTATTTGCACTGTTTGATTTAAACATTTTTTGATTTAGTTTTTAAGGGGATTATGGTGTGTAAAACCCTAGCTTGCTTAAGTAATGGATTAATAAATTAGGGAATAAATATAGAAATAAATATAACCACTAATTTATATAATAATTAACCTATCTAATAATTTTATAAATAAAAATGAACTAGAATGAATTGTACTTAGATAGAAATGGACTGAGACAGATGGATGACAAGATGATATTTGGTATAAGAGCTATGTAGAGTGTTGCAAGTTGAAATCAAGAGTTAGAAACTCTCTTGGATAGAACCATGTTCCTACAAATAGTAGTACACCTTGATAGTGTCTTCAAGGGTGCGATAGTGTCCTTTTATAGCTAGGATAATGATATTCTAAGAGGAGCTTTGCCTAGTCCTAAGATGACTATGCCTAAGTGGATGAAAGCTAGTTCCCTATCTATGTCCTATTTTGACTAATTTTATGCCAAAACCCTAGGTCTCCATGTTTTTTAGGGTATTTTATGAGCACACGTAGAAAATAATGGTGTTAGAAAGGTAGGTTGGACATGACCTCAACACCCCATGTGTTGAGTGTTGCCTACATACCAATACCTCGAAAGGGATTTTATCTTGATGTAGTTCTCCTAGTCTAATTATTAGTACAAGTACAAGGGAATGCTAGTATGAGTGTCAATTTGAGTCCTTAGAGTATGAATTTAGACTAAAAATATGAGCTTTGGGTTGTTGTATATGAGTGTATGCAAAACTAGGGTAGAATAGGGATCAATGACCTTGATTTGCACAATTCTTTCTAAGTTTATTTACGAGTATTTTGCATATAGTGGATAAGTGAATGAAATAGGTGTATATATAGCATTTTTTTACTTGTCAAGATGTGAAACAAGTGTATGCTGACCCTAAATTGCATTGAGGAATGGAAAGATATCTGTCAGAGTAAAGAGCTAAGGGATACTAATGTAGTCCCTAGGACATTAGTGCAATGCACTAGTGTCCAAAGGGCCATGGTAGTGTCCATGTGGTAGAAGATAGTGAACTAGGGGCATGGATGCCTAGGAGGTGGATTAATGCTAATTTTGGTGTATTTGGGAATAGGCTAGACTTACACAAAATCCAAAAAATGATCAAGAGAGGCCTTAAGATAGGTCTAGGGATAAGATATGACAAGGTGGTTTCAAGTGACACTCATTACACTGAAATGACATTTTAGATGACTATATTTCTCCCCTTTATTATAGAAATGTAGCAAAGTAAAATGATTATGATAAAGGAAAAGAATTGTAGCTGAACTTACCTAAGATGCAAAGCCCATGAATCTTGTTCTGAGTCTGTGAAACATGTTATCCTACAAATAAAAAAATAATTAATTAGTCCTTACTTAAGAAACATCAAGATGGACAAAACATTGAGTAAAGAGATGAGAGAAAGAGGAAGGGAATGAATACACCTCAGTGGGTATGCAAACTAATGCTAAAACTTGGTGACATCCTATGTGTGTGTATGTAGATGGTGATCAAATGGTGAATAATTTGGACTAAGTTGATGGCTTGCTCAATCCTCATGTGTGGGTGGTTCAATAACTCAAGCTGGCCTTGATTCCATTATTGCCCACCCTTACTTGGTGAATCATAATTTGTGAATAAAGTGGATTAGACTGATGGATTGTCCAACCCTCCTAAGTAGGTGGCTCAAGAACTCAAGTAGGCTATGACTCCATAATTTCCGACCCATGTTTAATAGATACATCTGTAACTAAAATTGCACAATGTAACTAAAGATGTGTGATGTAATTGAAATTATGTAGGATGGCTTTGGGGCCACTTAGAAACTCTAAAATGAAAATGACTCAGAGGCTACTCAGGCACTCATATATGTAGCTCAAAAACTACTTAGTAATGTCAACCACTACAAATGGAATAAGGCATCAATCTGGTGCAAAATTAGTGTAAATGGTATCTAGATTTAAAATGTGGAGCATGACATGGAACTACCATTCTATCTAAGAGTATTGATGTCAAACTGAACATATGGGAATAATATGTTCTGTAGATGCCCCCAACTCTAATATCTATGCTTATGGATTCTGGACTGATTCATAATAATCTATCTAAGTATTTGAAATTGAAAAGGGAGTGGTCATACCATGCATAATGCCTCCAACATAAGTAAACCTGTGTAATTATTCTTATAACTAAGCATAAATTGAGCATATATGATAATCTATGACTAAAAATATGCAAACATGGATTGTACTTGTACTTTTCTAGTAATTCTAGAATTTATTGTTTTTGGGTTATTGGATAATAGTGTAGTCCCTTGGACAATAGCACATTGTTTTAGTGTCTTTTGTGTTGCGGTAGTGTCCAACTATAATGTTTCTGTGTAAAACTAAAACTAATCCATGTATTACTATTTTTCACTATGTTTTTCTGATTATGGGCTTTATAATCTGTTTGTGTGTTTAAAAATTGTTTTGAGTGCATTAGGATGGCCTGATCTCTGTGACAAACCCCTGTGAATTCCTCATATTTTGATGGGAGTTATTGAACCTCTATAATAATTATCCTCTAAATAAAATCTATGCATCATGTGTGTTAGATTGAATATTGTGGTAACTTGGGTACACCAAAAATTTGGTTGGCTCTTGTAACCTCCGTATGTTGAATCCAAAGATGAAGTGAACATTTTAGTGACCACCATATATTTTTCCCCTCAACCACATAAACACTTTCTATTATTGGGCACATGTGAAAATATTCACCCCTTGTTAAGGTAGCTTTTTAGATTACCAAATCAACCAAAATAAAGTTCAAGTACATGGGTTATAAGTCCATATTTATTTTTTTAGGATAATATCCCAAATATTGGTGACTCTCATATGGGGAATGTATACCTAGAATAGTTCCATAACATAATGAATGCATAATCTCTAACTCTCATGGCTACCCTCTTGTCAATGAGTAGCTTACCATAGGAAATTGACTTTCCCATCTTTGTGCAATGCTTAGAAATGGTATTTTCATGTACTCAACACTATAATCTAAATATTAAAGAGATATGGTTGGAATGAGGTGCGTTGATGGATAATATATATGGTACCTCCATGGACATGAGTGTGAGGATTCTATAAAAGTAAACATATGATAAAATGAGTATTAAATTTGGACAAGATTTATGGGATAAAAACCCAAAAAATCCAAAAAGTCATCTCATAACCATCAACAATCGATTATTGTAACACAAAAAAAGAGTCATGTCAAAATTCCTGAAGAACTTCTACAGGTCAAATTTTAAGGAATAATTTTTAGACATGGTCACCCTTATCAATAGGTTGGTGGGTAACATGACAAATTTGGAGTTCATCATTGAATGAGTATCATATGTGGTGGAAAGAAATATATGGATTAGGAGAATATCATCAGTGATGCATTACAACAATAAATATTCAAACTAGGAGTAACAAGGACCTTCTATATGACTTCATACGTGGTATACTTATTGGCATCAAATAGGTCTACCCTAGTCTCACCTAATTGGATAGTGCAAGTTTTATAACTAAGGTACATGAGTTTTACCTATAATTGACTTTGGAACAAATGAAAAAAACATTTAAAATGGGTCAATAATACATTCACCAATAAAATTTTATAGGCATTGAAGGAAGATTGGGGAGCCAGGATCTCTAAGGAAATAGCTAATATCATATCCCAATATAGAAGCTACTTCATTCAATTCCAAAATTTATCCTATATCAAAGTAGGATGATTTGAAGGTTGTCCATTGAGACTCTCAATGTTTAAAAATGAAAAAATATTGTTGATTGAAATGTGTAGATAGCTTGTAGGCGTACATAGGAGATGTAGTTAGAAACATGTGGTGGATGTAGTAATCCCAATCATCTTATGCCTTTACACTTGTAAGAATGGTAAAATTATCAAATATTTAATCTTCAATCACCTGGTTCATGATGCACCTTCACATGAGTAGATAAGATTTTGACATCAAAGGATACATAAGATCCCATCTCAAGATAAGTCCCTTGTATGCACACAAAACACATTTAGAAGAACATTAGGTTGATTGTGCATATTAATATAAAGGTCAAATAGATGATTGGGTTCTATTAAGTTTGAAAAAAATAATTCATTCACTACCACTTGGGTGACAAAAGAGATGATAGATGACAATAATGAATTACTTGATCCATCCTATACTAAGACATTGTAGCCTCACATATGTTAGTGATAAATTGGTCTACACAAGTGTTGAATGATATATAAATTCAAACCAATATAGTTCTGGAAACATAAATGAATTGGTTCAATGAGAATTTTTCATAATTCACAAGATCTAGAAGCTCAAGGAGAACCAAAACAATTGCCATGTCATTGCAAACTTTTGCATCAATCTCTAAAGAAACTAGTACAAACAAATTTTGGCACCATATATCACATAACATCTATTGAAAGAGATGAAGGAATTAGGGAGGATCTAAATCATCTCAAGAAATCTAGTAATACTTGTGGTGAAGGATTTTTTATAGTGAAAATGTTACAAGTCAATAACTTAGTGTAACTATAGTTATCGTCCTCCCTAGGAAGTGATACCTCTATGCTCATTGATAACACCAAACAATAATATATCAAGTCTATTCAAGGATTGGATAATATAATAAATATAATGTTTATTTCAAATTTTTTTCCATATGCACCAAAATTTCCTCTTCTTTTATCTTCTCCTCAAATTATGCTTCCACCACATTCTACACTGCATTCCATTTCGACTGACTCAGGAGCACAAATGGTTAGTGTCATTAACACTACATTTTAGTGTATTTTTTACACTAATAAAAAAGAAGAATAAATCCATTGATGCATAATTTCATGACTTTGATGATATGGAAAACATCCAAAGAGACTCCTCCAAATAAGGCCATGACTATTTCAAGGTTAGTGTATGATTCATCTAGAGCCTAGTTCAAAGAAATTATTGAGCCAATTATTGAAAATAATAAGGAAGAAATTTACATGTTTGATTATATCTTGAATATAATATCATTGAGTGTATCCACTTTTGAGAGTGATGTACCTAACCACCAAGAAACTACCAATATATTTATCAAAAGGTTTGAGAAAGATGAGCTATCCTAAGAACAACTGAAAGATCAATTCACTGACAACTCGTGGGATATGTGAACTACATTTTGAATCCATTAGAGGCTCTAGTATCTCCCCATGTATATTTTCCAATTTAAGTACCCAAGATTAGTAGATATTCCATCTCAACTATAAATCGATACAATAACTATGGAAAAACACTTGAGGGTTGGTTGAACAATTTCTTCTAGATGGTTTGAAATATATTGAAGAGATTGGTTTGAAATATATTGAAGAGATTGAAAAAATAAATGAGAAGATTGAGTTAGATAAAAACATTATTGATAAACAAGTCCAATGTCATAAAAAATAGCTCAACTTGTGGGAAAGCTTAAAAAGGGATATAGATGAGATGTCAACCAAAGATGCTAAATTGCTAGTTAAAGGAGGAGTTTTTGATAAGAGAGAAAATTATATCTCATATGATTGGCTAGAGAGCATTTTACACAATATGGAAGTGTAAAATAAGTCAATGGAAGATATGAGGAAGCAATAAAAAATTGGAAGAGATAAGATGACCGAATCTTTCTCAATTATAGTGATCTTACATTGTGATTTTCTCAAAGAAGATTGTTTATGATGAGATCTACTGAATGAGATAAATGAAAAATTCTAAAAATTAATCAAAAAAGAGATTTTAAAATAAGGTGCCTTCAAATTTTCATCTAAGAAAAAATCATACTTTTGTAAAGAAATTGAATTACCAGTTGGAAGACTTGGTATAGATTCTTAATATGATGATGATGATGATATCTAATAAAAGGCAATGTTACAAGAATATTGTGATTTCTAAGAGAAATTTTATTGCTGAGGTAGTGAAAATATTTATAATATTCAAAGTATCACATATACAAGAAAAATTTTCAGGTCAGATGGTCACCCAAATTCATCAAGAGCATATCTTTATTCATAAAAAACTTCTTCAGAAGCATTTTTTTTTTTGACTTGTTTTCCTCTTATTTTTTCATGTTCTAAATATATTTTGAAAAAAAATATAAAATATAAACATAAAAATATAATATAACTAAAGTGGGAATGTGAAGGGTCATCCCATTCCCTCCTACATCTATAAATAGGAGAAATGGATATTGCACAAGGGATGTTTGATGGTCACTATAATTTTATTTGAAAGGAAGGAGAAGGAAACTTAATGTTTACTCTTCCATTGAGAATACAAAGGAAATTTTAGAACTTTTTGTCTTGTAGTTTCTCTTTGTAATTGTGTGGTATTCCTACATTTAATAAATATATATCAACTCTCAAGCAGTACTCTTTTTATTATCAAACTATCAAACTACATTTATAATCTTTCTTGTCATACACAAGATAAGATATGTGTTTGTTTGTATATGTGTGACCCTTCATCTTCTTTATTTTCTATTTTTATTTTAAAGGTATAGGGAAATACAACCTAATATTATATTTTACCTATAAATATTGTAAATAATTTTATTTTAGTTTTTAGTTTTCAATAAATGGAACCTCCCCTTAGAATAAAGGACAAACTTTGTCCCCTTCACTATTGTGAAAGAGACTTATATGTCATAGTGCCAAATATTACACCAATATAATGCTAATTTTATGTTTTTTTTAATCAAGAAACAACAAAATGAACTTATCACATATATTGTCAAGTAGCATATCAAAAATATTGGAAAAAAAGTCCACATGCAAGAGACAGGGGACATTAGAGGCACAGGGAATTTATTTGACCCCAAAATAAGAGATTAATAGAAGTGGATTGAGAGGTTTTTAATAATAAGAATGTCAAAACACCATCTTCATGGAAATCATCATGAAATGGTCGATGAAAAGGTGGATTTATTTAAGGGTCAAATAGTGAGGGATGATTTTTTTTCTCTGGATTACATCAAGAATGTTAAAAAGAAAGTGAAGACAACAAAATTCAAATTTTCAGCAAATGATGCCACTAGTCTTAAGTTGTTTGTGGACAGACATTTGAAAAATGTATTCTGATCTAAATAATACAACAAGGATGGGGTTGAATAATTTTATTTCATATTAAGCATGTAAATGAGAAAAAAATGGATTAGATGTTAAAATATGCTCAAAATGGCCTGCTTCTAATGGATTCTAACTTTGGGACAAATAACATGAAGGTACTGATACAATTTATTTAAATCTCTAAAAATATTTTGTTATGTTTTTTCAAACATTCCCCAATAAATTTGAGCATGTGTGCAATTTAACATGTACACCATACTCACATTTGATAAGTTGTCATTGGGATCTTTGGTTCACTGGTATTAAAGTCAAGGACAATGGTCTAAGATTTGGCATTATGGATATGTATGAATTAATCCTTCACACCCGATGTCATATTTTAAAGATTTGGCTATTTGATAAGTTGTACCTTCATGCTGGATGATGCATGTTTGGAAATTATTATGAATCAATTATTCACCCTAAATCTTAATTATTTGATGATAATAGTGCTTAGATCAACTTACACCATAAAGACATTGTCATATTAGTGGTAGGGAGGTGATTTTGTACGAGGTCTATCTTTGTAAGTTTCCCATATGGTGAGCTTGGCTAAAGCAATTGATTGTGAAGGTAAAATATGACAAGATAATGTGTTGAATTTTTATGTATCTAAGTCAAATAATGCATATATATCTTAATGAGGATGTAGTAAACCATGAGGCATGACCATTCATTAAATATTTTTTCCCCCAAGAGTCACATACATATGTTATTGGAATCAACATTGGACGCACCATACATACATGTGGGAAAGATGTTGTCATACTTTACCACATTTAGATTAAGAATAAAATATTACCTTCGAGCTCTGTCATTCCTATTCAAAAAATTAATTTCTAGATATCGTAAGATGTGTATCGCATCATATAGTGGATTGGTTAGTGAAAAAACTAATCGTTGCTATGTTTATTTATTAGTGGTGGAGTAAAATTATCAAGGAAAAGAGATATTACAAAAACTTTTAGCTATAGAAATGGAAGAACAAGTCTTGGTTGAAATCCCATTATATCCCCAACAAGGATGTATGCATTGATACAAGTGATCTACACTTTGCATGGGTTAAAATTTAGTTAAAAAATAAATTATTATCACATTATTGTGGAAATTATGGTTTTAGATTGTGTGAGTGTTCTTGATCAATCCAAGGCAATGTGTGCAATCATATAATCAAGGTGGTGGATGTGATGAAGAAAATGGGCTTGGAAAATGTCACCTCATGCCAATGAAAATGTAATAAAATTATAATTGTAATTAAAATAAACCTTTTATTATTTCATTAACCAACATGATCTACTCAATAATGCAATAAATGACCATTATAGGCGTCAAAGGTGAAAGAGATAGCCAACGATATTGAATTGAATGGTGGAAACTATGTAGACTGTATAGAAGATGATGCATTACAAACAAATACAATTAAATTGGATTGATGTGGTTTTTAACTTTTTTTTTATTGTCTATTTCTTGTCACGTTTAAGTTCTTGTGACATCTATGTTATTTTTTGTTGGGGTCATGTTCAAACAAGGATGCTTCAGGAAATGATTGAGATGATAAGGAAAATCAAATACTAAGGATCCTATCCATGCTAGACAACAATTTAAAAAAATATTGATAGAGTAAGTCTCAATTTCTTAGAAAAAGAAATTGAAGATTCTTGCAACAAGTTCAAGGAAAAATAAATTAGTATAAATATTGACATACTTCATCTCATAGTGTAAACATTCCAACATGTAGAAGAAAAATATGGAATATTACTAAGATGAAAGTGGAATTTTGTCAAAAATATGATGATGTGAAGGCCCAAACCTATAGAAACTATATATTTTCTATGAAAATAATTACAAAAATCAAAGAGGAATACTTTCCACAAAATTAGACAAGGCTGTTGAATACACAAAAGGATTAGATTTTAGTAGATTGAGATGGATTATATAGATTATGGATTGTAGTAGATTTTATATTAAATTACATTATACTATTTCAATTTTATCACATTCTTATGCATTGGCTTCACCACTGATTGCTAGATGACTTCCATATTTGTTATCATATTTATTATCACATTATAATGTATTAGCTTCACCATTGAATTCTAGATAACTGCTTTGAATTTGAGCTCTAAAAATCCTCTACATGCTCCTTTTATGTCTACGACCCCATGCATTTATATTAGATCTAAGAAAATGTGTTATTGTATTGTAAAAAACTGGTCAGAACATTTTGAAAATAATGACATATATCTCCTTTTGTAAAGATATTTATTTGACTCCCCTAATTATTCTACTTGTTTTGAAATGGTTTCAATTTAGGATACTCTCTTCTTTATATAATTTTCTCCCATACAATAAAACAAAAATATATTTTTAGTTATAAAATAGGGTATCATAAGATTGTGTCAATAATGCATCTTACATAGTTTTAAATATAATATTTATGTATAATGTTATTCTTAAGCTCAAGATTACACGCTTTGCATGGTGCTTATTGTGTTAGGGGATTCCCCTTAGTCATCATCTTATGCAGTTAGGGGTTATTCAATCCAATTGTCCATTTTACTGACATACAGAGACCCTTATGCATTTTTTTTGGTTTTAAAAAAAAGATCAAATATCTTGGACATGGATTCATGATTTATTCAAACCCTTTTAGTTAAAACCCCCTTTTTGGCAACATATTCTCCTAGGGGATTGGCCTATGATTCCTACAAAATACACATAAATTTGACATACTTTCAAATTAGAACTTTTTTTTTTAATATGGAAAGAAACAATATAGCTATAGTTTCTAATTATAATTTTGATAACCAATTTGATAATTATAACAAAGTTATGGTTATTTCCAATGTGTTTATGTATATTCAAGTTCAGGATAATAAAGTGGCTCAGAAGGTCTCCCTTCTTCAGATCATTTTGGATCATTGAGGCAATACTCTATGCATTGTTGCTTGTGGCCCACCGTTTTCACCCTCAAATGAGGTAAACGAATGGGTGGACACTATCAGAACCACTCCCACCATTGTTCCCATAGCTGAGTTGGGAGATCTCCTTTACACATGAAATCAACTCCATCCAAATTTTATGGTAAGGATCACATCCTACAAATTGGAGATGTTCTCTTATACCTACTTGTGATGGTTAGGGGTCCCTTCCCATGCATCAAGGCAATTGGGTGCCTTTGCCTCACCCTGACAATTTTTAATGGTAGGTTTTTTTTTTCTCTCCCAATAAAATTGATCCAAATGGATTTGTAGGAAGGCACTAATAAGATGGGAGAGACAATAAACAATGACAACACTATCAAGGACCCCACACTTGATGGGAAATACCTTTCAGATGCTAGTTAGGGTAACTTGAATGATAAAGACCCACATATCGTCAGTGTCTTTGTTATGGCTATTAAATTATTATGTGTTGTAATTTTCTTTGTTAAATGCTCTTATTTATTCTTTCTCGGGCCCTTTGAATTCCTAATGTGACTATCACATTATGTGTTATCATACTACTAACATTTTTTTGTAAAATATATAATATTTATGAATTAAAATATAAATATATATATCAATATCACATGACCATTTTAATTATTTTCAATGAAGCATGAATATTAACTACAAAATTAAAAGCTCTCATTTTTATTGGTTTATCAAAAAGACACATACCTCAATTGTAACTAAATGACAAGTTACAAATAACATGTATTTGATCTAAATCCACATATATAAGCTATAACTAAATGACAAGGTCTAGATAACATGTATGTGCTCTAAATCCAGATACCTAAACTGCAAGTATACGACCAAAAAAATACATGTATTTGTACTATGAGAGTTCTTATCACATTGTCATGTGTTAGATTCACCACTGATTGCTAGATAATTGTTGAATTCGAGTGCTTAAAATCCCATACATGCCCTTCCTATGTCTATGACCCCTGTATTTCTATTATTTCTTTGAAAACTTTATATTACTATAGTTGTATTAGTTCTCACAAAAAAAAGTATTATTGTAATATTAAAAACAATGCTTAAAACATTTTGCGAATAATGAGATTATTAGTACTTGCCGATATTATTATAAAGCCCTGTCATAATTAATTTAATCGACTCTTTATCATTAACCAATCACATAAGGTTGCATATGGAATTTTGAAACTATGTTCGAAGGTCCATAAAAATATATCATTATTTTCTTAGTTACCAGTAATTACGAAATAGTCCTGTGAAATAGAACCAATAGTAGGGCATTATTTCATTTTTTTTTTTGCAGCAGCTTGAATAACAAAATAAAGATGCCTGTTAGTTATGGTGGACATGATTTTTTTTTAAATAGGTAGTTTCAAACAATGGATGAGCTGTGCGTGCTTAAATGGTAAGCAAAGCCATTAAACAATCGACGAGCCGGGATCGAATCCCTCTACAATGGTGCAAACTGCAAATCTGTAATCAATCCTGTACAATCAGGAAAAATTAAACAAATGTGACCAACATAATGACAAACCTCATCCCTCTACTGCAATAAGTACTACTGCCGCAACATGGTACATATCTCCTTTAGTAAAGGTTTTTATCTAATTGTTCTAATTTTTCCACTTGTTTTAAAATGGTTTATATATAAGATTATATATTATAATTTGTTATCAAATTCTCATCTTCTATATTTATTATCAAATTATAATGCATTGGCTTCACCGGTAATTATTATAACAACACATATTTTTAACTATCAAATTCATAACCAAAAACTAAAACAATACAACATTTAAAAAAACATAACACGTGATATATTATGATAAAAATTTAATTATCAAATTTAATACAACAACTATTAAATTATCTGGATAGAATCCAAAATCATGTTAATTATCATAAGGCAAACACCCACAATACATACAAGAAAAAATCTATGAAAGATGAAAACATATCTAATATGAATTTATTCAGGTAACATAGCTATCTATTTAAATTAAGAGAAATAGCATAAATCTTCCAAAATAATAGTAACTCTCATCTGCAACGTACCTCGCCACCAGCCTTATATAAATAAGAGTAGTCGCATTTGATTGAAGCTATGAACTAGTATAGGACATAACGAGGCCCTAGATCTCTAAGTGATTAACCACCACTTTGAATGTTAGATTTTACAACGTTGAGAATAGTTCCAACGACCACAATCAACCTTACATACCTAATAAAATTTGAACTTGAATGAAGCTTAAAACAACCAAACCAATTTACCAATTCACTCACATCTCATCAATTATAAACAAACCTATTATTATTATAATTTTATCTAGTATTTTTTTAATTGATAATCTTCTCTCATACAAATAAATCTAAACATGTTATTTTATTTTAAAATACTTTCATCCTTTTCAATTTTTTCTTAAATATTATACTATGAAAAATTTGATTACATATAAAACCCAAATAAAATTAAGTTCCCACCACCAAATAAGCTTGTAAACTCTTTGAACCATTTAAAAAAAAGGAAACTTTTAGAACACAATTTAACTAAAATTTCAAATTCCAGACATTTAATGTAAAATTTATTCTTTTAGCATGAGATGACACAAACTCTGGAATAAATGTCTCAAATTTTATAAGCACCTCCTACATATGACATTCCTTTTCCTAAAATATAAGTTTTCATATATCCTTCCAAATATTCCAAATAAGGATTGTTGGACTTGTTGTTTATCTTGAGAAAGTGTCTTTACTTGAACCTATGTACCAAGATGAGAAGCATTGTAAAAGATAATGTGGTCTTTCCCAATGCCAATTCAGCTTGTCACACAACCATTCCAAACATTCAACTAAAAATAGAAATTTGAAAAGATACATCATTGAAACAAAGATAACACCTTGATGGCCCTTCAAACCCAATTTTATGAACTCTGCCCTAGGTGAATGTTTTATCTTAAACACTAGCAAAGAAAGGACCCAAAACTTCAATGATTTGATATCCTAGTTTCCCTTCCCCCATATTTAGCACCCACCCACTAGATTTTAGCCTAATTCATATTAGCGAATATTTTCCTTTGGAAAAGGATATTTGACAAAATAATTTTTCAATCCTATGGAATGGGAGTATTGTCTATGCTTTTCCATCTCTTAACTTAAATTCGCTTATTTTTTCTCAATTCAAAATAATCCTTGACCTTTATACCCACACAATAGATAAAATGGCCCTTGCATCTTCTTTGCTCTTGAACATCTAATAGTGTCTTGTGTTCATTTTAAGATTTATTCGAAAAAAAAGTTGAATTTCCATTACTAATTTTGTTAGCAATTTGAGTATCATGGTGTATAAGGAGATTGTTTGTAAGATTTTCATTGATGTCAAATATGCAAACATTAATGATAAATGCATAGTGATTCAAGTTTGTCAAGTCCATGTACTTCATTCAATTTTACTTATAAAGTTTCATAAGTAAAGTCGTGTCAAAAACTCGACTGGGTCAAGAGAATGTTGATCAAGTTTGTGTACTTCAATTGCTTTGACTCATAAAGTTTCACAAGTAAAGAAATCTTGAGAACCTAAATGGGTTTGGGTGAGTAAATCGGGTTTCTAGAATAACTTTACCTCATTCAATTTCATGAGCTAAGCAGTCTCAAGAACCTGAATGGGTCTAGCAGAGTTAATCGGGTTTTCAGAATGACTTAACTGCTCTCATATTTATAAGTCAAGAAATGTGAAGAACCCAAATGGGTCAAGGAAGAGTTTATTGGGGTTATGGAACAACTTTACTTCATTCAACTTTATAAGTTGAGCAATGTTGAGAACCCAAATTGGTCTAGTGGAGTTGATCGGGTTCATCAAATGACTTTACTTCTTTCAATCTAATGAGCAAAGCAATGAGAATAATCTAAAGGATAAGTGGACCGTTGTAAAACTTTTGAAGGGATATTTTTAAAAAGTTTGAAGGGTAAGTGGACCATTGTAAAAGTTCTAAAGGGATATTTTAAAAAAGTCTGAAGAGTAAGTGGACCGTTTAAAAAGTTTCGAAGGGCAAGTAGACCATTGCAGATAGTCTAAAGGGATATTTTCAAAAGGTCGAAGGGTATGTGGACCCTTACAGAAAAGTCAAAGGGTGTGTGGACCCTTAAATAAAATTTGAAGGGTAATTAGACATTCCTTCAGGGAAATTGTCTGCAACAATTCCATCAGGGAAATTATCTAAAACAATTCCTTTGGGGAAATTATCCACATCAATTCCTTCAAGAAAATTATCTGAGGAAATTGTCCAAAAAGCCCTTGATAAAAAGTCCACAACAAATTATCTGAAGAGAAAGGTCACTTGTAACTTTTCCAAAGGATAAAGTGTGGAAGTCTTATAGGGCATCCTCAAAAGGACAATGCATGTTAAAGATCAAGCAAGTCTACAAGGATCAATGGTGCAAAAGCATTACAAGAATGCTGAAGAAAATGAGATCATGTCAACATGTCACAGTTTAACGATACAATAGAAAGGGTAAAGGTTGAGTATATTCAAATAAATTGAAAGGAGCGAAAGTGATCTTGATATATAGGAAATAATGAGATGCAAAAATGAGCTTGATGGTTAGACTTTGAGCGAAGAAATAAATTAAACACCCACATTTAATATGTTCTCAATGAACAAATGAAGGAACATACAAAACCTATAAATGATTACACAGAGCTCAAGATTGATCAATTCAACCAATCAATTCTCGATTAAAAAAATAGTGCAGTTATGGCCTAATTCCAACACTTGTCAAATATAGAAAAGAGATCTGAGCATTGAAGTGTGATGTATGAATCGAGACATGGGAATTTGCATATGTCAAAGTCACATTGAATGAGAATAGATAACTATAATTATTTTAGAGGAACTAAAGTGTGAACACATTGTATATATGAAACCCTAAAACTCAATGTATATACACAACATCTTATTCATTCTATAGCTGCTGCTGTCCTTGCAATTGAGAGAGTGTTGTAGAGCAACTTGAAGAGTGTCACTTTGAAATGTATGTAGACACAAAGTGAAAGATAGAGAAATAGAGAGTGAGGCAGAGAGGAAGAAAGAACACAGAGAATGTGCATAGATTGAGTAGAGAATGAGTAGTTACAGACTAGACTTGTAACAAAGGAATTGATCTAGATTCATTTGTGAATCCATCTTGTATTATGAAGTTATAGCTTCATAGTTCTGATTGGTTAGTGCCATCAGAAAATTGAGTTGGTACTTAGTTAGGGGATTGGTGTCTCCTTAGGGAGTGGGGGCTTCTATAGAGTGGGTGATCTTGAATGTAACCAATGAGATTATCCAGTAAGACATTTAATAGTGAGGCTGGATTAGAACAGTAGATTCTATCAACCATTTTCACTGTGGTTTTTCCCTTTGAATTTTCCACATAAAAATCTTGAGTAATGTGTTTTTATGTGTATGTGTAATATTTGCATTTTTTCTTTGACTTGCATATGAATTTATATTTCCTCTAAAAGGTTTAAAAGAACTAGTTTTTAGCCGATCTACTAATTCACCCCCCCCTCAGTAGATAGTTGTGTTCAACAAATTTCTTATGAATTATATTTATTTATGATCGAATGGAACTAGAGAATTAAATTCCAAATATGTGAACCATAAAAAGTTGATTATGGTAAAAATTTATATTAAATTTAATAACCCAGAATATTTTTGTCGTAACAGTTTATTTCATATACTTACCACTGAGAATACATCCCCCAAACCAACTTTGCACCTAAAACTAGATTTTAAATGATAAGTTTCCTAATAGCTGCTCCACCTAATTCTTTTAATGACAAACCCTTTCCCATTGAATAAATAAAACTTTATTTTTCTCCTCACTTTCTTGCCACTATATTTTTTTTCATAATTAGATTCAAAAAATTGAGCACTTTAGTTGGGGGTTAAAGGAGCGACATCATATATATGGACAATTCATTCAAAACTAATTTTATTAGTGTTATATGCCCAAATAGAGATAACCATCTCCATTTCCAAGAATTTAACTTGGAATAAAGGACTATATAAAATTATTCCATAAATAAGACTTCCCTGCCCAAGTAAAAAGAGGGATTTCAAGATGTTTGCTTAGAATCTTATCAATATTGAAAGCTAAAATGCAAGAAATCATGATTTAGAATTAGCCTAAAGTGTTTTCAAAATAAATTTATGAATTAACTTCTTTGATTTCCTAAACCAAGGTGGTTGTGTAAGCTTCTAAAATGCTTATAATTTCCTTGGCTTCCCTTTCTGAGGTAGATCCAAAATAAAAGTTCCTTTACAGTCACCTTTTATATCACTTCCCAAATCCTCAACAATTAGGATGAAGAGAAATGAAGGAAGAGGGTCACCTTAACGTAAACCCTTAGTGACTTCAAAAAACCAATTAGACTGCCATTCACTAGCATTGAAAATTTAAGATTGTAAATGCCACTGAAAATACCATAATGCCAGTTCTTCCCAAACCCAAAATTTTCCATAAGTCTCATAAAAAAAATCCAAATAACCTTGTCATAAAATTTCAATATTAAGCAACATATTTTTTATTATATTCTAACTTAAGGAATGAATGATTTCATGAGTGATGATAACAATAGGTTTATCAATGAACATGCCCTCTATGATAATAATAGGATTACCAATGACCATAATGAGTGTGATGAATTAGAACTGGGATTCTAATTGTGTCCCACATAGTTTTGGGTTCCACCCAAAAATCCACATTAATCCATAAAAGAATATTTTCATTTTCATATTTATTTATATGTAGATAGTAAATGAAAATTACATTTATATTATACGTTTGTATGCTAAGTGGATCTCTTTATTATCAAATACATTTGAAAATCATTTAATTTAATGGTTGTATTAGTTTAGATATTTTAAATACACATATTGAGATGTATACTTCAAAATTATGTCATTAAAATATCTAAATTAATTAAACCACTAAATCAAGATAATAAATTAGCCTTAATGAAAATCTATTTGTGAATCTTAAGGACACCATAGTTTTGAAGAACACCTTCTTGTTAAGCATCTATTATAAATACTAAATTCATCATGTAACATGTACATCTATAATGTTTGGGTGGAATTTTGAGTCCCCTGGTACAATTTCTTATAATGCACACATGCCAATATATAACAATTGTAATTGTTAACACTTAAAAATATCTTTTTTCTATTTATTAGTTGTTATATTGCAGGATTTTGTGTACACTATTTTTTGACAATTGACTTAAATTAAAAGTTATTGGTTTGTTCTTCATGTTTTTGTTGTGTCTCTTCTTTCTTCTAGTTCCTTCTCTCTTCTTTTTTTGTTTAGCATTTTAAATATAGAATATATCTATTTATTACCAAATATACTTAAAAAGCAATTAATACTAAATATTTATATTTAAATTTATAAATCAAGATGCGTACTTCAAAATTAATATATCTTAATGTCATTAATATATATAAATTTAATATATCTAAATTAATAAATCCATCAAGTCAAGATAATAAATTAGTCATAATGAATGAAACTCTATCTGTAAATCTTAAGAACACCATAGCTTTAAAGAACACCCTCTTGTTAAGCATCTATTCTAAATAATAAATTCATCGTTTAACATGTACATCTTTAGTGCTTGGATGGAAATTTGAGTCCCCTACTCTAGTTTATTGTAACACACCCATGCCATTATATGACAAGTGTAATTTTTGACACCTAAAAATGACCCCTTTATATTTATTAATTTTTATATTGTAGGATTTAGTGTACACAACTTTTTGATAATTGGCCTAAATTATGAGTTATTGGTTACTTCATGCTTTTATCATTCCCCCTCTTTCTTCTAGCCCCTTCTCTCTTCTTTCTTTGTTTAGCCTCTTTCTTCCATACTATGTGCTTGTATGCTAAGTGGATCTCCTTATTACCAAATATACTTGAAAATCCTTGAATTTAATGGTTGTATTCACTTAGATATTTTAAATACACATATCAATATGTGTACTGTGAAATTAATAACTCTCAAATTCATTAAGATATGTGAATTTAAAATATCTAAATTAATTAATCCACCAAGTCAAGATAATAAATTAATTTTAATGAAACTCTATTTGTGAATCCTAAGAGTACCATAGCTTTGAATAACATCCTCTTGTTAAGCATATATTCTAATTATTAAATTCATCATGTTACATTAATATATGTAGTGCTTGGGTGGAAATTCAGTCCCCTATTACAGGTTTTTATAATGCACCCATGCCAATATATGACAAGTGTGATCTTTGACACCTAAAAAAGTCTCATTGGTATTTATTAGTTGTTATATTGTAGGATTTAGTGTATACTATTTTTTGACAATTGGCCTAAATTAAGAGTTATTGGTTCGTTCATCATGTTTTCATCTTGCCCCCTCTTTCTTTTGACCTTTTCTATGTTCTCTCTTTATTTGGTGATTTGGGCACATTTTTTGGAACATTCATTGTGCTCTTAGGCCTTCCTTTTTGGTCCTTCCAAGTTAGAGTGAACATACCCTTGTTCAATATTTTTTACTACTTATCCATTTACTGTCAGTTTGGCACCAATAAAGTCCTAGTTTTAATTCAATTTGTTTATAGTTACACAATAATTATATTTCTCTTCAAATGAAAACTATTTGGAAAACATTTATGCATAATCTAATCAACACTCACATGCATTCTAGATATATCAAGCCATCATTATAGCACTTATCATTAAGGCACACTAGCTCATGTTGGACCAATCATTGGGAGGAAGAACACACACTACACACTTCTAGGGTTTGGTATATCATTGAAATTATTTTTAATCATGCATTTTTTTGTGATATATTGTTTATTATTTAAGGGTTTGATAATTAGACGATGCTTAAAACTCCAACTAAACCACAATATATTTCCTTGAATATTCATCATTTACTTTAACACACAAATATTATTGAAAATATAGTGAAAGGATAATGAATTTTATTTTCAAGGTTATAGGTGTCGCAACGTGAAAATCATCAAAAATGAATTCAAGATCTAGACCAAGAGAAAACATTCATTAATTTAGTTTCAATCATGTTTTTTTAATTATCTAGAGCACCACAACACTTTTCACATAAATCATTGATCACTATCAAATTTCTGGGCAAGGTCACTATCAATTTTGGGTGTGCATTTCCACATTAAAATTTCAAATGATTATCATGAAATCTTATGATATTCAAGATATGCCTCTAAACCCTATGTGAATGCCCTATTTATCAATTATGAAATATAAATTAAGCATTTTTATTGTTTTTTACATGTTTATTATGTTTAATTTCAAGTAATTAGGTTATTTGTATTGCATCTAAGTTATAATTTATTTATCCCTAATAAATTTGTGTAAACCTAAGTTATCCTAAACCCCATTATGGTTAGATCTTACCTATCTTGTGTTAGATCTAAAATTCTAAAAAAAAACTTGGGTTTATTGTGCTAGATTTAAAAATTCTCGGAGCTTCATTGTGTTTAATTTACTCTATCGCAAACCTTAGGTTAATTCCTAAACAATTAATTAAACCCTATTATGCTTGTATGGTGTGCAATGTTTAATGTTTTACATCATCTTATATAAGATTAATTTATTAGATATGTGATTTCAAATAAAAAAAATGTTAAGCTTAATCAATAACTCATAAATCTTGTTTAAATTCCTTTGAGTAATCCTAGGTCAAGCTTGAAAAAGAAAATAGATTTTTGAAATGTGTCTAATGGTGAAAAAATAAATGTCACTCTAGCAGAATATAAGAATGATGTCTTTGAAAAATTCCAATGATAAAAATGTTGTGAATGGTAATGGATTACAAGATGAATATGTTTTAGAAATTCTAGATTAAGGAACTAGTGATAAAGTCCAATATATAGGAAATTTATTAGAATACGTCACAACCCACCTTGATGAAATAATTAGATTCATGAATGTTAAGAAAAAAATTTCATGTAAAAATGATCCTCCTATTGTAATCATTTCTCAAAATTTTTTCCTTCCATTTATTGATGTTTAACATCCTATTTCTAATGTTGCTTCCAATGCTTCTATCTTATTACTCAAAATGTTTCCATTTCTTCATCCAAATGATTTTCATTCTTCTAAACTTGCTAAGATTTATTATAATGATCTATTTTTCCTCAACACGTTCCTAATTCCTTTAAATTTTCAAAATATTTCTATTCCAACTTATGTCACTTGCCCACCTTCTACTTATTCTCCAATTCCTAAAATGAATATTATGTTGCATATTTTTTTTCAATGAAAAATAAAATCCAAATGCACAATCAAGTGTCTCATAGGTAAAACATTGAGTATACTTCTAATGTTATTTGATAAAACCTTTGGTCTATGAAGTGTTTCCGCATTATTTTCCAACAGGTTTTGTAGCTCTAAAATTTGAATTATTCAATGAGAACTGAGATCCTTCACATCACATTAGAACATTTTATAATTCTTGCTTACATTTCTCCCATAATGAGAAAAAAATGACTAAGTTATTTCCAAGAAGCTTGAAGGATTATATTATTGATCGGGTTTTACTCTTTACTAAGTGGATATGTGCATACTTTTACCAAATTGGTTTGTGATTTCTTATCTTACAATCAAATTAATATTGATTTGAAAGTCACTTTTATAAAATTATCTCAAACTAAGAAAAGGATCAAATGAAACCATTAGTGATTATGTGCTTAAATTTGAGACTATGTTTATTAAGATGTAATATCAATCCCCTTATAGTGAGCTCCAAAGTATTTTCACTTATAGTTTGTGTTAATGGTTTAAAATGTTTGATTAAATGCATCCAAAATTTCAATCACAACATGGAAGCTATATTTAGTGTGGAAATGCTCCTTGTAAAACAACCTCCAAAAATAGTTGGTTATATTTTCCATCTTAGTGATAATATACCTTTATTATCAACTAATCTAACATGAGGTTTTCAAAGGAAAAGGGTTCAGAGAGAAACCAGAAAATAAACGGGTGGTGATGCACCAAAATACAAATGGGTGGCATTGGGCATATCCTATAACTAAATATGAAACAAAAATTATAAATATAAAAGATAGGTTGAAACATAATAAATGGGCAAATACAAGAGGTAATATCTAACCTGGGTATGGAAATGGAGTCAGAGAAACAAGAATAAATCCATAGGGTAGACAATGTATAACTACATAATACTGTATCAATTGCAAGAAAATATACATAGTTACAAATATGCCATACAAGGGTTTGTCTTATTTATAAAATTTAGATAAAAGGGAAAAACAACATGGAATAACATATGTCCCAAGTAGGTCTAAGAAAGAGCCAAAAACAAAAGCAACCCATCATTTTTACAATGAGGGAGTTATGCCCTTTATAGATTGAGAAAAAGAGAAAAGAGGGAAAAGATTTTAAATCCTAGCTACCCAATGCCAGAAATAGAATACGTTTTAATGCCAAAACATTCAATTATGTCCTTGATCTATCCAGCTTCTACATATTCAATGCTCAATAAATCTTATTTTCAAATCTTTAGCTCCTATTACTTTACTTGCCATGAAATCCTTAGCTTTGAATTTATATGTTTTAAAAGAAGAGGAAGTTTACTTTTAAATATTTAAATGAAGCTTTTGGAAGACATTTTTACTATTTGTTGTTGCCTTTTTTTATTATTTTAAGTACGAACTATAGTGACATCATTCTTCATATTATTTCAAAGATAGGCTTCAAAAATATCCTTTATCCTCATCAATACCACAGAGGATATTTCCTTGGCTACAAACTGCTTCTCTTTGACTTTGTACATTACAACAATCACTTACTTATTATCTAGCCCTGACATGGCCTTGCATGTTCATAGGTTGATATCACTTTTAATTGATGTTTCAGAGTGCCTTGGACTACTAATCTACCACTTTGTAACTGCAAAAAAAATCAAAGAAATTAAGCATCTAATACATGACTATAATAAATAACAACAATTTTTCCTTAGGTTTTTTAACATAAATCTGGTTAAAACATTTTCTCCTTATTCATAATCCAAAGGACTACTAATCATATTTATGAAAAATATAGAACCAAAGCTATTTTTATTTTGGCCATTTTTGGATTACTATCAAGCCAATACTAGTTTAGATAAAGTCTCATTAGTATTATAAACTTACAAACATAAAATAAATACAACAAAGTTAATGATAATTTAGATTTACCTTTAGCCAATTTCTTTCTCTTTTCATAGTAAATGGGTAAAAAGTAAATGGATTTTAATTTAATGTTTGATTTATGTTGTGGGGTGCACCAATCTTCTACAGTAGGGTAAAATATAAGTGATGCAAATAAGGGTCTAATAGCAAGTTATCATTTGAACCTTCCCCCTAAAGTATTCAAGTTGGAAATATTTTATTCTAAATATTTAAATGCATTTTTGGGTTAAATAATACAAGTGTGATAATTTATTATTCAACATTTATTTCAAAATTCACAAGTTTATTTTAATATGAACACAAATATTTGATGTGCTTCGCAAGCTTCCAAAAATCATTTTGGTGATTCACAAAACTACAAGAGCTTTGTAAGCTAAGTAAAGCTTCATAAGGCCTGATGAGTTACCCAAGTACATAAAAAATCACCCTATAGGAGGAGGATGAAGCTTCTCAAACCTAAATAAGATCTCACAAATGAAGATACTTGTTCTCAATGAAGGGTTTCAGTGAATATATCATCAATTTGCTTTATAGTTTGGATGTAACAGAATCAATGCCTTGCTCATGATTAATCTCTCGAATGAAATGCATGTGAATATCGATATGCTTGGATCATTGATGGGGGACTAGATTCCTATAAATATATATTTTGATATGACTATCACAAAATTTGTTGGTCATTTGAATTGGATACCAAACTTAATGAGACTCCCATGAAGCCAAATAGCCTCAGTGGTAACATTAACAACTCCTTTGAATTTTGACTATTTATAAGATCAAACAATACCATTTTGATTCTTACTTGACCAACTAGCGATAGTTGATATGGTCAAATCACTCATGCCAATATTTACTCACCCTATTTGTATGACTGAGCAGAGAAATAAAATGTTGATCAAGAGAAAAATGTGAAAAAGTGTACAATTGGGATTAGTGATTTGATTCCCAAATGCAATTATAAAATCATTGTGTACTTTCTAATAACCATAGAATCAAGTGTGAACTCAAATCTCATGCATAAACCAATGTAAGTGATATGATAAATAGATATGAGATCGGTGGAAAATGAGGAAACACATATACCATCCTAAAACATTCCATAATTCACTTCAACAGATCATCTCCCACTAGAATTTGTAGAAGTATCATCACATATAAAAATGGAAGGTATAAAACAAGGTTCCAACGATGAGAAAAGGTCATGTGATGAAACCATACAGTGTGAGGCACTAGAATTAATCACCCATGTGGAAAGCTGAGATGTAACTTCAACAAGTGCTTTACCCTTACTTAGCTGAGTCATATGGCATTAGATGACTCTTGTGATAATGAAATTTAATTGGCTAAATCAGGGACACTGATATTATTATTCTCAAGCATCTTTGTCAATTGGTTAATTTGTTTCTTCATACATTTAGTTTCACCATTCCTAGTTTTATTATACTATGCACATATAAGTCTCTCTTTCTTGGGTTTCCCACCTAAAGAGGAGGACTCAATTGATTCTTTGAAATTAACATCATATTTTTGACCCTTTCTTTGCTCTGGGTCCTTATTATATTTCTTCTCTTTAATACTAAAATCCTTCTTTCTATCATGACACCAATTAAGGAATGATATTTATAGTGCTTCAATGTATCCATTTAAATAAGCTTGTCTTGCTTCTAAATGAAGTCAACAATAATATCATCCAAGAATGACATAGTCCATGTAGCTCTAAAGGAATGCTTTATTGCATGGAAAGTAGAAATGGAGATAAAATAGTTAAAACCTAATTTTTCAAGGATGTAAAGAATCAATTGATCATCCTTTTTATCTATGTTGTACAGTTTCAACTAAAACTTGAGTGATTTGAATTTTGTGAAGAATTCATGTATAGTGTTAAAATTTATTGGGATCAAACCGATGAACTCATTTTCTAATTCATGACCTCTCATAATGTTATGCTTCCCAAATAGATTTTCCAAACTGGTCCAAACAACATTAGGAGAAACTACAGATTCAATATGAAAGAGTAAGTTAAGAGACATTGACAAGCATAATAGACCCACTTATGTTAAACCACTTCACCATCTCTACATCAAGTGTCAGTTATATTTTCATACCCCTACTGATTCAATGTATGCCTTTACTCCTTAAGAAGATTTATATTTTTACTTTCCACTTGAGATAGTTGAATGGTGTAAAAAATGAAAATTGATTCCGATTCATTATGTTAAGTAACTATGTGATGAACTAATGGTGATATAAAAACAAGGATATGAAACCCCCATGCAACTATAAAGGTTCAATTTTACAAGGTTTGAGAATAGCCCCAATGCGTAGAGCTAAAAAAAAATCACACTTTCACAAAAAAGGATGCCTCAAAAGGAGTTCTAGGCTAAAAGTTATGGGAGTTTGATGTTCTTGCTTGAAAAATAAATCTCTAATTGGCATAAATTTTTGTGGGTGAAATTTTTGACTCAAATTTTCAATCAAAAGTTAAGCCTCATTGTGTTGGCTTCAACCAATGGGTAAGATCTCATATGACTAGAATTTTTAGTCAAAATAACTTTAGGAAACATGTGCATATATATATATATATATATATATATATATATATATATATATATATATATATATATATGTAGAATATAGACATGACCATATATCCTCATGCATTTAGGATTATCTTCCCTAATGACCTAACATAACACCTAAGCAAGCTAAACAACATGTGTAGGGGAAAACCATTAAATGGAATAAAAAACTACATTAATAAGTCATAATCAAATAGTCATCCATAAAAACTAAGAACTCCTCCTTTTACTGTATTTACTATATTTAGCATATGCAACTTGTCAAATCATTGTAATCAATCTCAATATTTTACATTTATATGTATGATTAAATTCCATACCTATCAATTTAAGGTATATTACATTGTTTTATACTATTAAGGTTAATATTGATTACATTAATCCATATTAGGGTAGCATATATTAGTGAACTCATACATATTGATCAAATTATCCTTCCAAGGTTTTATATTTTTTGTCCAAGGGTTTAAAAATCTCATTTCTTATTTCCTCACACGAAAAAACTTATTTAACATTTTTTGTCCCAGGGTTTCATGTTCTAATTTTTTATCTCCATACCCAAATAATCTTTTCACCTTTGTCCCTAACCTCCTACTTGCTTGCATGATCCCATCCTATACCATCTAATAAGGCTTATTCCCTTATACCTCTAAGACACAATGGAAGATTAAGTGGGACCAATATATAAAATAATCCAATTCAATCTACTTTAGCTAAAATGGATACAATTAATGTTTATTCTTATTCTTATGATGTAATTATTCATGAATATGTGCAAACATATGATAATGTTGATATGCCTCAATTAGAACATGATAATCAAAATGAGCACAATGATGAAGGTAATTATGAGGGCTTAGATAGAATTGATCCCAATGAACTTAACATGGTAGATCTTGACCAAGTTAAATACTTTTCCTCTTTTTGTCAAGGGTTCCATTAGTATCCTAAAGATGTGGGTAGAAATGTCAAATTGATCCTAACATCCAAAGCCACACACCAAGCTAAGCTTACCACATCTTAGCCACCATAACAAGATCCTTTTACCATTATCAACCAATAATATAGATCTAGTACTTGCACATCAATTATTCGGATCTCTATTATTGGTATTATCCCTATGCCTACACCTTTAGTGACCTATGTGACATCCACCCAAAGTTTGACGGTAACATGCATACTTCAACAAAATTTGATACTTATTCCTATGTAGGAAACCTTCACCCCTCCGATAATGACTACACCTGTTCCATTACCAACCTCGCCTACTGTACATTCCCTTAAGGAGACTGTTACAACTCTTCATGCTAAGGTATTATAGCTAGATTAAGGTACATCGATAGCTGGTCATTCCATGGATTCACATTGTTTACTTCATAACCCATAAGACCTTGAGATAGTAGCTTATCTTTTACAAACAAACAACATAAATCCTAAGCTTCCATTATTATAAGGTAAAGGTAATCCAAAGCACCACCTTAGATCATTTTGTGCAACATGCTTGGAATACAAATACAAAAATAAACTACCGATCAAATTATTTCCAAAAAGTCTGAAGTGATAAGCATTGTGATGGTTTTATAGTCTCCCACTCTAATATATAAGATAATTCAATCCCTCGATCAACCAAAATTCTTGACACATTTTTCCATCAACATCAATGAGAATTTATCCTAGAAATAAATCTATAAGATCACTCAAGGGTCTAATGAACCAATCAATGACTATGTACTTTGGTACAATACTATGCTAGTCAAGATGACCAATGCTATGGTTGACAATGAATTACAATATATATTTAAGCAAAGTTTACTATCACCACTCCACGAGTCAATTATATTCAAGAGATTCAAATCATTTGATGGGATGTGCCATATAATTAAGCAAAGAGAAGTCAAGTTAATAGCTTTGAACAAACTAAAGTATACATATACTCCTAGGAGTACTTCAACAATGAAGTTTCAAAGCAAACCAAGTTATAAATTTAAACCAAATAATAACAAAAATGAGGTGAATATTACAATCAATGCAATATCCCAATAAAAAACTAGTTATAACTAATAGCTCCACTAAAGGGTTAGTTTTCAAGGTTACTATCACCTCCTCATGTGATACTAAAAAAGTTACTATAATGTAACCTTATCACACTCCTTCTAAAAAATCTCAATCTAAACAGGCCTCAACCAAGTAATTATGATAGCAATACATATTATGATTATCATTAGATTACAAGGCATTCAAAAAAAAAAGTTTCAAATTAAGACATAAGATACAATATATGATAGATGAAAACATTATCAATTTGTGCCTTCCTACAAATTAATTTAGACCATAGCACAATATCAATATAAATTTGAAGATCTTTAGTGACAATTTTCATAAACATGAAACAACAAAAATTAATACACTTCAGATGTACATTATGCATCCAACATGCATCCTCTACTAAAGACATACAAGCATGCAATAGATGGTATGTTTGGTACACTTGGAGATAATCCACCCAAACGACCCATGATCACATTTGATGATAGTGAGATAGTTGATGATGATTCATATTTTCATGTACTCTTCATAGGAGCCTACATTGGTGAACCACCCATACACAATGTCATGATTGAAAATGGTTCAAACAATAAAGTTTGCATGATGACACCTCTCCACTTCCTTGGGTACACATGATAGGATTTACATGATACATAAAAATAAGTTAAGAAAATCTATATACATAAATATAATACCTTGAAATACTTATTATTACATATTTAGTTAGCACTGTAAATAGTTCAATGAGTTAAACAAGGAAAATATGTAATGAAACACCATCCTACTATACAATGGATGCCATCGATTACTATGCCACCTAACATTACTCATAATACACCAAGTTCTATGAGTAGTGATATGATATATATGGTACACCACGTGAATTTATATCAGATTTAGAGACACCCACATTTGGTACATCCCATCCACAATAGAGGAACCCTCCACCATTCGATATAGACACTTACCATGATCCTTCCATTGATGCAATTATTGGTTAGCTTTTCCAAAATATAAAACTTACAAACATACAAGAATATCAAATAATAATAAAAATATAAAAATATTCTAAATATTCAAAAAATATAAAATTATGTCTTCAACATGACATGACTACTAGGTTATACTATTTACTTATGTTATTTATCACATGTTTGGTAGATGGAATATTCTTTTAATACACACATGCATTTCACAATATACGAGTGCTATGTAGGGTATACATGTTACACATGGAAATGTAGATGCTGAAATCTCATCTACCTAGTGACCATGTTGATATCGGGGGCATCTTGTTCCCATGTGATGCAGAGATTGCACAAGTTTTCGCTTTTTTGTTCTTAAACAATGGAACACTTTACTAGGATTAGACTTAAGGATTCATCCAACATGCAAAATTAGAATTATAAATACTATTATAATATTTCAAAAGCTTTAAATTTATTAAAAGAGTCACCAATCACCCTCTATATCCCTTTTGAAACTCCTCAAACTCTTACCTTATACTCATGCAACTCTGCTAAAGCAATTTTCCATCTTTGTAGCCATGTCTAACTATAAATAGGTTAGTACAAAAAAATTACCAATAATTATGACTTGATAATATGTTATTCACCTTTGTCTTTCTGAAATACACCTTTGGGCCAATTTTCAAGACCTAACTCATTTTCTAAGTCCACTTTCCTTCTTTGCACCTTCCAAACTAGGTCTTCTTAAGCCCTTTTGTAATGCTAATGTCTATAAATATATACTATAGGTATGATACAATCCTAAAAATATTTTAATTATTTAAGTCATATAAAGATATGTTAGATTATAGGTTTTGGTAATTTTCCTAGGGTTACTTTTCTCAGAAACCTAAAAAACCTAGTTGCCAGGGTTTGTGCAAACTGAGCAAGCCAAGAGTGATTTAAATTCCATATATCTAGGAATAGTTTAAAACCAAAAAAATCATTGGAAATTTTTTATCTAGGCAAAATTCACCTTTTTCATTTAGTTATTAGACTTCCATAACAAACAATACGTTCATAATCTCACAAACTTAGTCTTTCTTGACTGCATTTGATGATAGAAAATAGGGATAACTAAGGGTTTGATTGTTCAAAAACATCAATAGTATTTAATATCTATCTTAGGGTTATTAACATGACACAACATTGACTCAAGGCTATTTCCTCATTTTTTATTACCTTTGGATTCTAAACAAGATTCAACATAAAGAACACAGTAACAATACTCAAGGTTGATGACCTGTGTGCTAATAGTGAACAAGATCTCTAAGAAAATAGAAACTTAATATGTTTTTAAACTCATGTATGTCAAAAAATAATTATCTAACACCTCACATGTTTTACATATTCTTATTCTCCATAGGAATCTTTGTAGAAAGGACCAAATGCTCTATTTACTACTTGATCCAACTGTATACTCTCCCTTCCACTGTATTACAGACCTGTCTATCTTCTCAAAAGGATTTTATTTTTAACTTAAATAATTATTACCTATATGAAACTAGGGATTAAATATGATAAAAAAACTAACAACTATCACATATTCATAATTATTCACCACATTGAGTAATTAAACACTCCAATACTCTGTTCATAGCCATGCAATATCAAAACATGCAGAATTTCAATACACAGTCCATTATTCATCAACTATATTTGATTACAAGTCCATTCTCTATCATCATTAGAATTATAATCACTATTACTTGACCAAAACTGACTCTCCTATATCTACTCCAAGAGGCATAACCAATTGTTGGAGGTTTCCCACATAGAGGTGTTTAAAGTTACATTGCATTTTGTATGTTTGACCACTAGGCATACTATATGACCATGTCTATAGACAAAAGAACATGTTTATGAAATTTACATAGCCTTAAGACATCTTTTACACCTATTCAGTTTGATCTTACACCTTTCCACCTTCAAACAATGTATAGAAATTCTTCCACAAGGCTCAAAAATTCAAATTTTCAAATGTGGCAGTTTTGGAGGGAAACTCCATAATTCAAATTTTATGCCACATGTGCTAATATATATCACTCATATGAATTAATTAAGATGTAATACACTGAAAAAACACTTAAAATACAAATTAAATCAAAACATTAGTCCATTTTGGGATCTACAAGGATGCCTCTGCATCATACTACCAAGCTGAAGAAAATTTTCCATATGAATCAACTTGGTGTATGCTCTTCCTTAGTTGATTTATACCTCCAAATTGAAGGTTGATTTTGTTAATTTCCTCTCGTAGAGGTGAAAATGTGGCTAGGCCCCACAATTAGGCCTCTTTTAGTTCTTCTTCTTCATGAGTATACCTGCACATGCAACAAACATGTTAAGGAAAACACTGTTGTTGTCTTCTATAGATTTCTTTGGATGTGCAAACCATGCTTCAGCTTATAAAAAATAATCCATTAAAACCTTACTTCTATATAGCACTACTTATGCAAATGTTTCTTCTTCATCCATCACCCATTCTCCTTGTTTGGTACACTCAATCTCAAACTTATCTACTATTTGGTCCTTGCATGCCATTTGTTTGCATGAATGCTTGATTTTCTACTGTATATCATCTTCACAACTGCCATTAACCTCCTCTACACACAAGGACCTCTTGTTCTCTTCCACATTATCATCTAGAAATATTAATGCCATATTACCAATACCATATAAATATCCTCGTATGTTTGTCATATAAAAAGGTCTCATAGAAGACCATTTCATTCAAATGTAGACATCATACCAGACATAACAAGACCTAAAATGTAACTTTAATTAGATGACCATGTCGAATAAGAATCTTATTGAATAGATAATAGAAAGTAATAGTATATGCTAAATAACCCTAGATGTACCAACAGACATACAAGAGAGATCATACACTTAGTTTGTAATTGCATTAAGTTACCACTAGCCAAACATAACTAGGATCATATTTCCCACATTAAATTATAATGTTATATTCATAGTTAAGAGAAAATAATGATTAAATCAACATAACATATGAAGGCCAAGGACCACACCATATTTACAACCTCATAAAGTAAACAAGTGAGACAAATTCTCCCTATTTTAAGTGTTTTTTCAGTGTATTACATCTTAATTAATTCATATCAGTGATATATATTAGCACATGTGGCATAAAATTTGAATTATGGAGTTTCCCTCCAAAACTGCCACATTTGAAAATTCAAATTTTCAAATGTGGCAGTTTTGGAGGGAAACTCCATAATTCAAATTTTATGCCACATGTGCTAATATATATCACTCATATTAATTAATTAAGATGTAATACACTGAAAAAACACTTAAAATACAAATTAAAGCAAAACATTAGTCCATTTTGGGATCTACAAGGATGCCTCTGCATCATACTACCAAGCTGAAGAAAATTTTCCATATGAATCAACTTGGTGTATGCTCTTCCTTAGTTGATTTATACCTCCAAATTGAAGGTTGATTTTGTTAATTTCCTCTCGTAGAGGTGAAAATGTGGCTAGGCCCCACAATTAGGCCTCTTTTAGTTCTTCTTCTTCATGAGTATACCTGCACATGCAACAAACATGTTAAGGAAAACACTGTTGTTGTCTTCTATTGATTTCTTTGGATGTGCAAACCATGCTTCAGCTTATAAAAACTAATCCATTAAAACCTTACTTCTATATAGCACTACTTATGCAAATGTTTCTTCTTCATCCATCACCCATTCTCCTTGTTTGGTACACTCAATCTCAAACTTATCTAATATTTGGTCCTTGCATGCCATTTGTTTGCATGAATGCTTGATTTTCTACTGTATATCATCTTCACAACTTCCATTAACCTCCTCTACACACAAGGACCTCTTGTTCTCTTCCACATTATCATGATCTTGACTCAACACTTTCATGTTATTGCCTTCATTTGGATGTCCTTATTGGACCTATTGTACATTACTCATCTATTTTTGAACTCTTTCCTTTTAAAAACTTTTTTTCATGCATTAGAGCTTGCCTATCATGCCTTCTATGAATTCACAAATATAAATGTTTACCAAAATTTGATACAAACTTGAAAATAACTCATTCACAAGCTTACTTGAATAATTTTTACTTAGCATAGATTCACATTCAATTTGGGCTACCTCAATCTCCTTGGGTTGTTCATCCATCTTCGTAACTTCCTCTTGCTATTACACCAAATCTTTGTAACATGCAACCAATACCTTGGAAAAGACACCAAAAACTTTACCATCATGCTTCAAAGGTATTAATGTCTACTTGAATCCCTTGTGCTCCAAATAATAGGTGTTCTTCACCCCATCATGACTAGTTAACCTATCAAACTGCCAAGGCCTTACTATTAGTACATAGCATACATCCATGGGAATGACATCACACATAACTTGATCCCTATATGTTCCAATCTGAAAATCCACTAAGCATTGTTCATTTACAAGCACACTATATCCTTTTTAAAGCCAAGAAACTTTTTAAGGTGCAGGATAAGGTAATTTCTTGAGACCAAGTTTACTTACCATCTCATTGGAAACCAAGTTGTCCATGCTTCCTAAGTCTATAACCATTTTCCAAAATTTACCATGGGAATTACATGTTGTCCTAAAGAGTGTTCTCTGTTATGTAGGCTCTTTCTCCTGGTGGCTTCAACAATGTCCTTCTCATTAAGAGTGCCTCTCCTTCTTCAGGTGCCATTAAATGTGAATTTATACCAACACTCTCTTCCTCTGTAGGCTATACCATTTGATTTCTATTCTCATTCCTGTAACTCATTTCTATTTGCTCCTATGGACACTCCCAATATTTATGACCTACATACTTATTGCAATTATAACATTTTCCTATGAAACCACCTCTTCCTCTAGCATCTCCACCTCTATAATATGGCCTCCTACCCCTATAACCACCTCGTGGCAATGTTTCATGTCTTTGTCCACTAATTTCGCCTTCTTCATATGCATTCTTGTTGTCATACTCTACTCTTCCTCTCACTTGTTTGCCTCTTATTCTTGCTTGCTATGTATGCCTTCTTGCCAACTTCTCTTTTTTTTTCGAGGCTGCTTGGTATGCTTCTTAAAATATTTTCAAGGTCAATATATTGATCTCATCTTATATGGATAACTTGAGACCATTCAGGTACCTTGTTACCTTCTCATCATCCTCTTCCAAGTGTCCTATTCTAATTGTCAATCTATAAAACTCTTCGGTATATTCTTTCACTAAATGCTCTTTTTATCTAAGATTTTGTAACCTCCTAAATAAATGTTTATGGTAATCCTTGGGAATGAAATTTGCCTTCATATTCATCACCATCCTATCCCATGACTAAATTTTGACTTTACCTCTTCTCTTTCTCTCTTCCTGGATTCCATACCACCACAAAGAAGTATGTCTTCTCAATATTTTGACTAAAAATTTCACTTTCTTGGTGTCATCCACCTCCTCATACTCAAAATACTTATCCATGGCTGCTATCCAATCCACCAACTCATCTACATTCAGATTACCTTCATACATTGGCACATCTAGTTTTGGTTTTGAGCCCATCTTCATCATGGATTTGATCAATATTTCCTCCACTCTATCTTCTCTATCTTCCTCCTCTTCTAATTTAGGATATTCCTCTTCTCTATCACTATCATCATCAGCTACGACCCTTCTTTGAGCTGTCTCTATGGCTGTCATTCTAGCCTGCATGTTCCTCATTTTAATGACCAATTTGGCCACATTATGTTGCATTATTTGAGCTTCTGTAGGTTGAATTTGTCTTTATAACATTTTTTCCTTCTCACCTTATCCTCTAACCATACATATGCTCTGATACCAAATGATGCAGAGCTTGCACAAGTTTTCCCTTTCTTGTTCTTGAATAATGGAACACTTCACTATGCTTAGACCTAAGGATTCATCCACCATGTAAAAGTAGAATTATCAAGAATATTGAAAGATTTAAAAAGATTTAACTTGATTAAAATAATCACCAATTACCCTATATATCCCTTTTAAAACTCATCAAACTCTTACCTTATACTCATGCAACTCTGCTAAAGCAATTCTCCATCTTTGTAGCCCTATTTGACTATAAATAGGTTAGTATGGAAAAATTAATAATAATTATGAATTTTAAATATGGTATTCACCTTTTTCTTGTTTAAATACACTTTTGGATCAATTTTGAATACCTAACTCATTTTCTAAGTCCACTTTCCTTCTTTGCACCTTTCAAACTAGGCCTTCTTTAGCCCTTTTCCAATGCCATTGTCTATAAATCCATACTAAAGGTATGGTATGATCCAAAAACTATGTTAATTAGTTAGGTCATACAAAAATATGTCAGATCACAAGTTTTGGCAATTTTCCTAGGGTTAATTTTCTCAAAAACCTCAAAACCCTAGTTGCCAAGGTTTGTGCACACTAAACAGGCTGAGAGTGATCAAAATTTCATATCTTGATATAGGAATAGTTTCAAACCAAAAAAATCATTAAAAAATTTATATTTATGATAAATTCACATTTTTAATTTAGTTATAAAACTCCCATAATGCACAATATGTTCACAATCTCATAAACACAGTCTGTCTTGACTATATTTGATGACAAAAAATAGGGTTAACTAAGGGTTTGATTGTTCAACGATACCAAAATTTTTTAATATATATATTAGGGTTGTTCCCATGTCACAACATTGACTCAATACTATCTCCTCCTTTGTTATTACCTTTGGAATCTAAACAAGATTTAAAATAAAGAACACAATAATAATACTCAAGGTTGATGACGTGTGTGCTAACAATGAGCAAGATCTCTAAGAAAATAGAAACTTAATATGTTTGAAAACTATTGTATGTCACAAAAATAATTTTCTAACACCTCACATGTTTTCCATATTCATATTATCCATAGGAATATTTTTATAAAGGACCAAATGCTTTGTTTACTACTTGAGACAATTATATACTCTCCCTTCCATTATATGACAGACCTGTCTATCTTCTCAAAAGGAGTTTATTTGCAACTTCAATACTTGATACCTATCTAAAAACATGGATTAAATATGATCACAAAAATAACAACTATCACATATTCATAATTATTCACGACATTGAGTAATTAAACACTCCAATACTCTATTCACAGCCATACAATATCAAAACATGCAGAATTTCAATACACAGTCCATTATTCATCAACTATATTTGATTACAAGTCCATTATCTGTCCTGATTTGAATTAAAATAACTATTACATGACCAAAACTAACTCTCCTATATCTACTCCAAGAGGCATAACCAATTCTTGGAGGTTTCCCACGTAGAGGCGTTTAAAGTTACATTGCATTTTGTATGTTTGACCACTAGGCATACTATATGACCGTGCATATAGACAAAAGAACATGTTTATGACCTTTACATAGCATTAAGACATATTTTCACCTATTTAATTTTATCTTAAACCTTTCCACCTTCAAATAATGCATAAAAATTCTTCCACAAGGCTCAAAAATTAAAATTTTCAAATGTGGTAGTTTTGGAGGGAAACTCCATAATTCAAATTTTATACCACTTGTGCTAACCTAGATCAATTATATGACTTAATTAATACCTAATACACCTACAAGACAAATTAAAGTGAAAAATGAGTCTATTTTGGGATCCATAAGGATGCCCCTGCATCACCATGTTTCACTATTACAGGTTATATCTTTCTATGAGCTTTGTATCATGTTGAGTTACCTAAATTAATTACACATGCCAAGATAGTTACTCATATATTAAATGCAGTGATACATGGATATGTTATTATACTATGATGTGACATTGATACATTGGGATGATAAAGACTAGTTCTTTGTTCTATGTTCCATTGATTCAAGTATTATATTAAATTTAGGCTACTTTGTGTTTGTTTATTGTATGTGGCCCTTGGATTTGTTTGATGAAAAATCCTTGATGTCCTTTGTTTTTAACATTTTTATGTCCCTTTTCATGTGGACCTTGGCCTTTATTATTTTGACATATTTATGTCCCTTTTATGTTTCCCTTGACCTTATGTATGAGACTAACACTTGCACTTATTGAGATCATTGATAATGAGTGGTTCTAGATCTATACCATACACTTCTTACTTCATCGTGTTTTCAAAAAGCCTTATAACACATGCTTTATTGATACATCCATCATACATGACACTTATATTCCCTACATCACATATGTTATAAACATGCATTGATTAACATATACATTATTATGATGACATATTCTCAACATTTTCACATGATATTACATGATGCTATCTTTATACATGACATGATATAGTTAACACTTCTTATGATATGAGTTACTTACAAGATACATTCATAATCTCTAAAGTGGGGAAATATAATGGACTTGTCATCGAGACATAAATGTCCATGATCAAAACATTAGATCAGATTACATATTTTAGATATTCATAATGGTTAAGATATCAGATGGTTCATTTACATGTCAAATATTGGCACATTGATACAAATTACAGGGTCATATGCTATGCATATGAACTTATTTTACAAATACTTGAGAACATATTCATACACACTTAGGTGCATATGAATGGGCATATACACATAATTTCTAGAAGCAAAAATTCTAAGTATTTGTTTACACATATATTAGACATGTAGGTTTTCAAATTCAACATATAGATGCATTGCACTTTATATCAATTGGTTCAGATTCGGGGGTCATGATACTTGTTCATGCACATATATACATATTTTTAAATTCACAAGACATGATATTGGTTCATGCACATACATAATAGTATGGTTTACATTTCAATGGAGAATGGTTGTCATTCCACTTTGCACTTATCATATATGTGATCGTGATGAGGGCATGAACATTGTTAACTCTCTTTTGATCATGCATTCTATTATATGTTGAGTGAAATTATACAAACAACACTTGCATTCATGATGGGGGAATAATAATTTTTTATTCCCTTTCTATCACGTTTTTTGTTTATATGGAGTGAACTTGACTAAAACTATACACTTGATTTTATAAGGCATATGTAGTGGTTGATTCATTTTCTTTGAGTGATCTAGCCTGATGGTTCTCTCTTTTACCTATGTAGTTATTTATGTTAATACTTTATGTAATTATCTTACCATTCATGAGGGTTTTATCATGTTGTCTTTGTAATTGAAGAGTTTTATTAGTTGCAAACAATTTGGGGCATAGTCACCACAACTTTCCATGTGCTTTAGTAAAGAAGCAAAAAATTCTCCAATGTTTCAACATGGAAACACCATCTCCAAAAAGTTACAAGGGAAACATGTTTTCACTAACACTAATGTGTATTTTAACACTTTTTCTTTCAAAAATTTAAAAATCTAATTTCAAATTCAAATATCAATCTATGTACATCGTCTACATATAATCGTAGGTTTTGTTATTGAGTGACCAACATAATTGGAGATTCATACCAAAGACAAAGTGTGTTGTATACACTCAGATATATTTTATCCTCTTACTCTAAAAATTCTATTACTATAATAAAATTCACAATTTTATATATACTAACATATAGTCTTCAATACCTTACATTAATAAGTTTAACAAAAAGTTACGATGCATTACTTGAGCACATAAAAGAGGTCTCAATCTGCCATTCTCTTACACTTTCATGTTATATTATGTTTCAACCCTATCATTCTCCTATTATACACCTATATGAACCTCATTTTCTATTTGAAACTTGATAAATATATTTCATAGACATCTCTAGACTCTCAATTCAGTATGCCTATACACAGGTTAGTTCTGCCAAATTTAGATAGTTTTTTTTCCATTTATTGATGTTGAATTACAAGTGAATGGCCAAGTTTGGTTATTATATATATTTTCCTTTCTTAATTTATTTTTGATAGGCCTCAATATTTTATCATCATGTTTTGCATTCATGAGTCTCATGACTCCTTTTTCTACCACATCGTCTGCAAAATAGGTTTTGTGTATCATTTTGATTTTCATGATGTTGACCATTATTTTCACCACCTTTACCTTATCATCCATTATTTATTCCTTAGCCTTTATCATATATTTCAGTTTTTGAAAAGGAATCCTTATTGGAATAATTTCCCTTTTGATCAACATAGAAAACACTTTCCCCTATTGTTTTAGTCTTTTTTCCAAAGGTCTTTCAGCCATCTTTTCAACCACTTGATGAAAAATGAGAAAAGTTAAGCTATTGATTTCTTGAAAAGACTCTAAATATGTTGAATATTAGGAGCAATAAATTTTATGAAGGTAGTCATATTTACATCAATTTTTTTACTAACATTTTTAACTTCATATTTCAATACACAAATTTTTGAAGCCAAACTCATTACATCACATTTTTCAACTCAAGGCTAAATAATTTAAATTGCAATTGTATGTATTCAAATTCTAAATGAAAGTCATACAAATATTTTAGCTTATGTAGTGTTTCCCATGGTGTTTTTCACCCCTGTATGAGATGGAAAAATTATCCATCAACTGAGGCCCCTATCAAGGACAATGCCTTAGAATTTTTAGGCTTCTAGGTTTGTAATTATATTTTTTCTATTGGTTCAGCTGGTTTTATATCTCCATCACAAATGTCAAACCAAAATTTGTTGAAGATGAGAGTATTTTCAACTTTTCTAGGCCATTATAACAAGGTGTCCTTCCCAATTAGATTTATACCAACTATTATTTTAATGGAAACATTTTGTTATCAATAGAAGATGGATTGGTTTCTTATCACTCCAATAAGTTTCCCTTTCCATACACCACCAAACCGATATACCAAACGTATCTATATGTTCTCCCTTCCTATATAATCGTTGGTACATGGAAGAAGCTCATTATTTTGATATACTTTACGGTATGTGAAATAGACATTAAAACATGCGAGATCATAGTGAAATATTGCACTTAGGTAATACGTGAAAAAAATGTTCATTCAATGCCACCTTATTAGAGAGAAATCTTTGTACATGGGTTTAACTTCCTTATGTACTTAGAATTTCTTACTGTTAGGATTGACATCTAACGATAGAAATGAATAGGTAAAGAAGGGAAATGGGAAATTAAATTGTTTGTCCTTATTTATTCCTAGTGATTTACATTATTAAATCCTAAAATTTCATTGTTGTAGTTATGCAAGGTGTTGAATGCAATAGTTCAAACCTGACAACTTTACTAATAAACATGAATCAGATGTATCACATTTACCAAATACTATGTTTATAAAATTTGTTTTAATTTTATTTTTTCTTGCATCGAAATGAACTATTTTCAAACATTTAAATAAGTCAAAAAATATTGTATTCCCTTTCTCTTCTTTTGTTATTTTTTATTTACTTTGTAGAAAATCTTCTTAAATGCCTTTTCTAAACAAAATATGTGTTTTTCAAATAAAAAATATAATAAAATTATTTCCATTATTTTAAAGGATTATATTTTAAAACATAAAAATACACACAAGGACATGTTCAAATGTCCACAATCTATACAAATGAATACACACAACTCATAAAATAAAGAATCAAACACGAAAAACATGCATGAATATGTGAAATTGATCCACATAAGCAATTTGTAACATTAGTGCATTCAGAAACTCAAGTATCTAGTAATATATTCATGTGAAAGTCAGTGAGAAAATATGGAAAGGTGCGTGCAATGTATTGTATTGTACTAGGAACAAAATGGATAATCATAAAATGATAAAACTTGATAAAATCATAATGCTTTATTGTTTGGATTAGCATCATTTTGTATATGTATGATTTTTGGATCTACGACAATATTCCACCTACAACTACATTTGAAAGTGACAACATGTATGTTATATAACTCACTCAAGTACATTTATGAAGCATATTTGACATAAAACTAGATATAGAGAAGTACTGTATATACTGAAGCACAAATCAACATGTCATGTATGGGTCCTGATTTTTAGACTTTCTATATATATATATATATATATATATATATATATATATATATATAGTATGACAAGCAAATAATATATGTACAATGTATGATGTTAATATTGGTCAAGGATATCATCAAGGGGGTTCCTCTGTGTAGGTCCCGCATCATAGAGATCATACCAATATTATGCATTATCAATGTCAAAATAATCAATGTAATTATTAGCATAGAAGAGCACTAAATTCTTAGGTTTTGATGGAAATTATGAGATGCCATTTGGACATCTTGTGTATATGTGTATGAAAAACTCATTACACCATAGATTGGAGTTATCTTATGGAAATTATGTTTTTGTCGAATATGTTCATCATTATTAGGATCTTGGATCTCATTTTGGACTATGGAAGAATCATGAATCACGTCTTAAGTACTAATAAGAGAAGTAATTTTTGGTTTGAATTATTGATTGCAAGATGTAACCATACCTTTTGTAGGATGGACCTTATATTTTTCCTTGATTTATGGATTAGATATAATACTTGAATCCTTAGAAACCATAGTTGTACCATTAGAATTTGTAAGCTTATTTGGCTTTGGAAATTCCTTCATGAGAAACATTTTCAGAAAGGTCATTTATTGTTTATATTGAATTTGTTCTTGCTCTTTCTGTAACATTGCCTTTGTGATACATTTCATTTGTAATTTATATTTTTTATCTTGTTACTTTTGAAAATTTCCTTGCTATAAATTTTCATTTTGAATCTTTTCTTTCTCTAATTTTTCCATTTATATATTTTTTACTTTAAATTATCCTTTTGAATCCATAGTTGCTTTTTTCTTTTTTTCTTTTTGCACTTGTGCTTTAGAAGATGCAATCCTAATGTGAGTGGGTTGTTTTATTGATGTATCTATTATAGGATCATCACTATTAATTATCTTATGTATTTTATCCTTCAAATCCAAACAACTGTCTCTATGATGCCCATGAATTCTATAATATGCACAATAGTATTTTGATCCCCTTAGAGGATGTATAGAAAGTAGTTTAGTCAAGTTGTTTCAAAGTATTTCTTTTAAAATATTACTTGAACTCTTATTAGCCTTTTGTATAGTTTTTGGATCATTATTTGTAGATCTATTTTCTTGTAGCTTCCAATTTTATTTTTCTAAGTAAAGATGGTTGGGGGGTCCCTCACCCATTATTAATTAAATGAAAGAAACATAATTATAAAGTCTATACCTAATTATTTCCTTCATAAAATTTGTGTTTTAACTAGAGTAACTTACTGGAGAGATTGGCCTTGGCCTACAACTACTCCTTTTTGTCGATACAAATCCCAGATTGGGTATCATCTCCTGACTCTACAACATATTCAGAGTAAAACCTTCAACCATCGATGGAAGTTAAGGTCTTTGGATTTCATTTGGGCTAAAATGTTTTTCAATTTGTGGAAAGCCCACATTGAGCCCAAAAAAGATTATTCTATTTGGTGCATTCTTTACCAAGGTTTATGGATTGGAGACTAGCTTAAACACCCGGGGGTCTCAAATCCCATATGTCATGATTATCATCAAGCTAAGAATTTAAAGCATTTATTCTATCTTTGTCCCCATTCTCAATCAACCTAGAAATGGATTCATAACCTTTTTAAATCTTTTCTTCTAGAGTTATTTACATGTAAAATGGTTTTTCTTGGGGACTCTGTCATGTTACCTTTAAGATATAACATTTTTTGGCATATTTTTCATTTTTATATTTTTTTTCATATATGAAAAGCTATAAATTAGGATATTTTTTATAAAGCTATAGAAAGGATTTTCTTGGTGACTAATAAAATTACTATCATTTCTAATGTTTTGCTTTAGATTCAAGATTAGGTGAATAAAGTTTTTTAAAAGGAAGTGCACCTCTAGACCCTTCTGGACCATTGGGGGAGTGCTCCATATGCTACTAGTCATGAGTCTCCAGATCTTTCATTCCATCGATCTTCCTCTTAGGGCCAAGTTCAAGGATTTTGGCATCAATGCTCGAGAAGTAGAAGTTTATCTCCTCACCCTTGGTGGCCATCACCTCCCCATGGGGTTTCCATTTTTGATCGGCTTGAGAACAGTGGTGGTAGTGGTTGGAGGGATTCTCCCCATTATAAATTTCCTCACTTAGATCTTGCTATCTCCCCCTCTTATCAGGTATAACATACTAAATAAAAGCAACAAAAATATGGGTGGGAGCCCGCACTTGACACTGTAGATCCTTCAAGCACTAGTGGTTATGGACATTAAACTATTTTCAAATGTAAGGACTTTTATTATTAATTTTTTTTAATATGTTTCCACATTGAACTAAACACAAGAATCACAAGATTAAAAAATACTATTTTATTTTTATCTCAATGCCAGATTTCACATTACTGCAATGCTTTTCTAGACTCTAATTGTTATTTTTTCGACTTCTCAGTAAGACAATAGTTATATTATGTACAACGTGAGGTTTGATGAAAGTGTGGAATAATAGGGGTCAAGGGTTGTGGCATTAATGTACCCAATAGTTTTTTATAATTCTAACTCTAATATAGATAGGATGTACTAGTTAAGTGTTTCAATCTAACATTATGTTGAGCAATGGGGCCAAGTGAAATGAATAAGTCTTGCCTCCTTTTTGGTAGATGTAAAAATTATGGTAGAGTAGAAGAATTCCATGATTTCCATCCCATCAATGATTGAGGGTTGTTGGAATTGAAAGTGGGAACTTCTCAATTTTAATTTTAACTACATGTTTTTCTCATTGAAAAAATGGAGTAATAATGTGAATTTTTTTAATATGTACATATTTTATTTTTTAAACTATTTGTTATTATAAATAGTTGTAGTGTAATGGCAAAAGAGAATACATTGAATAGTAAAAATTGAGTTTAATTATTTTTTGTTGTAGCACACCTAAAGATTGGACCCATTTATATCTGAAAGTATTACAATGATTTCTCCATAAAAAACATCACACAAAATTATTTAAAAGGATAATTTCAAATGGATAATAGTGATAGGAAACATAAATTTAAGTGTCAAATTAATTTGTCTAGTAATGCATTATAAAGGAAGCAAACCACAAATTTATGTTGAAAGACATATTAAACATAGGGGGTGGAAGCAAACCACAAATTTATGTTGAAAGACATATTAAACATAGGGGGTGGAGTGTAGGCAAGTGAGCGGATGGGGGGAGAGTTTTACAAAAAGTGGTCTCATGATTTTTCAAATTTTGTAAATTAATTTTAAATATTAAGTATTGTGATAAAATTATTATTATATTTTTTAAATATAATAAATAAATTGATTTTATTAATGTACCTTTTCCATTTATAAATATGAAACCATTTCTATGTAGTTACAATTAATTTGGGCCTTACAATATTTAACCATCTGAAACATGGAGGGAAACCCAAAAGCATGTTTTGAATTTTAAAAATTAATTGTCATTTAACATAGGACACAACTATTGTAAGTGGAAAAAAGTGCAATGTTACCCTATCCACTTAGTGCAGACCTATCTAGAAGGATCAAAGACAAATTTTCTCTAATGGAGACAATCTAAAGGTGATTAAATTAGAAAACTTGAGCATTTGAAATTGAAATATTTTTATAGTGAAAATGACAAAGGGTTGATCCTACATATAGATAAATGGCTTATAGAAATAGTGAATAAGATTCATGTATTGATGCACAAGTCATGTGGTTTGGAATGCGATGAGAATCAACATTCTCAAGTAAATGTGACCATATTTATGTGTTTACATTCACCCCTCCTCCCTTATTCTTGTAATGAAAATGCTATAGTAAATGAGAATGGATTGAACTTGAGTATGTATAACACACTTTTTATTTGAATAAATAATTCAATTATGTAGAGTGCTCATTTTAGCAAATCTTGCAACAACTCATGAATTAGTCATCTTGTTCATTTGAAATTTGAAAAACATTAAACTTTAAAAATTGAAATATTTGAAAAGAGAGCAAGGAAGAAGTACATGTATGTAGGTGAAACTAAATTACTCTGTAACTTTCAATTGATAATGGAGAACTATGCCCCTTTATTGAAATACTTTTAGAATTTGAACAAATGGCAAATTGAGAGTGATCAAGTCCCAATTTGAATAACTAATCAATCTCTTCAGTTGAAAAGATGCATTATTCCAACTGAAATATGGAGTATTACTCAATGTACTAATTTAAAAATATGGAACCATGCTAAGTTTTCTATAAGTGATGCCAAGGCCATTTATTGTCACTATAATCAAATGTACATCACCCACATAGATTTTAATCACACTGCTACAAATGGGTCTAGATTCCAACTTGCATGATTGAAAGGTAATGAAGAATATTCATGCCCCCATCATGACTGCATTGATCTTAGAATTTTTTTTGAAATAACTATTTTGATTTTGCACTTTGAACTTTGAAAATGTGCATGATCAAGCATCATTGCCTCTTTGCCACATTGAAACTTTGAATTTTCGTATAAGCATGAGCATGAATGAGTATCATGCCCCCTAAATTGGTGCAAACGATATAAAACTCTGTGCATCTATATGCTCATTTTTAATTGTATTTACAACATGTAACTTTGATATTATAGCTATTTTTCACATTTCCATGCATATGCATTCAACATGTGTATAGTTTTTTATTTTTAATCCTTGAAAAATAAGTGTATATGCATGTTATATTCCTCCAAAATATGTATTAATGTGGTAATTTTTGTAATGTATTTGATTTTTGAATCACTTTGAAATGTCAAAAATATGTACTTTATTATAAAATCTAATTTTGAAATTATTTGAAAACATGTAATTTATATTTTTCCAACCTGTATTTTATATCTTTGAACTTATTTTTTGTCCAAATCTATTCATGGAAGTTTGGACCACTAAGACAAGCCCACTATGATGCTCCTATTTTGAGATGATGACTATACCTTACAAGTCACTCGTCTTAAAATAAGAAGTTAATTATATCATGTGATAAATATGCGATCATATATAATTATGTCATCATTTTGGAGAGTATATTATTATAGAAAGGCATTCACTTGAAGCATGTATGTAACATAATGAATGCAAGGCATACAAAGTGTTATGTCTAGATATTTTTAGAAATGAGGTACATAGTAAGGTAACCATCTATAAAATATACATGATACGTATCATGGCACTAGTAATCAATATCATTAAACAAACAATCAAAACACAAAATAATTTCATACAATGTCATACAACAAAACCAAGGGCTACATACAATAGACATGTTCAAATTTCACAAAAGAAAATATTATACACACAGGGCCAAGGGCCACAAATAATGAACATTATGTTGAGCAAAAGGGCCATGTGAAATGAATAAGTCTTGCCTCTTTTTTAGCGGATGCAAAAATTATAATAGAGTTGAGGAATTCCATGATTTCCATCCCATAGATGGTTGAGGGTTGTTGGGCTCAAAAATGGGAACTTCCCAATTTGAATTTTGACTGTATATTTCTCATTGAAAAAATGGAGTAACAAAAAATTACTATGAAAAAATATTATTTGTACATTTAAAAAAAAAAAACTGATTGTTATTCTAAAGGGTTTTAATGTAATGGTAAAAGAGGACAAATATAATACTAAGAAAATGAGTTTAATTCTTTATGAGTATATTCTATTGTAGCACCAAAAGATTCTATTGTAGCACCAAAAGATTGGATCCACTTACATCTAAAGAATTACAAGAATTTCCCCAAAAAAAAAACATCACAACAAATTATTTAAAAGGACAATTTCAAATGAATAATAGTCATAAGAATTTTATTTGAGAGAGAAATTTAAGCATCAAATTAATCCATCTTGTAATGTCTTATGAAAGAAAGAAAAACAAAAAATTGTGTGGAAAGACATCTTAAATGTATGCGTAGAGGGTTTTATGAAAAGCAGTCTTATGATTTTTCAAAATTTGTAAATTACTTTTAAATATTAAATATTGTAATAAAATTATTATTATATTTTTTAAATATAATAAATAAACTGATTTTATTAATGTGGCACAGCCATTTAGCAATAAAAATCCTTACAATCTCTATGTAGTTGCAATTAGTTTGGACCTTAAAATATCTATGTAATTGCAGTTAATTTGGATGTAACAATTTCTAGTTAGTTTGGGCTAATACCACTCTTCTTAAGAAGCCATTGCTCCATAAAATCTAAGCCTTATATTTTTATTTTAAAAGATAAGAAACCATCTAAAGAAAATGTTGTAATGGATATTGAGAATGAATAAGATGATCAATATAAAATCTTTAAAAATAAAATAAAATAAAATCATAAGAGAAAGAATCACTTTTATTAATAAGTTCTCATTTTTAAATTTAAATAAAGATTTATATAATTTTTTATAATTTAAATCATTGTTAAATAATTTTATAATTTATAAATTTTGATATAACATACATGATAATTTATAGTGATAGTTTTTTAATTATTGAAGAGCGTCTATATATTAATTAAATAAGATGTGGTATAAGACTAATCATACAAAAAAAGCAGGTAGAAAAGTCACACTCTATGAGAATAATCACACTGAGGGCAAAGACACCTCAGGACAAGTTAGAAAAGTGGTCAAAAAATGACCACACAAAAAAATATCACATCAATAGTTTGACAACAAAGTAAAGAGAGCAAAGTACAATTAACAATAAAGAGAACAATTAATTAACCACAATAAACATGGACATTGGAGGAGGTGGGTCCTGAGGCTTACCACCCCATCCTCCTAGGGCAAGAGGATCCTTGTCTACAAGTAAGGGTTTCCAACTACTATTTTGTTGAGCCTCTAATGTCTCATCTTGATTTTTTTAGGTGAAATTATCAGAGACAAGCATAGAAACTTGCCTTAGGGAGGTGGAACCCAGTTTCTATTATCACCATCCAAATACTGAGGAGGAGATCCACAACCCCTGTGATCACTTTCAGATCTAGATGAGCCAATCGAGCCACCACGACAAGAAGAAGACCATAAAGGAGAATGGATCCTACATCTGGTTCTAGACTGCTGTTGACATGGCCCATGCCCTCATCCTTGGAGAGATGAAGGATGCCATGGAAGCTCAGGAGGTTCATGGTTGACCATGTACGGGGCATTATCCTAGTGATTGAGCAAACATTGGAGTTGGTTGAGTTCCAGATGGACCTTGTCTGTGTGGCTTTGAATATGAAGAGTAGCATTAGGTAGAACAATAATTTTGTTAGTAATAGAAAAATTATATTCTAACTCTTCATGATTAAAAAAGCATAGTTTATATCTTTCCAGATTTGAAATAAAATATTAGCTCAAAAGATCTACCAAAATTGGTTGTATTTTGCAGGCAATAGAGTCGAGTCCTCCCAGAGAGCCATCTTCCATGTGAGAGATAGACACAACTAGGAAAAACACTTTGGGCATGTGTGAAATCTTATGGGGATTCATGACATCTTCCAAGCATCTAGATGAAGAAAGAGCATCTTTGGCAGATTTGCTAGTAGATTTGATAGTTGATTCAAATGGTAGTTGATTTGGTGGTATAATTGGTAGTATATTAGGTAATATATTTAACATTTTAATAAGAATGTTAATTAATATAAAATACTAGCTACGAAGAGATACCAAAGAGAGAAGGATAGTAACATTTTTCTTTGGAAGGCTATATGAGAAAGTAAACTAGTAGTGAAAAAAAGAACATTCAAAGAGTGAGATAGACAAGAAGAGAAACATATGTATATGTAGTATAAGATTGAATTAATAAGTATATAAATGAGATGTAGTGGAGTGAGTATAAGTATTAAGAGTATGGTGGAATGTAACATATATTTATATTAATGAATAAATAGAAGTTAGAGTAGGAAACCTTGTGTTATGTGTTATATGCATTGAATATAGATAAATTTTATAGCATAACATAATATATTAAAGTTCATATATGTACTCCACTTTGCATAATATTAGCTCTAGCTAGGCCACTCAACACATAAATTGGTACATAGTATCTAATTATGTCACATGATCTTATTTTTAGTCGAATATTTTATATGATCTATGGATGAATGGTCAATATGGCTAGAACATAATCAACATAACTTCAATGGGAAAAATGTGACTTTTCTATGTTTATGTCATAAATTATTGAGGACACATTAGTTCATATTGCAAGTTATAATGAGGTGGATGTCTCAAAGGAAGAGATGGAGATTCTTAAGGAATGGTTTCCTTAGCTTTATTTTCCATTAAGTTACAATACTCATAATCCTAGCATTTTTCTCAGTGGTATTCTTTATATTCAACTATGTCAAAACCAAAATTTCTAAAACATTGATGGAACTTCTCATGGTAATCTAAGTTTTTTTGGGATAATCCATTGATATTTAAATTTGTTAATCAAGAGTATGAAATATATTTCATTAGATAATATAAAATACATGTTTGATGAAAAAGGCAGGTGTTATGCAAGCACACTCGATAAAAAATAATGACATAAATTTAATTTGGTTCAACAACTTGAGAAAGTACAAAGAAGGCCCAATGCCAACAAACCTCTAAGAAGACGTTGGAGGAATCATGAATTGCTTAGCTCAGTTTCTCCTTTGATTTAGATTATTACTCCTTTTATGAGTTCAAACTTGCATACCAAGGTTTCTAGTTATTTATAATATACCCAAAAAACGTGATCAATGATAGCCTACTCAAAGGATCCAATCCACTTTATTTTCATGGTCCAAAGTAACCTCATATGGCACTTGGTGCACAACCATATAACTAATAGAAAGGCAATTCATAGGCTCCTTAATGCATTTGATGATTACTATAGGATCTACATTATGTTTAACCTTCAAAGATTTAGATAAAGCCATTACTTCAACATCAGATTTGATATTTAAGACTACAAAATTTTTGGGTTTAGGATTTTTTGCCTTTTTACTGACTACCTAAAATTCTTTATTCCCCCCCTCCTTTTTAGCAATCTTTGCCAAGGAGCAATCCCAAGATGAATGACCATGCTTATGGAATATCAAACACTAAAAATGAAGGTTCTCATGGTTCATATTAATGGTACTCTTATAGAAATAAGTTTCTTCACATTCATTTAATCACAAGAGGGTCCAAAAGCAGCCCCAAGATTGTTCATCCTCCCCACACACTTGCAAGGAAAATCTATTCTTTCAAAGATTGAAAACTCCCTTGTAACAATACTTTTTACATCATCTGAAACCCATAATAAGTGATATGTTTCAAATTTTTAAACAAAAACTACTTTTACTTTAAAGAAATTATCTTTTCCGATTGTCAAATAACTTGGTAGAAGATATTTTCATTCTTCAACACAAACTTATAGATTAACAAATACTCCCTATACTTTCTATTATTAAGAATTTTAATATAATTTATGATATTTTATTTTTATCTTATTTTTCATCCTTATCAAAATCATATTTAAGAATTACATATATATATATATATATATATATATATATATGATTCCATCTATTCCTTGATAATAAGTTTTATAAACAAACTTGAAACGTTGGACCTAAAATTACCTACGCAATTGATCCTAACAGTGAATTTTCACTTGAAACGAGAATTACATCTCTCATTATCTCCTTTTTAAACATTCAATTCTATCATGAGACAAAGGATTTAAACTCAGTGGTAGATTATATTGTTAATCAGACTATTAATTTAAATTATTATCATATGTTGATTGAGCCCAATACAATGAATTTCCCCACGAAATCATATGATACATTGGATGATACTATTATATAAGACAAGAGAGATGCTTATAATTCCTTGATAATAAGTTTTATAAACAAACTTGAAACGTTGGACCTAAAATTACCTACGTAATTGATCCAGACAATGAATTTTCACTTGAAACTAGAATTACATATCTCATTATCTCCTTTTTAAACATCCAATTCTATCATACGACAAAGAATTTAAACTCAATGGTGAATTATATTGTTTATCAGACTATTAATTTAAATCTTTTTCATATGTTGATTGAGCCCAATACAATAAATTTCCCCACGAAATCATATGATACATTGGGTGATATTATTATATAAGACAAGAGAGGCACTTATAATTGTAAATGATGGTTTAATAGATGAGTTACAAAAGCATTTTGTTCAATCTTTAAAAAACACACTATATTCCTTATTACATGAAATGTTGGCGTTTCCTATTTTATTAGTATACACAGAAGTATATATTATAATAGATAATATATCACATTTATGAGATCTGATTTGAATTTACACGAAAATGTGAGTATTTCTTTTTCTTAATTTCTCAATCGGGTTAGAATTCCAGGCCATTTATCCATTGAGAATTCATGAATCCATATGTTTTACAATTAATACATTGATAGTGTTCATTAAAAAAAATTAAGCGACAAGATTGAGAATATAGGTATAAATTTAATCTGTATATTCTAAGTGATGTGAACATGTACTTTGTCACACAATATATTTCTACATGTATTCTGTTCATGCCATGAGGAAAAGATGATTTTTGAAATAACAAGAGATTGTACAGTTTTAGTGGGCATGAGTATTCGTTGCCCAGTTTTCCATGTAGCTTATTTTGAGTTAGTTATTAGATTTACTATCATAATTTTCTTTTTGAAAATGCAAACTTATATGTTTATGGAGAATATTTAAGTTTGGGATTGATGATATATTTTCAATAAGATAAGTTTTGCTTATCTTTGATAGTTTCATCCTTTTAAAAGTATTTAAATGCCTTATTTTAAAATTTTAATCATTTCTTGTTGCCTCGCATAAAATCTCTTATTTGGAAAGGCTAGTGTTTCTCTTGAACATACTTTCCACGTTCTAAAGGAGAGGGACTATGGGTTCGTTTGAGAATGGTTTTGTATTTTGAGGAGGACATTTCATAACATGAAAGCAATGTGTTTTCAAGAAGTTAAAATTTCTAGTTTTCTTCTTCAGTTTATTGCTCATATGATTTATCTAGTCGGTCCTTTCCAAGTGTCAAATCATGAGCCTAAACATAGAGGAGTCATTAAATTACTCACACTAGAGCTTTCACAAAATACAGTGTCTTGGGGAGATGACCCCACCCATCGGGTGGTGTTGACCTTTTTTTATTTTGACAGCTTCCTTTTTGGGTTGGCCAACCTATATGCTTCCAACGACATTGTTGAAAGAGCCTTGATTTAGAGATGCCTGACAAACTCACTCTCTGATGCTCATTAGGTGCTCTATGGGGATTTCAATATGGTGGAATCCAATAAAGCTCATCTCCCTATGTGTTGGTGTGCAGGGGAGTGACAAGCATGGTTCTCCATGCCTAATAAGCTTAGTCTCTCTGATCGCAATCACCTCAAGAGAAGAGATTCAGATTCGTCTTGGTTCACTTGGTCCAACCTCATACAAGGCTATGACTCATTAAAATATTAGATTGGGCTTTACTCACGGAGCAAGATTTATTATTCTTCTCTAACTCCAAGGATCATCTTATTTTGCTTATTGATGATGCCATTCTCTCAAACCACCAATACATACACTTTCATATTGAATGGATCTATCCTCAAACCAAAAAATCTAAATCTCAATTTTACCTCAACATAACTCATCTTAAGCATGAGCGAACTCTTGGCCATATCGAGCAGATATATAATTTGGTGCCCAAACCCTCGGGGTCCACAAGATGCATTGATTAGTAGGCTAATGCCATCATGTAAACTACCATATTTTTATGTTTGAATGGTAATAAAGCAATTATCTTTCAACATCGGACTCAAAAAACATCATATGATGAATTACATAGGATTTCATAAGATCTTGGTCATGCTCCACTCAATTTCAGTATTCAAGTTCAAGTTTCTCAATGGAGACCAAACTCAATATTGAGGAAACATACAAGGCTTAGGTAGCTCAACTCTAAGCTAGAATGCATTGGTTGAGAATAGGGGATAGGATTACCAAATAATTATTTTCTCTTATCCATTCCTAATGAGCTACAAACCGGATTAAATACATTGAAGGTGCTAATCGGAGGCTAACCAAAGTCCTAGACATTCTTCAAGACTTTGTTCACCTTTACCAAGGGATTTTTGCCACTAAACCTTCCTCTCTAGTCTATGAAGCAATAATTTTACAATGTCTTCAAACTTTACCATGCAAGTTGTCTGAACCCTTCAGACTTACCTGTGATAGACCTCTTTCTTTGAATGATTTCAAGGACGCAACCATGCAGATCACCTCTAATAAAGCATATAAGATAGACGGTTTCCCTTATGAATTATATCAGGTCCTATGGGACACAGTTGGTCTTGATCTCCACAAAGTCTGTTCTAAACTTTTTTTGTCCAATTCCATGGGTACCCTCATTAATCTGGGCACTATCAAGTTCATCCTAAAGATTAAAGATCTTGAGCTTATTACGAATTGGAGATTAATAACCATTTTGAATGTCTCATAAAAAATCAAGCCAAAGCCTTTGCCCTCAAGTTGAGACACTTTCTTCCCTTCATTGAACTATAAGCGAGAAAAATAGGTTCATCTAGCACATGTATATTCTGGACAATGTTATTGCTATTTGGGAAGGTATGGAATGGGTAAGGGTTTTTGGTCAAAAAGTGTGAAAATTGACATTGAGAAAGTATATGCCATAATTGAGTGGCCATTTATCATTGCTATGTTGCAAGCTTTGGGTTTTGGCCCTCATTTTTTTCCATACTATTACCATGTTGTTTCGGGACATTGGAGCTTTTGTTATCAATAGTGGGGTGCAATCCCATAAATTTGGGGTTTTTTAGGTCTACAAGGCAAGCTTTTCCCTTGGCTCCCTTGTTATAAGTGTTGATTGTGAAATGACTTAGTTACCTTTTGGCCGACTACTCATCTAGAGGCTTGGTGAAAGGCATCTCTCTCCCCCAATGTGACTAACAACTCATTAATGGTAATTTCACAGATGATTCTTTTCTCACCCTTTTGGAGGAAGAGTCTTTAGTTAATTTTCCCATGGAATGGCTTGACATTTTTTTTTCTGGCATCATGCTCTTCTAACCTATGGAAAAAGACTCATTGCTACATGAACTCCCCCTCCCCCAAACCTCCTTGGATAGAAAGATATCAATGGAAATAGATCTTGCCAGGTGTGAAATTTAAGTTTATGGGTAATTATTTTACCTTTGGGGCCTCCCCTATTGAGCTTTGGTCAGATGTTGTGTAGAGGGTTGAGAAACATATCTCCTACTACATCACCAATTCTCTCTCTTTGGCAGGGACATTTCAATTTTGCTCCAAAGTGTTGGTTGCTACTCATGTGTACTACTCTTCTTGTTGGGCTCCTTCTAAAGTTTTCTATACTAAATTGGAGAAGTCACTAAGAGATTTCCTTTGGGCCAACTAAGGTCATAGGCGTTTCCACAGGATTTTTTGGGATATTTGTTGTAGGAATAAAGAAATGCATCAGGGTCTTTGACATCAAACTTAAAGGTTATGCTCTAAGTGTCAAATGGATCCTCAGAAGCCTAGACATGAATGAAGCATGGAAAGTACTATTGAAGAATTACATTTCCTAAGGAACCCCTTTTCGTTAAAAGACTTGGAAAGGCATTTTGTTACAAAGTTTTCTTCTTTGATCTATGTTAGTTCAGATGGGTGGCACTTTTGTGGTTAGAAGCATATGTAAAGCTGGGGAGCTTCTCAAACCTAACTGCATATGGGTTGGTGATGGCTTCAGAACTAGTTTCTCAGTTAATTCCCACTCCCTCTGGTGGTCTCCCATCCTCAACGTTTACGATATTACTTCTATTATGGTTCCATGGATCAAGAGTCTCAAGCTCTTCAAAAAAGGAATCAAAACCATTGGGGACATTATCTATAAATTTTCTAGAGGGTGGCTCCCATGGGATACGCTGAGAATCAAATACCGGCTTGAACATAATGATGCAAAGTTAGTTCAAGAAATTCAAAAATCCATACCTATGATTGCCTCCATATATTTGGTGTTTCAACTAGAGTCCCTTAGTGGAGAGACTAGCATTGGCCTACTGCTTCTCCTTTTTTATCGATATAAACTCTAGATCGGGTATCATCTCCTAGCTCCACAACATATTCAAAATGAAATCCTCAACTATCAATGGAAGTTAAGGTCTTTGGATGTCATTTGGGCTAAAAGGTTTGCCAATCTATCGAAAAGCCCAAATTGAGCCCAAAGAAGCTTATTTTATTTGGTGCATTCTTTACCAAGGTTTGTGGATTGGAGTACAACTTAAACACCTAGTGGTCTCAAATCCCATATGTCTTGCTTATCATCAAGTTGAGATATTAAAGTATTTATTCTAGTTTTGTCCCCATTCTCACTTAGAGTGGAAATGGATTCATACCCTTTTTGAACCTTTTCTTCTAAAGTTATTTACGTGTAAAATAGTTCTTCTTGGGGATTCAACCATGGATCCTACATGATACAACATTTTTTGACATATTTATTCATATTGATATTCTTTTTTTTCATCATATATGAAAATCTATAAATTAGGATATTTTTTTTAAAGCAATGGAAAGGATTTTCTCGGCAACTAACAAAATTACTGTCATTTCTAATGTTTTGCTTCAGAGTCAAGAATCAAGATGAGAGGGATAAAGTTTGTCAGGAGGTAGTGCACCTCCAGACCCTTCTAGACCACTAAGGGAATGCTCTGTGTACTACTAATCACGAGCCTCCAGATCTTTCATGTCATCAGTCTTCCTCTGAAGATCAAGGTTAAGGATTTCGACGTCGATGCTCGAGAAGTAGGTGAAGTTTGTCTCCTCACCCATGGTGGCCATCACCTCCCTGTTTTTTTTCAATATGCTTCCAAATGAAACAGAACACGAGAATTACAAGACTAAATAAAACTATTTTCTTTTTATCTCAACGCCAAAGTTTCACATTACTGCAGTGCTTTTCCAAACTGCAAGTCTTATTTTCTCGACCTCAGTAAGCCAGTACTTACGTAACGTACAGCGTGAGGTTTCCTGAAAGTGTGTCTTAGTAGGGGTCAAGGGTTGCAGTCGTAATGGACCCAACAGTTCGTTATCATTCCAACTCTAATACAGACAGGATGTACCAGCTAAGCGTTTGAAGTTGCCGGTATTGAGTGACCCAGAAAACATTTTGTGGCCTGTGTTAGTTGTGCGTCCGCATCGGGAAGGAGAGACTGTCACCATTAATGATTACTACTGGATAATCTTTAATGGATTCTATCCATCATCAAAAAATTAAGAGGGTCACATGCGGCTCCCTTTCTTCACCGCTTCACGGATACAAATGAGAGTACAATCTGACATGATGCTGAGAAATTGAGGCAAGCGAAACGAAAAAGTCCTGCCTGCTTTTTGGCGGATTGAGACATTATGCTGAGAAATTATGGTACGTGGTAGAGGAATTCCATGATTTCCATCCCATCACCATGGCTGATTGAGGGTTGTTGGAATCGAAAGTGGAAACTTCCCCGTTTGAATATTGACTGTATATTTTTCTCATTGAAAAAGTGGAGCAACAATGTGCAAAAAATGTTATATGCAGATAATTTATTTTTTAAACTGTGTTATTTTATAAAAGGTTGTACTGTAATGGCAAAAGAGTATACATTGAATAATAAAAAATGAGTTTAATTTACTTGGAGTATTTTTTATCGTATCACATCTAAAGATTGGACTCATTTATATTTGAAAGAATTACAATATTTTTTTCATTAAAAATATTATCGAAAATTATTTAGGACAATTTCAAATAGATAATAGTCATAAGAATTTTATTTGAGATGTAAATTTAAGCATCGAATTAATCTGTCTTGTAATACCTTATCAAGGAAGCAAACCACAAATTTATGTAGAAAGACATATTAAACTTAGGGGTTGGAGTACGAGAAAGTAAGTGGATGGGGGAGGGTTTTACAAAAAGCGGTCTCATAATTTTTAAAATTTTGTAAACTATTTTTAAATATTTAAGATTGTGATAAAATTATTATTATATTTTTAAAATATAATAAATAAATTGAATGCTATCCCCCCAAACTTTCGCTTGAAGTTAGCAGGAAACCAAATGAGGCCGGATGGACTACGGTAGGGAAGAAGAACACTCGCTTCAAAGCCGCAGACACAACTACGGTTCACAAAGGAAGCAAGCTGTCTTCGAGCAATGGCCCACAGGAGTAGGTTCCTATTGAGAAAGAGCCCTCTCTAGTTGAAGCCCCAAAATTGGTATAAAATCCCAAGGTGTTCAACACCTCTTTAGCTCCTAATGTATTATCCCAAGGTTTAAAAGCCTCTGTGCCTAGTTCTTCTAGATTTTTAAACTCATAGCCAGCCACTCTTCTACTTTCTGCATGGTGGGATATGCCCAAACACTCTCGTATCCCTCCTCGGAGGAGTGATGAGGTGGAGGAAGGAGAGTATCAGGTTGATCCTACTGTGAGGAAGCAATTTGATGATTTCTTTAGTACCAACAATGGACACTTTTTGCAGAATCGGTATGATGCCCTAGAAGGGCTAGACTTGGAGGACATGTCCTTTAACACCTGTCATCTATGAATTATTTTTCATGGAATGTTTGGGGTCTCACAAACCCAAAACTCAAGTTTTTTGTGGATAATTTCAGAATGAAGTTTCTCGAGATGGACATTCTCTGTCTGCAGGAAGTGAAGGCGGCAAATTTTTTATGGATGACTGTCTGATAGTATCATTCTTCATAGCAACTATATTGCAGGTCATGGAGGGGTGATCAAATTCATTTCTCCAAGGTAGCGACCACACTTAGTGCAATCTAGCGTGGACCCTACCAACCAGTTAGTATGGGCTCTTTTTAGCATTGAAAGCCACTCCTTTGGATTTATTAATATTTATGCCTCGAATGATGCCTTGGAGCGTACCCATTTATGGTGGTGGATAGTAGATGATCTCCGCCATGCCCATTAAGTATTATGTGGTGACTTTAATATGATGGCATCTCTTAAGGACAAATTGGGTCACTTGCCTATAAGGTGGATAAATGACGAAAGGGAGGCATGGTTTCCAATGTGCACTAAATGGGGCCTTTATGACCTCAATTTAACCCATCGGCTTTTAGATGGAGTTTGGTACAGTTGGAGTAATTTTAGGGAAGGCCCCACTCAGATTCTAAAGCATCTAGATAGGGTAATGATGTCCACCCAATCATACTTCTCTTTTAATATTAGTTTTTTTCCTCTGGTGCAGGCGCTACTAGATTTTGGGCTTTCTGATCACTCCTTGATTTGGTTTCAAGTGGCATGGCAATTCATGAAAACCAAAGTCCACAAAATGCAATTTTTTCTTAACACCTTACTCAAACATGGGCCCATGATAGCACCCATTAAAAGAGTTTAGAATTTAGATCCACATCCTTCCCAATAATTTGGTTGGATTCTTTGGTGGGATGACAACATCATAAGGGCCTCTCACTTTCTGCAGATCTATGGTCACCAACTTGCCAAAATTTGGAGACACTCCTACTTTGCTACTTCCTCTGAGTTGAGCCGTGTGACTCTAGACCTAGAAAAAGATCCCTTTAATGAGATCTTACAGGTGAGATTGATGTATTTGTGGCACTACATTCAAATTACAGACAACTATAATGCCTAGGGAGCCCAAATCAAAGCTAGGATTCATTGGCTTAAGATAGGGGACAAAGCTTCTAAGGAGTTTTTCCAAATATTATGAGCCAAGAACTCGAAGCAACAGATACAAGTCATTTTTGAGGCATGCAACAAAATCACAGAGACTCCACTAATTGTGCAAGCTTTTGTCTACCATTATCAATAAGTGTTCAAATCTCAAACGTCTCTAGATGAGCGTGAAATTGCCCTTTAGCAATACCTTTTAGTGGTGCCTTGCAAACTCACTCTTGCCCAGTAGGTGGTTTGTGATAGGCCCCTCTCTGTTGATGTCTTGCATGAAGCAGTGTCTCACATGGCTAATGACAAAGCTCATGACATTTATGGCTTCCCCTACAAATTCTATAAAACTCTTTGGGACCTTGTGGGCAGTGACTTGCATAAAGTTTATTAAGAAGCATTTCACTCGCATTCTCTAGGTAAAAATATAAATAAAGGAAATATCAAATTCATACCTAAATAGGGAGATCGTGAGTTGATCTGTAATTGGTAGCCCCTAAGTTCCCCAAAGCTCTGACACAACTTGTCAGATTTAAGAGCACACATGATTACCATTGTATAAGCAACTTAAACATGCAGAAATAACCAGAAGAACAAATAACTATCAATGAGAAAACACATAGAATATGAGAGGCAACACACAATTGTATTCAACTCATTACAAAGGAAATTACAATAAAGAGATCACACTCTTCTTCCACCTCTGTGAGGCTTCCTCCTCAAGGGCTCCCAGTAATCTTCCCACCTGAGTAATCTTCTCTCATAGGTCACAACACACAGCTAACACAAGCTGTTGTTCACCTCATTGTACGTCCAGTACAATCGAGTACGAACCGGTACTCCAAGTAGATCTTTCCATGATCCTGCTTCTTGATGTATTGTTGTCACCTTGGATCTTGCTCCCCCATCGATCTCCGTTTGACCCTCGCATACACACACCCCTGCAGACCAACCTGATCTTACTTATCACATGTAGATCTCCACCATGATCCTGCAACACCCTGCATATCAAACCTGATCTTACATACATGAGGAATCTTACTTGATTCCACCATGGGAAGAACTCTCCAAGTTCTACACTTGAGTTCTACATAGTTCTTCTCTTAACAATATAGCCCATGAGTCTATTATATATATCTCATGCATACACTAATTTAGACAAGTGGCTCAAGACTCAAACTGGTCTTCATCATGCAAACTCTCCGTTCACTTAACTGACTATTCATCAACAGCAGTTCTGACCGCCACAGGCGATCGACGTCGGTCCCTACCTAACTGGAGGTGACCAACGTCGGTCGATCCCTGCTGATGTCGGTTTCCTTCTGCGCTTCCCCTGACTGACGTCAGTTGTGGCCTGCTGACGCCGGCGACTGTCATGCTCAGAAACCTCCATGTTTGCCTTAAGGTGAAGCTTTTAGCTCCACACCCTAACAATCTCCCACTTGGAGATAAACAACTGCACCTGTACCCATACCAGTACTTTGTCTAATCTGCATCCTGGCTTGTATTCCTCTTCAAGATCCCACTTGAAGACTACCCACCACACTCCTTGTGGTGTTAATCCTGTCCCTAAATTTCTTCATCCTCAGCTTACCTTCTTCTGCCATTGCTATACTCCCACTCAATCAGAAACCTCTGTGAGTAACTTGTAATCAACAAACCACTAACCAGATCTGGGCCATCTGTTAGTCAAACTCGGTATGAGAACATCCAACCTCGCTCTGATACCAGTTGTCGGGGAATCCAAGAACAACACACCTTGTTCTGATCCCACTTGTTAGGATCTTGCTCCTCAGAAAGAGCACAATATGATTACCAAATACAAGCAATTAAACATGCAAAAATATCCATAAGTACAAGTAACTAGAATTCACAAATAACACAGAATATGAGAGACAATATACAATCTTGTATTAACACTTGTACAGAAAAGAATACAATAAAGAGACGCCACCCTCTTCCACCTCACAGAGGCTTGCCACACCTCAAGTGTACAATAATTCTTCTTCAAAACACTCTCCTACCAAAAACGGTCCCAACACACAACTCACACACAGAATTGGTGTTCACCTCTCCAACCAGTCAGTAATAACCCTGCCAGTACACCAAGCACTCTAAAGTACTTCAAGTAGATCTCCCATGAACCTGTAACCTGCAATTCAACAGACCATACTCACATATGTAGATCTCCTATGATCTTACAACAACCTGTAACTCAATGAGCTAGAAAAGGAAGGCAAGGAAGATCCTTCCATTGTAAGATCATTGAGTTGTAGGTTGTTGCAAGCTCATAGGAGATCTAAATGTGTGAGTATGGTCTATTGAATTACAGGTTGCAGGTTCATGGGAGATCTACTTGAAGTACTTTAGAGTGCTTGGTGTACTGGCAGGGTTATTACTGACTGGTTGGAGAGGTGAACACCAATTCTGTGTGTGAGTTGTGTGTTGGGACCGTTTTTGGTAGGAGAGTGTTTTGAAGAAGAATTATTGTACACTTGAGGTGTGGCAAGCCTCTGTAAGGTGGAAGAGGGTGGCATCTCTTTATTGTATTCTTTTCTGTACAAGTGTTAATACAAGATTGTATATTGTCTCTCATATTTTGTGTTATTTGTGAATTCTAGTTACTTGTACTTTTGGATATTTCTGCATGTTTAATTGCTTGTATTTGGTAATCATATTATGCTCTTTCTGAGGAGCAAGATCCTAACAAGTGGGATTAGAACAAGGTGTGTTGTTCTTGGATTCCCCGACAAAATTGCCCTTTAGCAATACCTTTCAGTGGTGCCTTGCAAACTCACTCTTGCCTAGTAGGTGGTTTGTGATAGGCCCCTCTCTATTGATGTCTTGCATGAAGCAGTGTCTCACATGGCTAATGACAAAGCTCATGGCATTTATGGCTTCCCATACAAATTCTATAAAACTCTTTGGGACCTTGTGGGCAGTGACTTGCATAAAGTCTATTAAGAAGCGTTTCACTCGCATTCTCTAGGTAAAAATATAAATAAAGGAAATATCAAATTCATACCTAAATAGGGAGATCCTGAGTTGATATGTAATTGGTAGCCCATCACCCTCCTAAATGTCTCATATAAAATCATTGTCAAGGCTCCGACAATATGGCTATGTAATACGCTGCCTCTCATTGTGCATCCATAACAAACCAATTTTATTAGAAGTTATTATATTTTGGATAACATCATTACTATTTGGAAGGGATGGATTGGGCCATATGGTTTAATCAACAGGATATGTTTATCAAAATTGACTTTGAAAAAGCTTATGATCACATCAAATGGCCATTTATTCTAGCCATGCTTCAAGCTCTAGGCTTTGGGCCCATCTTCATCCAAATAGTATAGATGCTTTTTGTAGATTCCTTGGCTGTCCTCTCCATTAATGGAATCATCTCTGAGTAATTTGGCTTATTTAATTATATTCATCAAGGGTGCCTACTATCTCCTATCTTGTATGTTTTAATAGTTGAGGGTTTTGGATATCTTCTTAGAAATGCCCAAACTAGGGGCCTTGTTAAGGGAATCTATCTCCCTCCTGATACTATGAACCCACATGAAGATATGCAGTTGCTTAATGACCACTTTGTGGATGAATCCTTCCTTACTCTCATTGAGGATGAAACCAATGTGGACAATGCCTTACAGTGTCTTGACATCTTCTACCTAACCTCTAGCTCCAACATCTAATCATAGAAAACTCATTGCTGTATATAATCTTACCTCCCTCTACCAGTGTGGGATACTAAATTTGGTTGGAAGTGGATCCAAAATGATGAAATCTGTAAATTTCTAGGCATCCCCTTTGCTTTTGATGCCTCACCACCATTGTTGTGGCAATATGTTATTGATAGATTTACTAAGAAACTAGATTACTGGGTAACCAAGTCTCCTCCGTTAGCAGGAAGGTTTCAAATCTGCTTAAAAATTCTTGCATCTACCCATGTGTACTACTCATCATGTTGGGTGTCTTCTAAAAATTGTTACCAAAAGTTAGATAAATTACTTAGAGATTTCCTTTGGTCCAATTCCCCTCAAGGTAAGGGATTCCATAGGGTAGCCTAATAATATTTTTGCCTCACTCGTGATGCTAGAGGGATGGGGCTCATCGACATAGCCCGATAAAGAACTGCCTTATGTGCCAAATGGATTGTGTAGGCCATTGAGGGCCAAGAAGCTTGGAAGATGTTTTTTAGACACTGTATCTTCTTAGGCCTATCTAAGGGCAAAAAGGCCTGGAAAGGGCTTGACTTCCCCAATCTTCTCTTCATTTAGTCTCCCATCCAAATCATAGGGTCTTTTGTGGCTGAAAGCATCAAGAAGGCCTAGCAAAATATTACACCATGGATGCTCTGGAATGGCTCTAATTTCTATAATGGGCTCTTTGCTAACTCCCATTCTCTTTGGTGGTCTCCCATCTTTTTTCACAATGAAGTTCCCTTGGAAGAAGTCCCTTAGGTCAATGCTCTCAAGCTTTATCACAAATGAATTCATACCATCCAAGATATCTTCTGAAGGCATTCTCACTCTTGGCTATTATGGGAGGAGGTGAAAGCTAAAATTTGATTAGCCAATGTGGACTAGGAGTCCTACCAGAAGATCCTCAATGTTGTGCCAGATTCCATGCTCCACAAAATCTTGGTCCACTCCACTCAACCATGGTGGAAGGACTGAAAATGGTATGTTGAGATCTTTTTTCACAATTATACTCCTCGAATTGGCTATGCATGGCTCATACCCCATTTGCGTATGGTTGACAAGCTTAATGCCCATTGGGGGCTATATTCTTCTATAAAAATGTTGAGCTTTCAGTTCAACACTATTTGGAAGGCTTGTGTGGAGCCCAAACTTGCTCATTTTTCTTGGTGTATATTGCACGAAGGCTTACCTATTGGTAGAAGACTTGTCCAACTTAGATTCCACCAGCCTACTTGCTCTTTGTGTGGCTACCTTGAGATGCTTCCTCATGTTTTCTGGTATTGTTCCAAAACTCAAAGGGTTTGGACTTGGATCCATGATCTTTTCTGGCATTTTTAGCTTGAATTCTTCCTTTGGAAACACATCCTCCGTGGAGACAAACCCATGATGCCCTTTAAATATGCACAAGTCTAGCATACTTTCAGAGTGGAGATTCTCATTTGGCTTTGGAAAGAAAGAAATAATTCTATGTTTAATAATGTTTCTATTTATATTAATGTTTCTGGTTTACATAAGTCCTCTATCATCTCCAATATTCTTTTGCAAATTCAAGTCCAAGACAATAAAGTGGTTATGGAGCTTGGACATCTTCAGGACTTCCTCTCCCACTAGGGAGATGCTTCTTGCACAATGGATCAAGTTTTGCCTTCACCTAGGGATCCTAGACTGGATGACAGAGTGCCTCAGCCTCCTCGTAATAGGCATCATTGTAGCCATTCCAGGCATCATTCTCATAGCAACACTTTGTACTAGTGCATCTCCCCTCCTGGGTAGTCATGAGGGTGGCATTCACCACCTCCTTTCCATGTTGGGAAGGATGGTTGGGGTGCTCCTCCTCCTCATCTATGCCTAGATGCATCAGGGAAACCACTTGAAGGTTGATCAAACATGTTGGATAAGTTCCCCAGGATTTCTTTGGCCATTTCTCCCACTCAAACATAAGCAAAAGATGATGATAGGGACACTACTCAAGCCATTGACTGGGAGCCTATTCCTGATGGAAATGATTTTCCAAGCTTGGGATGGGGTCCTAATGATGATATGGATCCTCTACCTTCTGGTCTTACTCTTGATGCATAAAATTTATCTTTGTTTTATGACTTTATGACTTATTCCTAGGCTCTACCTAGTGTTTTGAACTCTTGGTTTTGCTCCTAGGCTCTGCCTAGTGTGACGTGGCGTGCTTTCATACTGCCTTTATTTTTTTATGAATTATTTGTATATTTCTATTTAGTTAATATATTGACATATTTCATCAAAAAATAATTATGTAAGTATGTCATGTTCTAAACTTTAGAATGTTTGTGTTTGAGTTTAATTTTACATTATTTTGGATTTTAAATAGTTATGATTACTATTTCATTCTCTATTTCATGATGAAGGGGTTTAAATATTTTATTTTTTATTTAAAAAAAATTTGGATTAATTGTTGCGTGGCTATAGGTATTGCCCAAGTGGGCCTTGTGTAGAGAGAGATTCCACCCTCTTTTTAAAGAAGAGTCCAGTTGTTCCATGCGTGAATTTAAACTAGTGAACCCTTTATTGATTGGACTACTGAGGAGAAATTGGATCATAAAGGATTAAAAACCTAATACATTGAAAATTTATAGTTCATTGCTTTCAATCCAAGTTAAAACTTATTTATAAAGTGAAAACCTTGATTTCCAACTTGAACAATATGATACATTCCAAAACTTAATAATTTATTATTAAAAATGTATTATCATATATATTAATTAAAAAAATAAAATAAAGTATACAATGATATAAAATAAAAACGTGATTGATTGGTATGCAAGTTCTAAAAGTCTCAAAATTTAATTAAAATAAATTATTTATAGCCATCATGGCACAAAATAGCACATTACTTAATTAGGAACAAGCAAAAACACTAAAAGAATGAGGAGGTGTATCATTTTGAGGAAGGGAACTAGCCCAAGTGGATAGATATCGTGAAGGTGGATATATCACTACCCATCCATCCAAACCATCATACATAACCAAAGGAACAAGCATTCTCCACCAAGGTGGAGGAAGACATTGATCTACTTTTATGCATTTACATTTTCTTGTAGCTACACTGGAGATGTTAATATTGGAGCATTAATGAAAAAATCATGTTGATTTCAAGGATTATAGAGTTTTATTTCATTAAACTCTCCTAATTACATACTTGATTTGTTTTAATTTGATATGTATGCACATACACATATCAAAGTGAAGAATTATGCAGATAACTAGTTTTTGTATAGATCATGTAGTTATAGCACTTTTATCATATATGCATACATTTAATTACATTAGGATATTATTGGTGTTCTTTATATTGAAATTTGACTCTTAATAATATTTTGTTATCCTCATTTTCTTATGAACACTTTTAGATATGTCAATTGTCTGCTTTAGGATACACCTATGTGTTTCGTTGTACATTTAGGTCTTTATTCCATATATTTTCTATCTTGAATTTTTTTGGGTACCTTCTAAAAGTGTTATTGACTTGTATTGCATTGTATTAAAGTGGTAAATTTTTCTTTGGGTCCTTTGTGCCATCATGTCATGTTTTATCATGCCTTGATTTTCATCTTTCACACTTTTTCATGGTCAAACTAAGCAATTTTTTTAATTCAAATGCCTATATAAACACATGCACCCAAATCCATTTACAAGTGGAACAAGTGTTATCAAGAGCCACAGAGTCTAACACATCACACACATTGATAAAATCTTTTTTCACTTTTCTCTTATCTATCCACTAAAGTCTTGTGGCTTCATAATTGTACCAAAAGAATAATTGTGTTGATGAATGAGAATGTAGTTTTATTTATTATCATAGGGATAGATGGTGGAGGAATTTATCACACATTAGGATGGTTCACTCACATTCATATAATTACATAAGCCATGATTCTCAACATGCTATGTAGAGAAACCCTTACTCAAGGGGTTTGGACCAATAGATTTGCATATTTATTTTTTTCTTGGATGTATAATTAAGTATTAGGGTTGGATTGATATTAGATCAAAGGAGAGAAGATTCTACTATTTGCATGCATCATTATACTTATAAAATATATTTTTTGTCCATCTATTATTGATGAAGGATTTAAAAATGTTTTAGATCCAAGGGATATACATAACCATTTTCAAATCTTGTTGGCCATTTTAAGGAGAATTATTATTTTTGGGTCAGACGAATCTAGTCATTAACTTTGTTAGGCATAAAAATATTCAAGTAAATAAATGTGTTTTTTATACATTTTATAACTCATTTTCATCATTCTTAGTCTTAATTAGAACTCATGTAAGTAAAAAATCAAATATTTACTGTTAGCGGGGAAGTATGCACATACGATGCCATCACAACCTATGAACATGTCAACAGTATAACATTTCAACATACACGGGATGATTAGTCATCAACTGTATTCTCTTTTGAATGGATTGCATGGATTTGGGCTTCTCTAACTTGGGAAGCCTATAATGAGGTTATATTTTTTGAATATTTTGAACGCTGTCTATTGTAACCATGTGCCTAAGATAGGGAGAGCGAACTATGTATATATGTAAGCTATGAAGAGTTGAAGGAGGTTAGACATTGAAGAATTTGGTACTAGATCCATGAAATAGAGGCCTCTTGTAAACACAGTGTAATATTTTTATTCTTACTAAGTAAGGATAAGTTTCGTTGATGATGTAATTGAATGTGTTTGTACTCTTTTTGTAATTTTGTTGTATTGTATATGATAAAGTCCTATATATCTAAGGTTTCATGAAAACTTGGCTATTTCATATTGTATAATGAATGTTGAATATATAGAGCTATTTTTATGAATTTATAAATGAGAATCGCACTAACTAGAATATTCAAATCTTTTGTATTTATATGATTTGCCTTTAGGAATATGAGTTTCTACCAAATAAGGACCCATTACCTGTCCCATAATTATCCTTGTAATTATCAAGTTCTAGGAAACTAGGAACCTTTGCTAACAATGGTGCGGTGAACATGGAGCTATTATGAGTTGCTAAAGAAAGGATATGCTTCGGTGGTTACCAAGTTAGAGGGATTTGGAAGAATGGTGGGATCAAAAAATATCTAAGTTCACAAAGAAAGAGGTGAGAAGGATAGGATGTACCATAAAGGAACTAATAAAGAATAATTTGTATGGTGATGTACACAAAAGTTTTAGGTATGAATTTTTGAGCTTTCTTACTACATGGTTGGCAATATTAGAGAATTTTTATTTTTAGGATAGATCTGCATATGAGATTTAATGGACCAATGATCTAATTACATAGTTACAAAGAATTGAGGTTACTTGGACCCATATGATTGATCACTGGACATAAACCACTATAGACAGATATATAACAAAATTTACAATTCATGGTTATATTACTTTTGATGTAACAGAAGATTTATTCATGCGAGGGACTAGAGGGAAGTTTTTGCAAAAAATAGCAATTCTTATAAAGATGTTGGTCATTGAAAAATCCGTAGTGCCTTACCTGTTCTCAATGGAGTAGTCTTTCAGGGTGCTATGGGGATGTGTGTAGTCGGGATGTGAGATGGTGTAAAAATAATCTAGAAAGCTGGCCAATAGAAATTAGATAGGAGACCAGATGAAAGGGATAAAAAAAGATTATGGATACATAACAAAAACTATGACAACAAAGGAGGTGAATATATCAGGGATTACACAAGTGACTGTGAATAGAAGTAGAGGTAGAAGCAAAATCAGAGGTCGAATAGCTACAGGAGACCAAAATAAGGAAGAACAAGTTGATGAAAGGGTAAGAGAGGAAAGAGTTGATGAAAGAGAAGGGCCCAAGATTAGTGAGATCAAAGAGTGAATAATTAAGCAAGTAGAAGATGATGATAGGGTAAAAAAATTAGAAGAAGCTAGTCTAATAGTTGATAATAAATCACAATTGTTCAAGTAGACATCATTCAATTTTGTAGGAGAATTACCTAATTTTAGAGGTATGTCCACCCACAGACACAGTACTGGCTCAACTTTCCACACAAGGAGAATCAGATAAATAGATTTTTCACCCCCTCAATGCACATCCCTCAAGCCTATATTTTATAGAAATACTCCTATTTATATTCAACCTTAGAGATTTATAATTCAGAGAGAGCAAGAGATCAAGAAATCAAGAAGAAGTATCAGAGCTAGTATATTCCAATTTCAAAAGGAAAATGCAAGGATTCACTAAATTTTAGAATAATTATTTAAGAGAAGTGTCAGTCAATTTGATTGACCCCTTGTTGATTGAACAAGTTGCTGATTGGGTGTCATAGATCAATTTTTTTGCTAAGGAATAAATAATGTGAATAGAAACCATTATAGAGATTGAATATGAGTTAGAGGAATTTTCATCACCTGAGTGATCTATATCACCTCTGTGATCATAGGAATATTTTCTATTTCCATAAAGTTTACCATTTTTGACAACTACACTAGTACTTGGAGATAGTCCAATTGGGTCTACAAGACCACCCCCATAGACACCACAAGTGATCAATCCTCCCTAAGTGACCACACTGATTCCAACACAAAGAGGTTCTCAGGTATCAATTTAATAAGTTAGAATATCATTACCACCATTTAGAGGAGTGTAGATAATGCCTCCTTTTTAACTGAACCTAGGTTCTACGACTTTACAACTGGTTGCCTTCATCGCACTAGCTCCATATGATGAAACTGTGGATCTAGAGAAATACTTATTCATGTGTGATATGAAATGGTAGGTGAAAGGTATTATGGATGAAAATATTAAGAAGTGTGAGCTCAGTGGTGGCTTATTTAGAAGGGAATTGGAGTTCATGTTTTGTAGGGAATTAGGAACAACAAGTTTTGATGATGTGAGGAAATTGTTGATTGCAGATTTTAAAGTTAAGAAAAGCACAAGACAAACCATATAAGACTTGAAGAAAATTTGATAAGGTCCAAGGTAACCTATTCATGATTATGACCACAAATTTTTTGATGTGGTCAACAATGTTGTATTTTCCTTGGAAGATAAGGATAAGGCTGTTTGGTTCATCGAAGTATTGTGACCTAAAATCTGATTTACAATAGTACAAACTAAATTTACCAATAAAGTAGAAGATAGAATATTCATAGTAAGAGTAGATAAAATAAAGGATTATGGTACCCCAAAAAATAATAAAACATAGTTATAAATCACTCTCCAAGATATTTTGCAGAAGTTAGAGGCCCTACAGAATATGGGTGAGAGACTTAGAATTGGTCTCTGGTGTATTGAGTAGAGTAAAGGTCACCACTAGAATGAATGCCTAAAAGTACGTAAGAAGTTTTAATACATCTAAAACATAGTGAAATATTCAACAAATCATTATCATCTATTACAAAAATATGTAAGAAATCCTTAGAGTATGTACTGTAAATTTTGCAAATCTACTAATCATGAAGATAAGGATTGTAGGGCTCTATAAGAATTGAAGGAAGACATTACTAAGAATGTCTTAGCAGTAGCTACTCAACAAGTGTCAATGATTTCATAAGCCATTTCAATATTAGAAAACACTCCCACTAGTGTAGCTCAAGTTAGGTTGGAATGGGCTTAGAATGCACAACTATTTCAACCATAAGGATTAGTTGGTAGAGTTTAAACTATGTAACCAATTCAATACACTTATTAATCCACCTAGAATCCTATGCTTCCCTAGGCACAATAAGTTGGTTGGGAACCACATATAAATCAACCCCAATATGGTGGTTATGACACCCAACAATACTAGTAGGGGTAGAATATACCATAGACTATAACAAACTTTGGGCCACAACAGGCAGATGGTTGGGGATACCAAGGGAATATAGGCAGATTCAAAGGTGGATATTGTGGAGGTGCATAATAGGGATGTGGAAATGGTCCTAGAGGACCTATTATATGTTGTTTGTGTGGGGAACTCAATCATGTACAATGGAACTACCCTAAAAATCCATAATGTCAAGCTTACTATGCTTATTGCCAAGTATCAGAATAAGATGATACTCATGACTATCTCATTTTATAAGCACAATATAGAGACCAAGTAGTGCATAATGTAAATCAAGCTAGTTTTAAGCCTAACCACAATGAATTTATGTAATAAGTGGTAAGAATTTAGTAGTACAACAAGGATGACCTCTTTTGGTTATGCCAACCAATTTTGGCATACACAAATCTAAAATATACACCTATCTGGAACTGGTAAAAGAGAAGGGACTCATGAAAGAAGCTGTGAAAATTCTATAGAGCATCCAACAATAAAGTTCAACTGTAACAAATGAAGCCACACTCAATGTATAGATGTATGGACATATTGTGAGGATCATGAAATAAGAAGGGGTTATAATAACATTGATAGACTTGATAAAATTTCTCAATACTCTATGAAATGAAGATATATCACAAAAAATCACCAATATTTTACATAGTTTGATCGAATGTGCACAGAAGGAAAGGAAAGGCCTGAGAAGATGGTTTGGTTTGTCAAGACTAAGAAACCATGGGATGTTGATGCTAGAATAGATATAGAGTTATCAGGGTATGAGATACCAAATGTTGTGTTTGATTTTTGGAGCACAGTGAATATGATCCCACAATCTACCTGGGAGGTGATTGATAGACCTTCCTTGAGTTATAGTCTTGTAACACTTTGTTTGGTGGACTATGGTAGGGTAGAGCCTATAGGACATTTGGAAGATGTGGGGATTAAAATTGTAGAGTTAACTCTACATGGTGACTTTGAAGTAATAGATATGAAGATATATGAAACTCACTACCCAAATTTGTTGGGGAAAAAGTTGGCCTATGATGGTAAGATGACCATAAAAATGGTAATGAATCAAATAGAATCACATCAGGATGATTATATAATCATCATTCCTCTTTATAGATATTCCAAGTCATACATAATTCCTAAAGAACCTAATTATCCTTACATAACAAGAGGGAACAACTGGATGCAAGTTACAATGCAAAATGTACTTGATATACAATGCAACTTGCCAATGAACTAGTATAACTCTCTTCCAGTAGATATGGAACACATTGAATTATGGAATAAAGGTTATTTTAAACCTTTGAATATTTATGTAGATGGAGAAGATAAAGTCCAATATCTATCAATACACTCACCTACACAGTCTAATATAGAGTTGTTATATTAAGTTGGTTCTATGGATCATGACCACATTGAGCCTAATTATGAAGCTATGCTCCCATGGGACTGAGCTTCTTTCATCAGTGGTGATCCTAACACTTACATGCTAAATTAGGATAGAAATGATCTTGAGCTTAAACCCTTGTGCATGGTTTATGAGACTGATCGATAAATACCTCAGTACTTTACCAATGAAGATATTGGTGACTTTATAATACAATTCCAAATGCATATACTTGAGGATAGTTAAAGGGTAAGTGCCCTTAATTACACATTAAAAGGAGTTATATCTAACTAGTGGGTAATACATCATAATAGTAGTAAGACATGGACATAAGTGTGCAAATTGTTCATCACACGGTTTTAATTGCCTACAAAAGTGAAAAGGTATTGACCCATATTTTAGGAAGGAGAATGCCCCCATAACCATATTCAAAATTGCATTGAAGTATGGATGGTTTAGGAAATCAATTCAAAGTATTATCTACATTCATTTATTTACACATTAGGAGTTTTTATACTACTTGGTAATTTCACCAACAACATCGTAGAGAGACACAACACTAGATTCAGTTGCTAAATGACTTTATTCAAACCTTCTTATTTGAAAGTGAGAGTCTGTTGGTTCATGGTGCACTATAAAAGATGAAAATATTCTTATGCCATGGATGAGTAGAATATTTTCACAATGATCATGATTCAAATTTAGAGGAGATGGAGGCTTGTGAACTTATCGATGCTATCACCATGGAAGCCAAACACAGTCAATAAGATACCTAGGAATTATTGACACTACGACTATGGAGACTCAGTGCAAAGATAAAGCAAAAATCAAAATTCAACCTTGTCATCATATTCAAGAAGAGTGTATTGATGACTATGATTTAATTAGTGAAGATTAAATAGAACTCATTGAGTTTTTCAAGCCAAAATTGGATTATGAAATATTAGCTAAACCCATGGATGAAGAAGTTGATGAAAACTGGTTGTAATAGATATAGTTTATAGAGAGAGAGGGTAAGTGGGCCATTCAACAATTCATTCTAGAAGATGAGCTCAAAGTGTATCAAGAACCCCTAAAGGAAAAAATTATGAACATCAGGTTAGGAAACACACCAAAATTGGCACATGTTGGTGACTATTGGGAACAAAAGACATTTCAAAACCATTATAGATTTTACAAGATTACACAGATGTGTTTCCTACTACTTTTGTAGAATTAAAAGAGGTAGACCCTTATTTATGGGAAATGCATATAGAACTTAAGGAATTTGCATGCCCCATCAAGAAGAGGCCTTATTTGCTTAATCCTAACATGAAGATAAAAGTTAAAATTGAATTGAATCATATGCAAAATGTATGAATAATATTTCCTGTGGAAAAAGTAGACTAGGTGAGTCCTATGGTTGTACAAATGAAGAAAATAGATGAGATTATAAATGATGCTTGTGTTAATGACCCATTTCCAATACCATTTATTGATGAAGTATTGGAATTTGTAGCTGGACCTAAAATGTATTCCTTCACTGATGGATTTAGAGGGTACCATCAGATACCCATCATAGTTGAGCATAGAACTAAGATGACATTTGCTACATAATGGGGATCATTCACATATAAGGTAATGCCATTTGGTCTAAAGAATTCACCTATGGTTTTCTATAGGGCTGTAGTAACTACATTCAAGGATTTCATCCATGATTTTATAGAGGTATATTTAGATGATTGGTTAGTATTCTCATTATTTTGAGAACACTTATAAAAATTAATACTAATGATGGAAAGATGGAGAGTGCTTAGAATTGTGCTTAACTTAAAAAAATGTTTATTTTTTTAACCGTTTGGTGTTCTATTAGGACATGTGTGTAGCAAGGGAATTTTAGTGGATCAAGTGAAGATTACAGTAATTGTGAGTATGCCACCACCAAATTCTTCCATAGAAGTGTGATCATTTTTAAGACACATGGGGTGTTACTAAAAATTCATAAAATAATATGTATCTATCTCAAATTTACTCAAGAAATTACTGCACAAAGGTGTTCCTTTTGTATGGATCAAAGAGTGCCTAACAACTTTTATGGATCTCAAATACTAATTGGCTACGATGTTGATTCTTTTTTTCCTAACTGGGGTAAACCTTTCCATGTACATGTTTATGCATTAGGTACCATAATTGGTACAATGCTTATGCATCTTGATGAAGGAGGATTGGACCATCCAATCCATTTTACAAGCCAAAAACTATCTACAGGGGAAAAGAATTACACCACAACCGAGAGTGAATCCTTAGAGATTGTATTTGTGATAAAAAAATTTCAAAATTATTTTCTAGCTACCCCATTTGAATTATTTACAGATCATTAAGCTCTACGATATCTGGTAAACAAGCCAATGTTGGGTGGACAAATATCTCATTGGTTAATGTTTTTTCAAGAATTTCACTTTCATATTAATTTTAAGTTAGGGTAAGAGAACATTGGTCCTAACCATCTCAATAGGTTGCATAATGGTGAGGACACAAAGGACATCCCTAATGAGTCTCCTAATGCCCATTTATTTTGAGTCTCTACAATTCCTAAACAACTAGTAGAAATTGTACACTTCTTGGAGTAGGGGACATTACCCACACACTATACCGAAAGAGAAAAGAAGCTAATTTTGACCAAGGTGCTTCCCTTTAGTATTGTAAATGGATTTCTCTATCATATGGGGAAGGATGACGTTCTACGATGAGCAGCACTAGAGTATGAATGACCACAAGTCCTAGAAGAGGTGCATCAGGGTATATGGGTGGACATTTTATGGGGGAAGCTACCACAAGGAAAATAATCTAAAGTGGTATTTGGTGACCACATATTTTTGAGGATGCTCAAAGGGATGCACAATAGTGTGATGTTTTCCAATGTATGGGTAAATCCACTCAGAGGGATGAGATGCCTTTTCATCCCATCTTAGTGCATCAACTGTTTGAACATCAGGGAATTAATTTTATTAGCCTTGTTAATCCAGTAAGTAATCATAGTAATGTCAGATACATAATCACTATGATAGATTATTTTAAAAATTGGGTTGAGGTTGTTACTACACCAAGCTACATAGCTAAAGACACTGCTAAATTTTTATATGAGAATATCATTACTAGGTTTGGGTGCCCACTGCAATTGGTAAGTGATTAGGGTACGCATTTTTGTAACAAGACTATCAAGATACTAACAAAAGAATTTATGATTTCCCATCATAAAATCATGATGTATCATCCACAAGTGAATGGGCAAGTAGAGGCTATGAACAAAGTGATTGGTAAGTTATTGACAAAGGTTTGTGATGTTAATAAAGATGATTGGGAAGATCAAATTATTGTGGTATTCTAGGCTTATCACACTCATTTTTAGTGTACATCAAGCTTCACTCCAATCCATTTGGTTTATGGGATGGAAGCTGTTATGCTTATGGAATATGTCATACCTATCTTGGGAGTTGCTAATGCAATATGTCTCGATCATGTGGATTCACTTACAAATCGATTATTGGAACTTAATCGCATGGATGAAGATAGACACAAAGTTGTATGGGTATAGGAAGTTAACAAAAGACATGACAAGAGTCTTTGAATAAAATAATTTCATTAAGAGCAATTGGTTCATTTATATGATAATAGGTTTTGTGTGTTTCCTAGTAAACTCACCATTAGATGGAAAGGTCCATATGTTGCTGATGATATTTTCCAAAGTGGGACTATAGTCTTATGGGACCTAGATGGTAATATTTTGCCAATAAAGGTTAATGGATGTAGATTCAAATTCTGCCATCGTTAGGTTCATAATTACAAAAATAAAGTGTCATTTCACACATCCCTTTTAGTTAGGAAAGTTACATTCATGCAAATTCTTTGAAGTTTGGTTTGTGTTTTATGTGTGTTGTGTGTTTGAGTAAGTTGTTAGTAGAGCATAGGATCAACCATAGTCGGTAGTGATCCAAGATAGGTATGGTATAGTTGGAGTAGCACATGTTGGCTATCTAATAATTATAGGTGGATAAGCTTCTATGTGATGTTTTTGAAGAAAGATAAGTGTGTGTCATCTATTAAGTCCAGGAATCATACCCGAATAGATCTGGGGTTATGATTAGGAATAATGGTTACTAAAAAGGAGGTATGGCTAAAGCATGTGAGTAAGAGATTATAACATCATTGCCAGAGTTTTATGTCACAATTAGGATAAACCATCTAACAGGTACAAACATCAAAAATATGGTGGCATGTCCCATTAGATATTCTTCAGTAGCCAGATGGGTACCATATCAAATACATTGAATGACACATCCATTGAGTTAAATTTTTTGTTATGCACAAAATAATAGGGGTTAACATCAATTTAAATTTGAAGCTAGTTCATACAAGTGAGGGATTTTAGGATCTCAAATATTAAATACACAATCTTGAAGGGCCAAGTGAACTAAAAATTTATAAATAACTCAATTCATGGCATTATAGACCACTAACCTTTGCTAATTGAGTTATGTAATTGTTATTTTGGGTTTGCCTTTTCAACATTGTGAGATTCCATTTTTTTCTCACTAAGTAGTTATGGCCACTTCTCCTACTTCCAATGAGTTTGAGCATAATTTAAAAAATAGACTCATAACATTGAAGGAGGATTTGGGGATAGGGGTCTCACTACAACAAACAAAGTTTTTTGATCCTCGTGATAGGGTTATGGCACATCATGTATGAAATGGATTATTTGTGCCAAATGGCTTGGTATCTCATTTGGATGGCTCAAATGTTGAGCACCTAATACAGTTACCCACTTTTGAGGATTGGTCTTGAATAATGTAGTTGTTGTTGGAAAGATATAACCAACATTGTATTCATTTTTCACATGATGTAATGGTGTATTTTTCCACTGAAGTTATGCCTCATGCAGTTGGAATGCCTGCTCAAGGAAAATCACTCATATATTACAAATTTAAAGCACCACCAATCTCCATCAAAATCAAAGTCACTTGGTTAGAGGGAAACATGGTATTCCACTGACATCTTTCCCTTATGAACCAGTGTAGTTGCTAGCCAAATGTATTTCTCAAGGTGTGGTAGACTACCAAGGTCATGACTGAGGCTTTTAAGGGTGTGGTCGACATCATGTGGAGAAGAATTCAATTATCCATAATTCTTTTTTACAAAATTGGATTAGAACATTGCCAAAGTCTTGGGCATAGCAAAGCACACTTTCCAATACTAATTTTTAGTATTCCTCCTCGTATTCACTCAATGGAAATCATTGGTCATGCAAGTCCACCAAGATAGTATCTATTGAACTAATGATCAATTTTCTAATTTGGATTTTTCTTTCATAAATAATTTTTAGGATCAAGTTCCTTTCTTCGATAATTAGGAGAAAGAGCTCATTTAGATGGTAGTTATGTATCCTAAGATCCCACCAGATGTGATGAAATTTTTGGGCCAACATGTTGTGGTTTAATACCTTATAGAGGGTATATATATTTAGATCCATGAGCTCCCACCAATCACTATCATACCATTAGGGTTATTCTTGGACATGTCTACTATGCATTAGGAGGTGGCATTGAAAAAGCCTAAACTGCATGATGGGTTACTCCTTTTTAGGTTGTTCCCCCTAAAAAATCACCTCCAATTTTAATTTTCTACACTAGTGGAGCTACCACAACACAAAAAGGGTAAATGACTAGCTATACGTATCCCAACATTACCACCATGACACAAAATGATGAGTTAATTTTCTTGGTACGATGATCCTCATGTCCCAAATATCATGTCTCTGTGCAATTAGCCTAAGCTATAGACTGATCCATCCAAAGTATACCACCTAATAATAGAAGACATGGTGGGTGATTTGTATAAGGATGAGAATGAAAAATAATTTTTCTTTTAGAAGGCTATGCATACCATGTAGATCTATAATAAGTTGCTACCAGAGTTATGGATTTCCCTTTTCACCTTATCCAGCATCCCTTTTAGTGGATCCCTTGGGTGAAGTAACAAGGATTTAGTAGGCTCAGATGGATCCTACATATGGTATTTTTTTTGGAGGAACACCTTTACCATAACCTCTAGATGTCTTCCTGGAAAGCTCAATAGAGTCTAATCTTTAGTGCAAGCGGTCTACATGTAGGTTTTGCATGGTGAAGGGGGACCTAGAGGACTCAAACATTATTAAAATGGATGCCCCCAGATCTACCATATCCACTTTCCAGCCTTTGATAACTTCTAGTTCCTAAATCAAGATAACATTTTTACAAGTGGCTACATAGGATGTTTCCTAGGGTCGATTGAAGAAGGGCTTGATTTCTCACTAAAAAATTTAGATGTTTGTGTGATCTTATTCATTCTCATAATCTGATGAACCACATTTAGATACTAAGGAAGTTATGCTTGAGTTCTCTACTAAAGAATAAAATCAAGCTAAATGTGAAGAAGTTGCCCATGTTCCTATAAGATGACACTACCAAGAGGAAAATAAGGGCCAAGGTTAAAGCTACATAGAATATGTAGGATGCATAGGTATAGGCTCAAGATCCTACCACTCTCAACATTTAGGAGGCAAAAAACATGATGCAAGTTGCCATCACTATTAGCCAACAATTTGTTGTTGAGGAACCAGGTCAACAAGCTGTCACTAAGATGACACAACAGTGTAGTGCTAAGATATAGAAAGAAGCTCCATGCCCATAGATGGAAGCTATCACAGCTACACCTAAGGTGGTTAAAGTTTCTAGTGTTGATGCTTCTACTTAGTCTAACCCATAATATTCTCAACCTTTGGTTTCATCTATGGAACAACCATAATTGGCCACTAGTGAGACTCAATTTTCCCCTGCCACAGAATTAGATTTAGTTCAACCATTTTTGGATATTTTGCCACAAAGTGCAACATAATTACTTATGCAACCACCATCTAATTTGACCAGTTTATCCATAATGTCCATGTTAGATGTGATTGTACCACAAGCTTAGAGAATGATGTTTTTTTTTGTTGCTTGCTCATCTTCATCTTACATCAACCACTATTTTAGCCACTTTTCTAGGTAGCGCACTGATATTAACATATCTTTATCTTGATGTTACTCAAATTTCATTGAGTAAAAAAATTGAAGGTGAGACTACATTTCAAGAATCTTTATCACAGTAAGCTCAATATTTTTTTCAAAATGTTTCATAGTTGGAAGCTGAGAATACTAGATCATGGCAAGCTCTTCAGCATGCATGTGATACTCTACAGAATGCTTGCCCAAACCTTGTTCAATAGGTCCCTATTGATCTCAGATAGTCATATGAAGATTGACTTCCTTTGCTTCTAAATCAATTTATTTAGGATTGGTAGCATAGTAAACTGCATACCCAATATGCTCAGTAAGGCCTAATGATCAAATCTGGGACTATTGAATTGTGTGAGTTGCTTATTGAGTATCAGATGTAACTCAATTTTAATATATAGTAATTTATAAAAATTAATCATGATATATTTAATTGGTGCTAATAACTCTAAGGCATTTGTACTAGTCTATAACCCAATTTTACTACTGCACACACTCCTTCCACAAAAAATTTGAAATCACAAGCTACTCCATAATTAATGGATTCTACATTAAACATCTTGATCAGTACATGAGGTAAAGTTACTAATCAGCTTTTAGGGTGGTAGACTCGAGTTAAGTGCAATGTCTTTGCTATAGTTAAAGTGAATAGATATGTGTATTACCTTAACTTGATTTTTGCTGATATTGATACAATGGTTATGTCAATGAAGGTTAATACTGCTTCATGTGATGATGTTAATTTGAAACATTTGTTGTATGCTTAGGCTCCCTTCCATACATTGGTTTGGGAAGTCCAAGAAGATTTATTGGAATGACAAACTTATAAAGACTTGGCTATGTTAGACACGTCCAATGCTCTTATGGTAAATGACCCTATTTTTTCCCTCCTAGTCAACTCTTGGTCCTTCTTCAATAGAAGAAGTTGATCGAGTCTTCAGTGACCCCATATTCAATTGGTTCACTACCCTTTCCTACCTAGCCATAGGTGTACTATAGGTTCTATTTTTTTTTGTTGGCTCCTATTTCATTTATTATTTTGTATTATAGAGATTTGGTTGGTTGAAAACCCAAAAGGGTGGGCACTTGGTTTCGTTAGCCTACTAAAAACCCGTAAAGGTGGTAGGTTATCTTAAAATATTTTGTTTAAGATTATATAATTTAGAATTTTGATACTTTCCAATTGTATTGCTCCTACATTGTCTCAAGATGAGACAACTATTTAAGTTTATTGTTAGCAATAAAGTATGCACATAGGATGCCATCATAACCTAAGAACATGTCAGAAATATAACATGTCAGCATACACAAGATGATTAGTCATCAACTATATTTTCTTTTGAATGGAATGCATGGATTTGGGCCTATCTAACTTGGGAAGCCTATAATGAGGTTATAGTCATTGAAGATTCCAAACATAGTTTGTTGTAACCATGTGCCTAAGATAAGGAGAGCGAACTATGTATGTATCTAAGCTACGAAGCATTGAAGGAGGTTAGACATTGAATAATATGGTATTGGATCCATGAAATAGAGGCCTCTTGTAAACATAGTGTAATAGTTTGATTCCTACTAAGCATAAATTTCATTTATGATGTAATTTAATGTGTGTTGTACTCTTATTACAAACTTGTTGTATTGTATATGATAAAATCCTATATATCTATGGTTTCATGAGCACTTGGTTGTTTCATATTGTGTAATGAATGTTGAATCTATAGAGATATTTTGATGAATTTCTAAATGAGAATTGTACTAGTTGGAATATATGGATCTTTTATATTTCTGTGATATGCCTTTAGGAATTTGTGTTTATGCTAGATAAGGACCCATTACTTCTCCCACAATTGTCCTCATAGTTAGCAAGTTCTGGGAAACCAAGAACCTCTGCTAACATTTATCTATCCATTTCCTCTTTTCAAGTTGATACCCTCACTCCAATTTCATGGTAGCTTTAGTCATTGCCCTTACAAATTTTAGTTATATTTTTATTGTTTTAGTATATCCATTATTAGATCTAAATTCTACATCTATTACACATAGTTGGCTTAATTTTTTAAACATGAAAAAATAATATAATGTGGATTGGATGGTGATAAAATTTTCCAAAAATGTTGTTGGCCAATGCAAAAAGACAACTTTCAAAAAAGATGAATATCATGTACCGATTATACTGATGAAACACACAACATGGAACACCAACTAACCAATTATGTTTGACTCACATATAAAATTGATGTGGATGGGAGGGAAATAAAGTGTGATGAAAATGTTTTTGGCCAATGCAATAAGATAAATTTTAACAAATATGAATGCCACATACCAATTTTAGTGATGAAACTCATAGTGGTTGTACAACATCAGACTAATTAAGATGAACTCACATAGTAAATTGATTGTGTAGGAAACACATGACTATGGGTATTTTTAGAGTGAGGCTCCTAATTTGGTTCCATTACATAGTAAATAATATAAAATTCAAAGTGTCTTTCAAGTGTGTGAATAAATTTATCCTAGGTCTAGTCACCCAAAATAAGAGTGCCACCAACTGGTTTATCATGCAATAGCCAAATATGTAACTAAATACATGTCAAAAAAATTAAAAAAATACAACATAGTTGAAAATTATTATGAATAAGAATACAAAGATTAAAAAATCTTGTGCATGTTTTTTCTTATTGTATTTAATATTAATACAAATGATTTTATTTCAACATCTCACAGTTTTCTTTTGATATCAAATATTACTAAACTAAAATGAAAGCCCACATTAAAAACATATTGAAATCCAAAAAATAAAAACCATTACGTTATAATATGTAAAAAATTAGTTTATATTATGTTCAACCAAAAAAATGGTAAATTGATCATCATTATCGTCATCTACATGACATGTGCATCATGTCTAATTATGGACAAATAATAATCTAATGAATATTAAGATCCAAATATTTATCTTCTTCATCACTTGCATCCACATGGCAAGTCTCATCTTAGTCTTCATTACTGACACATTTCTCATCATCCTCATCCACATTTAGGGATTCATTATGGCCTTCACTTCCAAAAAAATATTCATCTAAGTTGCATGCAATTCCCCCTTTTTGCCTTCATAAATCATGAGCAATTCCAAACCTTGACTAATACTTTCATGGCCTACAAAAAAACCTTCTTCTTCCATTCCATCATCTTCATCAAATTTCATAACTCATGGATGGTCATTTGTGCCCCATAATTATTTTTTATCATAGACATGACGTGCATAGGAGAGTAATGTACTACACACTTCCATTTGTGTGGTTCCTTTATATCCTAAGGATATATATATATATATATATATATATATGGAATTGAAATAAAATATAGAAAAAATTGTAAAAAAAGTAAAAAATATATAAATTAAACTTGTGAACAATTTTTAGGAAACAATTAGGCCTCCTTTATTTCTAGTGTATTTTAAGTGTAGTATATGGAATATATGCCACCATCTTTATGTCTCTCCATAGATCTAGTGCCCTCAAAAGCCTCATATTAACTACTTTTGAATAACATAATTTTGAGGCTCATATAATTCAACTCAAGTACTTTATTAGATCAACCCAACATCATCCAATTTTCTCTCAATTAAATTTTGGTCTTTGGAGCTCGTATGAATACCTTGATCAAAATTAACAACTCCAAAATTACACTCAAATTTCTTATTGTCTACAATTTATACTCAAACATATTGTCCTTTACTCTGAATTCTATTGTATGACATAACCTCATAATATAGTGTAAATAAAAAAAGATAACATTTATAATAAATAACTTGTAAAAATAATTTATAAATATTTTACAAATAATACTTACTAATTATTTGCATCCCTCTGTAATGTCCAATTGTTCTTCATCTACATTGGTTATGTCAACATTCTCTATTAAAACTTTAATATAACCATATAGAAATATAATTGTGCATACTTGGGGCCAATATTTCTCTCTCAAACCTTCAAATACAACTTTTTTGTGCCCATATTTCCTCATTAATTCATAATTATACTTCAACTATACCTAGTGAACTAAAATGGGGAAGATCACATAAAGGTTATAAAAGTAACAACAGTTAGCTCTAGGTGGTAGAGCATAAAGAGCAATACAAGGCAAACCAATAAAAAGGTTGTTAGTCAATTGAAAATAATTTCATAACAACATAAGGCCAAAGTGAAATATACAAAGGATGGAATAATATCATAGTGAAATAAGGTTCCTAAAACCCATAGCTACCTAAGATCCAATCATTGTTAAGCACTGTAATCACATGCTAATAATAAATATCCTTTCACAGATGATGGATCCATATAACCCCATGAGATTTGATGCCCCAAATAAAAGAAACATTGGGACTTAACCACCTCTCCTGATACCCTAGTTGAGGCCTTTATGCTACATAGCTATGATAATGGTGTTGGTGAACATGAACATTCTTCTAAATGCAAAGATTTATTATTCTTCTTCTTCTAACCCATCCAAAGAAAATCATAAAGGATGGAAAATATATTTCAAGGAGAAGAAGAACATAAAAATTGATTAAATAATCCAACAATTATTTAAAACACAAATTTTCAGTAGAAAAATTGACGTAATCAAAATGAGATTTGCAGATCATTGGATTTAATCTTATTTTTTAACAAATATAAATAGCATAAAACCCAAACATAAAAAGAGGAGTTTTCCATAAGAAACATGACTACCAACCATTGTATACATCCATATCTTAAAAGAGGAAGAGGTCCATAAGTCAACAATGAAGGTTACTTTTTCATGGTTGTAACATTATCACATGTTAAATGAACTACATCATAAATATCTTGTCCTCCATTCTTCTCTATTTTCATTTTATCCAATCTGACTTGTGACCCCTCTTAATAATCATGTATTCTCTTTTAGACTCAAAATGTCTCATTTAATTACTCTATATTTTCTCACAAAAAAATACCTTTTATTAAATGTTATGTGCCAAGCTTCTCTTTGTGATTCAATTTCTACCAGTTGTCTCAGAGTTATCAATCCAGTCATATTGATCCAAAGTTGAAAAATAAATTGGTTTCCCTTTAACTTTTTCCACCCACTAGTGGACATTAGGTGTTCTCCATATATTTCCCAACTCCTTCTATTTGATAAAATGATTATTCATGTTAGCTAATACTATGCAGCTTTAGGTTCACTAAATGATTATTTAAAATTATTATTTTGATGGAGATCTATTTTATTTTCCTTTATGTGGCCCCTTTTTTCTTTTATCATGTTCATACTTTGATGGTCATGAAACATTGTTATATTATTCCATGGTCATGTGAAGAATAATTCTCATTAAAACATAATGTGTTCATTTGTATTTGAGTCACCCAATCAAGGTACCAAGTGTCCCTAAGATCAAAGTGTCATGTAATCCACTATATACAAGGTGGATATCATCACTGATCCCACTGTTATGGTCCATTCTCTATGGCTATGCTCTGCTAGATCTCTTGTTACATTGCATCAAATGAAATACCACCCTAATGAACTATATATAGATTCCATACCAACTCATTTCAACATTAGTATAATGTTATTATCATACATGTCTAATGCAAAAAAAGGATTCATTATAATACCTCTATGGTATAACAAGGGTGAGTCCATAATCTCAATAGTCAATGACATTGATAAATTAAATAATCATCCATCATGGAATTATCATTTCAAATATAATTAATATGTCACATCATCGTTATACAAATGAGAAGTATAAGATCACATAAATTAGTAAGGTCTAATCAAACAATTATTATATCATAATCAAACATAAATATATGTCTCCACATATGTATCCTAACATATAAATATTTATGTTCCACCATATAAAGTTTCAAAAACACCACGAAATGATAAAAAATACATAAGTCCACAACATAATAATAATAGATTTTAGGAAGATTACCATGCTCCACAAAATAGGGGTCTCAAAGAGGGGCACTACACGGGAGTCATTGTAAGTTCTATAGTCTATATAAATAATTTATTAGCTTAAAAACATATCTATTATATGTAATTAGTAAAATATAATAAATATAATTCCAATAAAAAACATTATAATAGGTTTTATGTTCTCACAGTACATAAGATTGAGAATATGATTTATGGGTTAAAACTATGTGCAAAATATTTTGTCAACGCATTTCAAATCACCATCCATGATTCATCATCAAGTCAAAATTCATCGCCTGATGAATTTTCTCTTGATGATGAATCATGAAAGTGATTTAAAATGAGTAGATCAAATATTTTACACTTAGATTTAATTGAGAAATCATATCTGAAAAATATTATTTTTCTATTACCCCATAAAGTTTAGTGACAATTTTTTCATTTAAAATAAATTTAAAAGTCTATACATTTATAGATAAAAAAATGAGAGAATTTAAAATGAAAGGTAATAAAATGCCCCTATCTAGATGTAATCGACTTTGTGTTTGATTAGGGGTGGCAGTCAAAATCCAAGTCCAAACATGGTCAAATGCCTCTTTCAAAAGGATTATAGAAAAGTTTGTGTGGCGACAAAACATATTGGGTCAACTAACATATGCATTACCTTATTTTTTTATAAACATGTTTCTTCTATTTTTCTTTGCCTTTATTTGTAAGGCTTTAATCTAACCAGTGTCAATCTCTCGCTTGTTTTTTTTGTATGGTTGATAATAATGAGATATTAAGTTCATGATACTGTGTGTAAGATTAACAAGGATAATAAATCAACACACAAAAGGGTATTTCTAAACTATATATTTGCAATACCAAGAAACTAAGAATTATGGCATGTGTAAAATGTATCAAAAAAAACATACCTTTTATCGACTATTTAATTTAAATATCAATGATACATAACAAAACAAACTAACTTACAAAATAATATTCTATATTCTTCTGATAGTTACCAAAAGGATTGAAGATGGCAGCAAATAACAACCATGGAGAATACAACTATTCAACATCTAATAAATGCTTTACAAAATATGCATTGAATGATATAATCATATCTCACGATTAATTGATTTATATTTTAAACCTTTTTTTCTATATCAACAATTACATTTAATAGCATAGCAAATCAACATTAAAAGTCCCTAATTCCTTTGTGCAATGCAAATGCAATACCTCATCCTTGATTTTAAGAACATCCAATAAAAAAAACTCTAATAGAAGATTAATTAGATAGCTGAAGAGACTAATCTCAAAATGTTGGACAGCTTGACTATTACATACAAATATAATCCAAGAATGCCACCTAATTAATTACTTACAAAGATACATTATATATTTAATAATAGCCTAATTTGTGAAAATCCAATCAAGGAAAGAAAAGTAAAAGTAAAAAAATGAACTCCAAAAATAAATTAATCCAAGAATACCAACCCATAATTAGTTAAAAACATTTCATTGTAATATCAATGGGATAGTAGAAGTCCTCAATTGGAAATTTTTAAAAGAAAATCTAAACATTTTTTAATTGAAAAGCATTTTATATTAATAATATATGAGTGAACATCTGTAATCATATAAAAAAGGAAGTAGAAAAGTATCAAACTCCAAATTATCATATTGATTCCTAGGATCGAGAATCAGCTAGTTTAACTCAAAACAAAGTTCAAAAAAATTTAATTAAATGAATTTTCAATAGAAAAGAGTTTAAACATATCAAAAAAAACATGATAAAAAATATATTAGACAACCAAAATCCAAAGTATAAGAACATTAAACCATGAGAACTTTGTTGACAAAGATGGAAAAGTATAATATAATTTGTCATTTTATTCCTTACCAATACTAACAAATGGATCCATTATCTTAGATAGGTACTCCCACCCATCATTAATTTTAATTTTGTTAATTGGATAACTACCATTTTTTCCCTACCTAAAAAAATATTAGAATGTATATTTTCATAAAACATTATAAATGTTTAAATATTTATGAATTTGGAGAGAATGTTAAATTAGAGATAGTCAAATGGCCATTTTATAATCTAAAAAAAATTAAATTTTTGTTTTCAAGGTAGGGTACACAATGTTTAAATGCCTCAAAATGAATCCATCTTCAAAACATGGTGAATGGACTAGAGAGTCATTAATTTGGTTCTTCTTTGCCTTGTTCGATAATGCAATGACTTGACCTCTCTTAAATTTTTTTATAATGGCCAACAATGTGATGTTATGTTTAGTAAATTTTGTGGAAGATTCATGCAGCTAATAAATGAACACAAAGAAAGAGTATTCCACTAGGTTATATATTTTCAATACCAGGAAACCAAAACCACATAGAAAATTGAGTCATAAAAAAATTAACTCACAACAACAAACCATTTATGATTGAATTGCATAGAAAATTGATGTGGATGGGAAGGTGATAAAGTGCGCAGAATATGTTTTTGGCCAATGCAACAAAACAACTTTCAACAAATATGAATACCATGTACCATTTATAGTGATAAAACACAATGGGGTACAACATCAAACTAATTATGATTGACTCACATAACAAATTGATTATGGAGGAAATGCATGAACATAGGGGTTTTTAAAGTGAGGCTCCTAATTTGGTTCCATTACATTATGGTAAAGAATAGAAAATTCAAATTGTCTTGCAATTGTGTGAAGAAATTTATCCTAGGTCTAGTCAACCAAAGTGAGAGTGCCACCAACTTGTTTATCATGTAATCTTTGAATTTGTAACTAAATACATGTCAAAAGAATTCAAACAATCCAACATAAGATAAAGTAATTATGAATGAGAATATAAAGATTAAAAAATATCATGCATGTTTATTCTTATTGATCTTGTTGTATTTACTATTAATATAAATGGTTTTATTTCTGCATCCCTCGATTTTATTTTGATATCAAATAGTACTGACCTAAAGTGAAATCCCACATTAAAAAACATATTGAAATCCCAAAAAATAAATACCATTGTACATTATAATATGCAAAAAATCATTTTATATTATGTTCAACAAAAGAATCATCATTATCATCATCTACATGACATATACATTATGTCTAATTTTGGAAAAATAATAATCTAATGAAGATTGTGATCTAAATATTTATCTTCTTCATTGTCTACATCCACATGGAAATCCTCATCTTGGTTTTCATTACCAACACATTTGTCCTCATCCTCAACCACATTGGGGATTCATTGTGGTCTTCACTTTTATAAAAACTTATTCATCTAAGTTGCATGCGATTTCCCCCTTTTGGCCTTCATAACTCATGAGCATTCCCACACCTTGATTAATACATTCATGGCATACAAAAAAACCTTCTTCTTCCATGCCATCATTTTCATCAAATTGCATAACTCATGGATGGTCATTCATGCCTTATAATTATTTTGTATCATAGACATGATGCACCATAGGGTGGTAATGTATTACACACTTCCATTTGTCTGGCTCCTTTATAACTTAGGAAATAAAATAATTGATTTATGAGGTAATAATGAGTGAAGTCATTATATATATATATATATATATATATATATATATATATATATATATATGGAACTGAAATAAAAAATACAAAAAATATTTTCTAAATAAATTAAAAAACTATAAATTAAACTTATGAATAATGTTTGAGAAATAGTTATGCCTCCTTTCTTTCTAATAGATTTTGAGTGTAGTCTATGGAATATATACCACTATCTTTATGTCTCCTCACAGATCTAGTGCCCTTAAAAGCCTCATTTTGTTACTTTTGAATAACATAATTTTGAGGCTTATATAACTCAATTCAAATACTTTATTGGATCAACCCAAGGTAAGTACACAGAGTTGTGGGGCCAAAAAGTGGACACATTTTACATTCAAATGGATTTCAAATTTCCTATGTACATGGTTTGAAAAGTGTATAATAGGCTCAATAATTATCAAGCCAATACCACGTATATAGTTTTAGTGTTTAAAATCATACACGTGGTTTTAGTCTTTAGAACCATGTATGTAGTTTTAGTCTTTAGAATTGAGTATGCAGTATTACTATTATAAAAGTGTCTTTGTGGTATTAATGTAATAAAAGCACGTATGTGGAATAGTTTAGTATTATATTGGCATACATGGTATATAAGTAAAATAAACATTTAAGTTTAAGTATAAGTTTAAATTTAGGAGCTATTATTTATATTATTTCTGGATGTTTGAGAGTAGTTTTGGACCTCTAAGAGATATAATACAAATTCTAGGTTTTGGAAGATCCTATCATATTTCAAACTTAGTTAGATTCTAGGGTTTTAGGGTTTAGACTTAGCCATATTTCAAGGTTTCAAGATTTCAAGGAGACATCATAAGAGGTATATTTTAGGGAGACATCATAAGAGGTATTAAGGTTGTATGAAGGCATGTAGGTATGACAAAATAGTATAAAAATATCTCTCACAAAGTGCCACAACTCAATCACACCCCATTCCCTATGCACCCTTAAGGTATACACTCAAGGATAAATGCATATAGGAACCATTTAATGCACAAAATCATACAAACATGATTTATAATTCTAGGATACATTTCTAACAATAATCCCACAAAGAAAACACACACCTCACTTTTTTCATTCCATGGATTATGGATGTTTCTACTAGTTTTTTATAAATTTAAGTATTTTTTTACTTTGTTGGTTATTCTCAATTAATCGACCACCCTTGTCGATTAATATCTAGTTAAAAACTCCTTGCTATTGTGATTGGACCCTATACCTTAAACCCTATGCCCTAAAACTTAAACCCTAAACCCTAAACAAATCAATTTAACACAAATTAACATCCTTTAGAGTAAGAATTCGGTTCACAAGGATTTATTTGGCCCAAATAACATCACTGATTGCCCTAATTAAGTAATTATCTCAATCTATGATGATATTAGGGATAATTGAACCCAAAATCACATTCTATAGTCACAAATAGGTTCAATAAGCTCAATTTTTCCCCAATTGCCTTTATGATTTAAACCTATACCTAAAATCTAAACCTTATACCCTATACCTTAAGCACTAAACACTAAACCCTAAATTATAAACCTTAAATCAGTTGATTTATCTCCAAGTAACATCTTTTAGAGTAATAATTAATTTCATAAGGCTTAATTTAGACTAAATTTCATCACTTATTAACCCAACAAGGCTTAATTCAACCTAAATTTCATCACTTATTACCCTAATTGACTAATTGGCTCAACCTATAATGACATTGGGCATAATTATGCCCAAAATCATATTTTATAATCACAAATACGATTAACGAGCTAAAATTGGCCCCAATTGCCTTCATGATTGGACCCTATACCATTATCCATAAACTGTATACCTTAAACCCTAAGTTCTAAATTGTAAACTCTTTAAACCCTAAACCAATAATTTTAGCCCTAATTAACATCATTTAAACTAATAATTAAGTTCACATGACTCAATTTGGTTGAAATTACGTCACTAATTTCCCTAATTGACTAATTAGCTTAATTTATGATGAAATCATGGCTAATTAAGCCCAAAATCACAATATATAGTCATAAATAGGGTGAATAATCTTAACTTGTCCCCAGTTGCCTTTGCAATTGGACCCTGAACCTTATACCTTAAATAGTATGCCCTAAACTTTAATAAATTATAAACCTGAAACCCTAAACCAATCGATTGAGCACAAATTAACATTCTTTAAAGTAAGAATTAGATTCATAAAGCTTAATTTAGCCCAAATCACATCATTGATTACCCAAATTGACTAATTAGCTCAATTTGTGATGACAATGGGGCTAATTGAGCCTAAAATCACATTTTATAGTCACAAATAGGTTCAACAAGCTCAAATTTTCTCTAATTGCCTTCATGATTACACCTATACCCTAAACCTAAACCTTATACCCTATACCCTAAGCACTAAATCTTAAACCCTAAATAGTAAACCCTAAACCCTAAGTCAATTGATTTATCCCTAATTAACATCCTTTAGAGTAATAATTATTTTCATAGGGCTCAATTTAGCCCAAGTCACATCACTTATTACCCCAATTAAATAATTGGCTCAACCTATGATGACATTGGGGCTAATTATGCCCAAAATCACATTCTATAATCATAAGTAAGTTTAATGATCTCAAATTAGCCCTAAGTGCCTTCATGATTAGACCCTATACCCTAAACCCTAAACTATATACCTTATACCCTAAGCCCTAAACCCTAAATAGTAAACTCTTTAATCCCTAAACCATATTTTATCATCACATATAGGTGGAATAAGCTTAAATTATCCCTAATTATCTTTGAAATTGGACCCTATACCCTATACCATAAACCATATACCTTAAAACCTAAGCCCTATGCCTTAAACCCTAAATCATAAACCCTAAGCCAATTGATTTGGCCTAAATTAACATCCTTTAGGGTAAAAATTAGGTTCATGAGGTTCAATTTGGCCCAAATTACATCATTGATTATGATAATTGACTATTTGGTTTAATTTGTGATGATATTAGGGATAATTAAACCCCAAATCACATTCTATAATTATAAATAGGTTCAACAAGCTCAAATTGGCCCCAATTGCCTTCATGATTTGGACATATACCCTAGAACCTAAATATTATATGATATACCCTAAGCCTTAGACCCTAAACCCTAATCCATAAGTCATAAACCCTAAACCCTAAATTAGTTGATTTATTCCTAACATCCTTTAGATTAATAATTATTTTCATAGGGTTCAATTTGTCTTAAATTACATCACTTATTGCCCTAATTGACTAATTAGATCAACTTGTAATTACATTGGGGCTAATTATGCCTAAAATCACATTCTATAGTCACAAGTAGGTTTAATGAGCTGAAATTGGCCCCAATTGCCTTCATGATTGGACTCTATACCCTAAACCATATACCTCAAACCCTAATCCCTAAATCCTAAACCCTAAACCCTAAATCATAAACTCATTTAAATCCTAAACCAATTTTTTTAGCCCTAATTAACATCATTTAGATTGATAATTAGGTTCACAAGGCTCAATTTGGCCCAAATCACATCATTAATTTCCCTAATTGATTAATGTTTAAATTTATCAAAATATAACTAAAATATCCATTATCTATTGAATGAAAAGAGTGATGCATGAATTTTATTTATGGGATTATTATTATAAATGTATCCCATAACTGAAAATCATGTTGTGTATGTCTTTGTGCATTATATGGTTTGTGTATGCATTAATGGTTCACTGATGCATTTCTCCCAGAGTGTATACCTTAAGGGGTGTAGAGGGAATGGGGTGGGATTGACTTATGGCACTTTGTGAGAGATGTTATCATATTATTCTATCATACCTACATCCTTTCATACATCCTTAATACCTCTTATGATGTCTCCCTAAAATCTTAAAACCTTAAAATATGGTTAAGTCTAAAACTTTGAAACCCTAGAAACTGAGTAAGTCTGAAATATGATAGGATCCTCCAAAACCTAGAAATTACATTATAGCTCCTAGAGGTTTAAAACCACTCTTAAACATCTTGAAAGTATATAAATAAAATATAAATTAAAGTGTAAGAAACTAAATGTACATATATAAAGACTAAAACTACATATATGGTTTTAATAACTAATAGTAAAAAAATTGTGTAGACAGTAGTTTTGTGTATGCAGTAATTTTTTATACATGATAGTTTTGCATATGTAATACATGCCATGTACACGGTTATTATATTTGAATTTTGAAACACATTCCTTAAGGCTCAGGAATGGTTTGGATTCCCGAGCATCAGGAATGGACTTGCAACACACATAGTTAAATGCATGTTTTCTACCAATAATTAAAAAATGCAACTTCGTCCATGCTAGACACTATCCATTTTATAAAAAATTTCCTTAAAAATAGTATTAAAACATAGAATAAGTATCCTCTTTCTATATATATGATTATTTTATTCCCCTTGAAAGCCTCATTTTGCTATGTTTGAATAACATAATTTTGAGGCTCATATAACTCAACTCAAATACTTTATTGGATGAACCCAGGGTAAGTGCATTGAGTTGGGGGACAAAAAGTAGACACATTTTGAATTCAAATGGATTTCAAAGTTCCTATGTACATGATTTGAAAAAAGTGCATACATGATCTTGGCACATAGGCTTGGTAATTATCGATCAAGAACCACGTATATAGTTTTAGTGTTTAAAATCACATATATGGTTTTAGTCTTTAGAACCATGTACATAATTTTAGTCTTTAGAACTATGTATGCAATATTACTATTATAAAATTGTGTATGTCATATTATTGTTATAAAAGCACGTATGTGGAATAGTTTAGTATTAGATTGGCATGCATGGTATATAAATATAATAAAAATTTAATTTTAAGTATAATATACTTTAAAGATGTTTGAGAGTGGTTTCAAACCTCTAGGAGCTATAATGCAAATTTTAAGTTTTAGAGGATCCTATCATATTTCAAACTTAGTTAGATTCTAGTGTTTTAGGTTTTTAGACTTAGCCATATTTCAGTGTTTTAATATTTTAAGGAGACATTATAAGAGGTATGAAGGTTGTACACAAAGTGCCACAACTAAATCACACCCCATTCCCTATGCACCCCTTAAGGTATACACTGAGGGATAAATGCATTGAAAATGCATATAGGAACCATCTAATGCACAAAATAATACACAACATGATTTATAATTCTAGGATACATTTCTAACAATAATCCCATGGAGAAAACACACACCTCACTTTTTTCATTCCATGGATTATGGATATTTCTACTAGATTTTTATAAATTTAAGTTTTTTTTTACTTTGTCAGTTATTTTGAATGAATTGACCACCCTTGTTGATTAATATCCAATCAAAAAATCATTAACATTATGATTGGACCCTATACCCTAATTCTCTACCTTAAAACCTATGTCCTAAACATTAAACCCCAAACCAATCAATTTAACCCAAATTAACATCCTTTAGAGTAAGAATTAGGTTAACAAGGCTTAATTTGGCCTAAATTACATCACTGATTGCCCCAATTGACAAATTGGTTCAATATATGATAATATTGGGGATAATTGAACCCAAAATCACATTTTATAGTCATAAATAAGTTCAATAAGCTGAAATTGTCTGCGATTGCCTTTGTGATTTAACCCTATACCCTAAAACCTAAACTTTATAGCATATACCTTAAGCACTAAACACTAAGCCCTAAATTATAAACCCTAAATCAGTCGATTTAGCCATAATTAACATCTTTTAAAGTAATAATTAATTCCATAAGGCTCAATTTAGCCTAAATCACAGCACTTATTTCCCGAATTGATGAATTGGCTCAACCTATGATGACATTGGGGTTAATTGTGCCCAAAATCATATTCTATAGTCACAAATAAGATCAACAAGCTAAAATTAGCCCCAATTACCTTTATGATTGGACCCTATACCCTAAACCATAAATCCTATACCTTAAACCCTAAGTGCTAAATTGTAAACTCTTTAAACCCTAAACCAATCATTTTAGCCCTAATTAACATCATTTAAACTAAAAATTAAGTTCACATGGCTCAATTTGGTTGAAATTACATCACTAATTTCCTTAATTGACTAATTAGCTTAATCTATGTTGACATCATGGATAATTGAGCCCAAAATCACATTATGTATTCATAAATAGGGTAAATAATCTCAAATTATCCCCAATTGCCTTTGCAATTGGATTGTAAACCCTAAATTTTAAATCCTATACCTTAAATAGTATGCCCTAAACTGTAAACCCTAAATTATAAACTCTAAACCAATCAATTAAGCAAAAATTAACATTTTTAGAAAAAGAATTAGGTTCACAAGGCTCAATTTAGCCCATAGATCTAGTGCCCTTGAAATCCTTATTTTGCTACTTTTGAATAACATAATTTTGAGGCTCATATAACTCAACTCAAATACTTTATTAGATCAACCTTGGGTATGTGCACAAAATTAGGGGCTAAAAAGAAGACACTTTTTTCATTCAAATGGATTTTAAAGTTCCTACGTACATGGTTTAAAAAAAGTGCATACGCGATCTTGGCACATAGGCTTGGTAATTACTGATCTAGAACCATGTATGTAGTTTTAGTGTTTAAAATCGTGTACATGGTTTTAGTATTTAAAACCATGTACATAGTTTTAGTCTTTAGAACTATGTATGTATTACTGTTATAAAAGTGTGTATGTGGTATTATTGTTATAAAATCATGCATCTGGAATAGTTTAGTATTAGATTGACATATATGGTATATAAATATAATAAACATTTAAGTTTAAGTATAACTATACATTTAGATATGGACATTTATGTTATTTAAGTTATATTTTATTTATATACTTTTAGGATGTTTGAGAGTGGTTTCGTACCTATAGGAGCTATAATACAAATTCTAGGTTTTGGAGGATCCTATCATATTTCAAACTTAGTTAGATTCTAGGGTTTTAGACTTAGCCATATGCTACGCCCCTAACCTATCACATGTATGAGGATAGTATTAGCTGACTTGTGGCTTACTTATCCCTCTTTGATGTTATATTACATTTATCTATGCTTTATTTTGATTAGTATGTCAGCCTATGGAGTAACCATGGCCTAGATAGACTATATATAGGAGGTAGTGGGTAATTATTTATCATCATATTGTAAATTTTGCTCTTATTAAAGCTTGTGTAGGTTGTCCCCTCGAAGTGGCTTATCTATTATCATATATTTGGATATATTTCAGTCATATTTGGATATAATTCTGCTATTCTTGAAGTAATTTCATTACAAGTGGTATCAGAGCTGTGATTTGGGCAATCTTGTGGGCAAAACACTAAATTTTTAAATTTTGTGATATATAAAAATGGTTGCGAATTTATCTACAAAATTTTTCTTGAAGGTTCAAAATAATCAAATTAAGATTCCATTATAATTTCAGCTCATTTGGTATCACTATTTTATGTTTTTTCATAAAATTGCTCTATAGTGCGCAATTCAAAGAATTTTTTAGAGTTATTTACATTTTTGGAAAGCTTAAAAAAATCTGGCTATGGTATGTTCTTTGTGTATTTTTATTTGAGGCCAAAATAATTCCAAAATCACTTGGTCAAAGTTGGGTCAAAAGTGCCAATAAGGGTTGACATCGTAAAACCCTTTTATGGCAGGTCCACAAACTCGGGGCTGAGGAAAGGGTGTTGAAACTATAGGTAACAATCCTAACAAGGAAGAGATGGAGTCAGAAGGGGGAGGTACTAGACCCTTTGTACCAATTTTTTTGACATAGATCACAAAGTGAGCCAGCTTGACTATAATGTGCAAGGCATGCAGAGTGAGGTACAAGGCATACAATCTAATATGCAATCCATACAAGATATTTTGGGAGATATCATGATGGATTTGCAAATTAATTAGTCAAATCATCAAGCTAACTCCATTACACAACCCCACCAGGGTGGTTTTCCTAACCATTCTACTTCAAATCTAACTCCATGGCCACAAAGGAACCTATTACCAAAGGTGGATATGTGCAAATTTGATGGAAAAGATCCACTCAATTGGATCAACCAAATGGATAATTTTTTAGACCTACATCAGATTCCAGGTGGATAAAAGGTTACCATGGCATACTTGTATCTTTAACCTGATCAATTCATTTGGTATCAATGGTTGTGTGCTCAAAAGAAAAAGATGACTCTCAATGTCACCTAGTCAATTTTTACAGAGGAGCTGCAATTACACTTTGGAAATAGTGTGACAAAGAATTACTTCAGCCAACTAGCAAAATTATGACAAATTGGCTCTATCAAGGATTATATTCATCATTTTTAGAACCTATCGTTACGTGTGGAGACAATTTCTAAAGCAAACTTGAATGACCTATTTTTGGGTGGACTCAAGGATCACATTCAACATGAGGTACGCATGTTTAATCCACTTAAGATTTCTGATTCTATTATCATGGCACGTAGAGCTGAGGAAAAACTCATATCCAAGAAGAAGTAGCCATTCACTCACTTCAAAGATCATAGCATATTGTCACCAACATTTCCTCCACCTACTAGATTGACCCCTCAGCAAATTGAAGAGAAGCGTGTAAAATGATTATGTTTTGGTTGTGACAGCAAGTAGAGTAAAGGACATAGATGTGCTGAGAAGAAGTTATCCTACATTAAGGGACCCAATGAAGATGAAGAAGTAGATGATGCCTCCAATGATGATGAGGAAGATATAGAGGAGGTACTTGAAGATTCCCAACCTATAATCTCTTGTCATGCACTTGCAGGTATTAGCACTTCACAAACTCTTAAGGTGGTGGGTTTCCTCAAGAAATAAAAGGTGACAGTGTTGATTGATTCAAGGAGCACACAGAGCTTTATAAACCATAAGTTGGCCACTCAATTGAACTATTTCATCTACCCAGCACCAAAATTTTAGGTCATGATTGTAGATGGTGGCACAATTAATTATTTAGGCAAATGCCATAGTATTAACCTTACTATGGGTGGGTACAATCTCGACTCTCCTATGTTTGCTATTCCCATGGGTAACACAGACATTGTTTTGGGAGTCCAATGGCTCACAACCTTAGGTACCATTGAGATAAACTTCCAAGAACTATTCATGCACTTTTATTCTGAAGGTAAGAAAATTGAACTACATGGATTACATGCAAAATCTCCACAATTGATTAGTTCACATCAGATGACCAAGATGCTAAAAAAGGGGGCCAAGAGAATTATTGCATGATTATGCTCCATAGAAGTTCAACCCACATAGGCATCTACACATCCTGATCTACAGATAATTCTTGAGGACCAGTCATCTATTTTTGGGGCCATGCCAAAAGGACTACCACCAAAAAGAGAACATGATCATGCCATTCAACTAATTCTAGGTAGTCAACCACCAAATATCAGACCATATAGATTACCATATGCACAAAAGAGTGAAATTGAAAAGATGGTCCATGAGATGCTAGAGACAGGGATCATCAAGCATAGCCAAAGTACATATTCATCACCAGTGGTCATGGTGCGAAAGAAGTATGACACATGGAGGATGTGCCCCAATTATAGGGAACTCAACAAGTACACCATCAAAGATAAGTTTCCTATTCCAGTAATTGATGATTTACTTGATGAGTTGTATGGTGCTAATTATTTCACAAAATTGGATCTTCGCTTGGGGTACCATCAAATTAGAATCAAAGATGAAGATGTTCATAAAACTACTTTTAGAACACATGAGGGCCATTATGAGTTTTTGGTAATGCCCTTTGGTCTTACAAATGCACCATCTACTTTTTAGAGCTTGATGGACACTATTTTTAGGCCTTTTTTAAGGAAGTTTGTGCTAGTTTTCTTTGATAACATATTGATTTATAGTTAGACATGGGAAGCACATCTGCAACATGTGAAATAGGTGTTGATAGTTTTGGAGAAGCACCAACTTTATGCAAAGCCATCTAGATGTGTTTTTGGAGTACAAGAGGTAGAGTACCTTGGTCACATTGTTTCCCATGAAGGTGTCAAAGTTGATCCCCAGAAGATCAAAGTGATAATGGAATGGCCCATGCCAAAAATCCTCAAAAACCTTTGAGGGTTCCTTGGACTAACATGTTACTATAGAAGATTTGTGAAGGGTTATGGCAGCATAGCAGCCCCACTCACTGCATTGCTAAAGAAGGATGCTTTCCATTGGAATGATGATGCCACCAAAGCATTTAAGAAACTAAAAGTAACTATGTGCACCACTCCAGTTTTGCCTACTCTAGACTTCGCACAGACATTCACTGTTGAATGTGATGCTTGTGTGTCTGGATTGGGGGCAGTACTAATGCAGGAAGGAAGACCCATTGCATTTGAAAGTCATCAATTCAAAGGTAAGAATCTACAAAAACCTATCTATGAGAAAGAAATGATGGCTATTCTTCATGCAGTTAAACAATGGAGGCCTTATTTGATGGGTAGACACTTTAAGGTGAAAATGGATCATGATAGTCTCAAATACTTTTTGGAGCAAAGATTATCATATGAGGAAGAACAAAAATGGGTAACCAAAATGTTGGGTTATGATTTTGAAATCATCTACAAGAAGGGTAAAGATAATGTAGTAGCAGATGCACTATCCAGACGAGATGCATCCACAGAAGCATTACTTTGTGCAATGTCCATGTTGCAAGCAGATTGGGTGGATGAAGCTAGGTTAGAATGGGAGCAAGACAATGATACATAGGTTCTGATTCAAAATATCTAGCAAGGTAATTTATCCTCTAACAAATTTAAATGGAAAGGTAATTTCATATGGTATAAGGTTAGATTATACTTGTGTAAAAATTTAGAGCTTAAGCATAAGATTCTTGCAGAGTTGCATGCATCCCCAATTGGGGGACACTCAAGGTTCTTGAAAACTTATCATAGAATTAAGAAAGAATTATTTTGGGAAGGACTCAAGGGAGATGTACAAAATTTTGTGGAAGAATGCTTGATATGCCAATAGAATAAAGGTGAAACAGTTAAGACCTCAGGTCTGTTACAACCGTTAGCAATTCCTAGTCAAAGGTGGGAGGAGGTTTCCATGGATTTTATCACTGGTTTGCCTTGTTCTGAAGGCAAGAATGTTATCTTGGTCATTGTGGATAGGCTTACAAAATATGCCCATTTTGTGCTCTCTCACACCCATTTTCAGCAAGTACAGTAGCAGTTATTTTTATGGAAGCAGTTCTCAAATTACATGGAACCTCAAAAATAATTATAAGTGATCGTGATCCTATTTTCACTAGTAATTTCTGGACTGAACTATTTTCTTGTTTGGGTACTCAGCTAGCTCATAGCTCATCTTACCACCCCCAATCTGATGGACAAATTGAAGTGGTTAACAAATGTTTAGAGGGGTATCTCCATTGTTTTGTATCAGATAAACAAGAACATTGGGTTAAATGGCTACCAATTGCAGAATGGTGGTATAACACATCTATCCATACCTCTTCTAAAATTTTTCCATTTCTAGCATTATATGGTTACCATCCACCTTCCATTACTTCTTCATTAAAGGTGCACACCAAGGTTTGAGATGTGGAAGAGCACATTCAACATCAACAAGAGGTTTTGGCTAGTTTGAGAGAGAGTTTGGCCTTGGCACAAAATAAAATGAAGCAACAAGCAGATCAACACTGTAGTGAGTGAAATTTTGAGGTGGGTGACTGGGTATTTGTTCATTTGCAGCCTTACAAGTAGATGTCCTTGAAGCAACAGAAAAAGGACAACAAACTTGCTCCTAAGTATTATGGCCCTTATTAGGTTCTACAAAAAATTGGAAGTGTGGCTTACAAGCTCGAGTTACCTCATTCATCTCACATACACCCAGTATTTCATGTTTCCTATTTGAAGAAGGTTATTGGATAGAAAGTTTCAGCCCAGACAGAGCTCCCAGAACTAGATGAAGAAGGATGTGTCATTTTGGAACCAGAGAACATCCTCCAAACACGTACTAAGAGGTTGAGAACCAAAGAGATTAAGGAATATTTTATCAAGTGTTAAAACCAAAGCAGTGAAGATGCAACTTGGGAAGGTGAAGATTTTCTATAACAACATCCAGAGTTGTTCAACATTGAGGACAATGTTGGTTTCAAGGGGAAGGGCATGCTACGCCCCTAACCTATCACATGTATGAGGATAGTATTAGCCGAATTGTGGCTTACTATTAGTGTAGGTTTTTATTTTTCCCTATTATTTAATTAGGAAAATTATATATTTGTGCTTACATGGAGTTTTCCTACATTCATGGGATATGCTAGCTTATGTGGAGATGTGTGTCATAGATGTGTCATAGGTGTCATAAGAATGTCCTAAGTAACTCCTTTAACCGGCTATTCCAGGTATGGGAGTTACTTCTCTATTCTTAGCACCTTGTCACCACCTTTCATGGAGGAGTTACAGTCTATTCTTAGGGTGCCTTGACCACCATTTGTTGAGGAGTTACTTACGTGCTCTCCTATATGTATTTTTCACTTTGGCCATCTTATGTTAATCAGATATTGGGTTTTCTCCTATTTGTCTTGTGCAATTTATCTTCTTATATAATTTCAAATTGCTTTAGCATCTATGTGATGTGCACTAGCTTCATCTTGTGTGATCACGTCTCCATTGCATTCTCACTATCCAGATTCTGGCAACAACTCTGATATGGTATCAAATCCACCCCGATAATCGTGTGTCTAGTTATGCTATTAGTTTATTTTGAAATTCTTACTTTACTTTCTTAGTAGTTTTTTTGTTTAACTCGGTTGCATTTGAGAGTTTTGGTAGAGTTTCTTGACAACTCATGCAAATTCATACGAAAATCTGTTAAAAAAATTACTTCTGTTGAGTTTCACTCAGATCTACCCTTTAGATATCTGCATTGAAATTTGTCGAGACATCTTGTATAGATCTGTTGTGGTGTTGTGAACTCCAGCAAGGCAATTTGTGGAAAAATCAATGCTTGGCGTCACTTTCTGACATAATGCATTGAGTTTTGCTGCTCTTCTTTTTATTTTCAATCTATAAAAAAAGATAGATCTTTGCTCATCTGAAACTTGAAAGTTCTATGCCTCAGATGCTTCAGCTCAGCCAAAAACTATCTGACCTACTCGAACATGTTGCCAAAATCCTCCTTGCAGTCTTTGAGCAGTGTGTTCCTTTCTGTTGACGCTGACTTTGACATCAACCTTGACAAGCTCACGCTGGCTGTGCTTGCCCTGCAAAGAACTGGCATAGGATGACAGGGATGCCACACAGACATCGGGGTAGCCAGTCACGGCTTGGGCTTCTGGTCGCGGCCACGGATCTGAACATTGCAGCCACGTGGAGGGTGGAGAAAAGAACATAGAAGTCCATGGTGACTTGAACTGGGGATGTGCTGGATGGTAATTGATTTTTATATGTTTTCTGACTTTAATGACTTTACAGTGTCATTTAGTATGCTGAAAAACAAGTGAGTTGAAAATATTTTTAAAAAGAGCAATTTAGAGGTTTTTTTAAAAAATTGTATCTTCAACCTACGAAGACGAAGGGTGAGGCCCGAGTTGGCAGGAGGCCAATTCCCCATCACAAAGACCTCCTTTGGATTCCTCACTCTGTGTTGAGTCCAACGAGTGGTTGGAAGGCCACTTTCTCTCTCAAAACAGGCATTCTTTTAATGTTTTAGTGATGTTTTTTTGTAAATACACTAGTTTACGAGAAATTAAATCTTTAATATCTTGCAAACGGTAGCTCGGATTTGGGTGCCATTTTTTTCAAAAATGTTTGTAATTCAATTATCCATAGCTTAGACTTGTTATTTGTTAAAAACTCACTAGTTTATAAAGTGCCTAAAAATTAGGTCTCTTGGGACGCATTTTCAGCTGAGTCCGACGTCTTGTTTGCTTAAAGTCTTGCACTGATTGCTCTAAGACACATTCTCAGCTAAGCCCAATATCTTTTGAGTGTGCACTTTCATATTTGGGGTGGGACTCAACATTTTAGGGGGTGTGATTGCTTTTCAACACTTGCAATCTTTGCTTTCATTCTCCTTTTTGCATAATTTTACAACTTGCAATCTTTGCTTTCATTCTCCTTTATACACAATTTCACAACTTGAAATCAACAAAATTTCACCTAAATTCAACTTAAAATTGATTATTTTCAACTTAAACCCCTAACACCCTTCAAATATCATGAATGGAAGGTTAAAATGTCAATCATTCTTAAAAGCAAAGGGTTGTATAGGATCACCATGGGTACTGAAGTAAAACCCAGCACTGATGTTGAAAAGGTCAAGTGGTAAAACCGTAGTGATGAAGCCTATAGATTATTGAGCTTATCTGTGTCTCTAGAACTTCTCTTCCATTTAAAAACCTCCAAGACTCCCAAAGACATATGGGACACCCTAGAAACCTTATTTAGGAAGCTTGATGAGATGAGAGGTCATGAGCTCAAAAACAAACTCATAAGTCTAAGTCCTAGCAACTTTGACACCCTACAGGACTTCTTCACTAAGTTTAAGGCCCTTAGATTTCAATTAAAAGAATGTGAGATAGAGAAGAAAGATGATCAACTCATCCTTTCTATTCTTGCAAAGTTAGGTCCAAGCTATTCAGTCTTTATCTCCACTTTCCATGCCACAAAAAGTGCCCTTGGCACTACACGGAAAATGCATTCTTTGGATTCATTCATTGTTGACTTGACTAGGGAGAAAGATAAGCTAATTTAAATGGGCATAATGAAGTCTACTCAACCCCAAGCTTTGATAGCTGGAAATGGTAAGGACAAGACTTCAACAAAGGAGAAGAAGAAAAAGAACAAGGACGAGGAGAAGAAGAAAGAAAACAACAATCTTGCCAAAAACAACATTGAGTCTTCCTCTTCCAATACTAAACCTAATAAGGAGAAGGTTAAGTGTGCCTATTGTAAGAAGATAGGGCATGATGAACACAAATGCATGAAGAAACAAATAGACCACCTAACTCATTTTCTAGAGAAGCACAACATAAGTGTTCCTGAGTCCATCAAGCAGAATTCATCTACCCAAGATTCTACTAAGATAAAAGGCAAGGGTAAGGAGAAAGAAAAGGGCAAGGCCCTTGTAGCTACAACAGCTTCTACATCTTCATGGGTCATTGACTCGGGTGCTTCTCACCACATGGGCTCTTCCCTAGTTGAGTTTTCATCTTTAGATCCTTGTAGCATGACTTCAATTAGTTTGGGTGATGACACATTAGTTTCCATTGCAAGGAGAGGGTTAGTTGAAATGGAAGGAGGAAAATTCAATAATGTTCTAAGTATTCCTTCTCTTTCAACCAATCTCTTATCAATGTACCAAATCACTCACATTAGTCGGGGCATGAAAGTTGAGTTTTCACCAGATTTAGTGGCTATTAGGGAGTTGCATAGTGATACTACAGTGGAAGTGGGTAGGGCAGATCACCAAGCAAATTTATACACCTTCTCACATTTTGCACCTGATTCTTCTCCAACAGCATTTTTGACTAATTCAGATGGATTTAGCAAATTATGGCATGAGTGGTTTGGCCACCTTAACTACCGCTACCTTGAGCAACTTTGCAAACATGACATGGTCATTGGCTTGCCTTGTGTCTAATTCTCAAAAGGACTTTATGAGGGGTGCTCCCTTGGGAAGCATCCTGAAGTAAAATTTGACAAAGGCAAAGCTTGGAGGGCTTCACAACCTTTGGAGTTAGTCCATAGTGATCTATCGAGATCCTTTCCCAAACCATCTTTCATAAGGGCTAAGTACATCCTCACTTTCATTGATGATTTCTCTAGGTACACTTGGATATATTTTCTCAAACAAAAGTCTGAAGTGTTTGAAAATTTTCTAGACTTCAAGGCTCTTGTTGAGAAAAAGAGTGAGAAATCTATCAAGGTTCTTTGAATTGATAATGGAGGGGAGTATGTCAGCAACAGATTTGAGTAGTTTTGTACCATAGAGGGTATTGATTTGCAGTGCATAGTCACTTACAATCCTTCACAGAATGGGGTTGCAGAATGCAAAAATAGTTTCTTGAAAGAGATGGGTAGTTGTATGATTCACTCCAAATCCTTAGCACCATAGTACTGGGCCGAAGCCATCAATTTTGCTTGCTACATTCAAAATAGGGTTCCTCACAAAGCTTTGAAAGGGATAACACCCTTTGAAGCTTGGCATAAAAGGAAACCTGATGTTGAGCACCTTAGGGTTTTTGGATCCCCAGCCATGGCCTGCATACCAAAGAAGAAACACAAAGCTATGGAATGACAATCCAAGCCTTACATCTTTGTAGGATATTCATATGGTATTAAGGGGTATCGCCTTCTAGATCCAGTCACTCATGAGTTGTTCATCAAGAGAAGTGTCCATTTTTAGGAGAGTCCTAGAGACTCAACACTTGGCACTTCTTTTCCCTCATCGGATCTAATTCTTCATGAGATTCCTCATCAGATTCAGATCAGTCACAATAGGTTCTTGAGCCAGAGACATCTTCTTCTTCTTCGAGTTCAAACATTGAGGACAATGATGCAGAGTCATCCACCTCTAGTCAGTCAGAGGATGAGGAGTTAACATCTGACTCGCCCACTTCTGGGCCACTTTGGGCTAGATAGACACTTGAGAGTGCTGGCACTTGGGCAAGAGATCTCGTAGATGATAGACATACTAGGGGGGATTTTTAGAGAGATCCACATGCCTTATTTTCTTCAATTTCGGATCCACAGACTTTTCGAGAGGCATCGGGGGTACCTGAGTGGGATAGTGCTATGGAGGAAGAATATTCTTCCTTAATCAAAAATCACACTTGGGATTTGACTTCACTTCCTAAGGGAAGAAAGATGGTTCAATGTAGGTGGATATATCAGACCAAGTTTGTAATAGATGGGTCAGTTAATAAGTACAAGGTACGATTGGTCACCGAGGGTTTCTCACAGGTGGCAGGCATTGACTACTCAGAGACCTTTACACCCATTGCAAAGATGACTTCTATCTGACTCACCTTGGCTATTGCCACAGCACATGGTTGGGATGTACACTAGATGGATGTGAAGAGTGTATTTCTTCACAGAGACCTAGAAGAGGAGATCTATATGGAGCAGCCGCCAGGATTTGTTTAGGATTCTTCCTTAGTATGCAGACTTAGGAAATCTATCTATGGCCTCAAACAGGCCCCTTGGGCATGGTATGCCAAGATGGATTCCTTCCTTCTCACATCAGGTTTCACTAGGTGCCATTCTGACCCCAATGTCTACTTGTGGTAGGATGATTCGCTCCTAATTTTGATTCTATATGTTGATGACCTTTTGATCACCGAGAGTTCTTCATCAGCTATTGCAGCAGTGAAGGCATCTCTCTAGGATAGATTTGACATGATAGACTTGGGTTTGTTACACTACATCCTTGGCATCGAGATCTCACAGTAAAATTTAGGGATTTTTCTTGCACAGCCTAACTATGCTCTTGACTTATTGCCTCAGTTTCACATGGCTAATTGCAAGCCATCTCTAACTCCCTTTCTATCAAGAGTCAAGCTTGAGGCTGATTGTTCTTCACCATTGGTTGATGCCACTCGATATTGACAACTTGTTGGTAGTCTCATCTACTTGACTCACACCAGGCTCGACATATCATATAAATGGGACCTGTCTCCAAATTTATGTAAGAACCTCATGAGCTGCATTAAAAAGCAGCTAAGAGGATCTTGCATTATATACAAGGTTCATATAGATATGGGATTCATTACAGATTTGGCATAGAGGTTGACTTGGTTGAATATACAAATTCAGACTAAGCAAGTGATTCATAGACTCGCAAGTCTACTTCTGGTTATAGTTTTTCTTTAGTATCTGGTCCTATCAGTTGGTCTAGAAAGAAGCAGAATGTTATTTCTATATCATCCATAGAGGCAGAGTACAGGGGAGCTGTTAATGCAACTACTGAGGCTATTTGGCTTTAGGGGATTCTTTTTGAGTTTGGCATTCCTATCAGGCAGCCCACCATCATTTGTTGTGACAACCAGAGTACCATTCAGATTTGCAAGAATTTGGTTCAGAACCAGTGGACCAAGCACATAGAGATTCACATGCATTTCATTCGGGAGCTTATTCATAGTTAGGTCATTGACTTAATCTTTTGCCAGTCTTCAAAGCATGTTGTAGACATCTTCACCAAACCTTTCACCGAGAGCAATTTCATTCATCTATGAGATCTTCTTGGGGTGTGGTCTACATCTGCAACATCATCATCTTCAGGGGGGCCTTCTAGCCTCTCATTTCTTTTATGTCTCTCTTTTGGGGGGAGTTTTTTCCTACGGGTTTTCTCCTTTTCTCTATCTTATGGGAGATTGCATTTGTACATGGGTACCTCATCAGGTCTAGTTGTCGGGACCCATTTTATATTTCCACACTGCCCACCTAAGTTGCGCTTATGGGGGGGTATTAGTGTAGGTTTTTATTTTTCCCTATTATTTAATTAGGAAAATTATATATTTGTGCTTACATGGAGTTTTCCTACATTCATAGGATAGGCTAGCTTATGTGGAGATGTGTGTCATAGATGTGTCATAGGTGTCATAAGAATGTCATAAGTAACTCCTTTAACCAGCTATTCTGGGTATGGGAGTTACTTCTCTATTCTTAGCACCTTGTCACCACCTTTCATGGAGGAGTTACAGTCTATTCTTGGGGTGTCTTGACCACCTTTTATGGAGGAGTTACTTACGTGCTCTCCTATATGTATTCTTCACTTTGGCCATCTTATGTTAATTAGATATTGGGTTTTCTCCTATTTGTCTTGTGCAATTTATCTTCTTATATAATTTCAAATTGCTTTAGCATCTATGTGATGTGTACTAGCTTCATCTCGTGTGATCACGTCTCCATTACATTCACATTATCTAGATTCTGGCAACAACTCCGATACTTATCCCTCTTTGATGTTATATTACATTTATCTATGCTTTCTTTTGATTAGTAGGTCAGCCTATGGAGTAACCATGGCCTAGATAGACTATATATAGAAGGTAGCGGGTAATTATTTATCATCATATTGTGAATTCTACTCTTATTGAAGCTTGTGGAGGTTGCCCCCTTGAAGTGGCTTATCTATTATCATATATTTGGATATATTTCAGTCACATTTGGATATAATTCTGCTATTCTTGAAGTAATTTCAATACACCATATTTTAGGGTTTCAAGATTTTAGGGAGACATCATAAGAGGTATGAAGGCTACATGATGACATGTAGGTATGATAGTATAGTATGAAAATATCTCTCACAAAGTGCCACACCTCAATCATACCCCATTCCCTATGCACCCCTTAAGGTATACACTGAGGGATAAATGCATTGAAAATGCATATAGGAACCATCTAATGCACAAAATCATACACAACATGATTTACAATTCTGGGATATTTTTCTAACAACAATCCCGTGGAGAAAACACACACCTCACTTTTTTTTATTCCATGGATTATGGGTATTTATACTAGATTTTTATAAATTTAAGTATTTTTTCACTTTGTCAGTTATTCTCAATTAATCAACCACCCTTGTTGATTAATATCCAATAAAAAATCATTTCCATTATAATTGGAACCTATACGCTAAACCTTAAACTCTATACCTTAAACCCTATGCCCTAAACCTTAAACCCTAAATTGTAAACTATAAACCCTAAATTATAGTGGGTCATATTTTATCGACAACAAATTGAAGATGGCAGGTTCAATGAGTGCACTCATCTCATGATTTTGGATTCTCCACTCCTTTGGATGGAAAATTCAAACACTAGGGAACATGTTTTTTATAATTCTTGAAGGAGAAGGGATGGTTACTATTGTGGTTACTGACAAAAGAGAAATCAATCAATATGTTAGGTTTCCATACATGCTTTGATGTAATGTTGAAATAGAAAAGGGATATGTGGTGAATGTGAGAGAGGGTGAAGAATGGAGAACCTTGCACATATTTAAGAGAATTATTGGATAAGTATACATGTGATTGAATGGAATTGAGGCTACCTCAACACTCTTTATTATGAGTAGAATGTTATGCATATTATTGATATTATCTAAATTTGTAACCTTAACTTAATATTTCATCTTCTATTTTTAAGGGAAACAAATAGAGTTTATCAATGTTCATAGGCCAATGAGATTATAAAACACATTTCCACATTTTATTGGCATAATTACTAACTTATGATGGTCTTTGACCCTTCGCCTAAAACCTTCCATCTTCTAGTTCATAATAGAGTAATAATCAAAATGGAATGTACAATTCAAATATGAAATAAATATAACCATATAGCAATGTTTAAAGAGAATAAAAATGTGCATGACAATGAGTAAATTAAAATGTTTAAAATTATTTTGATGAGTTTTAATTTAATGTTAAATGCCATATGCATAAACAACTAAAACATTGGCACAAGTAAGATCTATTATATAACAATAATCTACAACAACCAGTTCTACAATATACATAGAAATAGTAATTGAAAGTGATGTAGTCATAGTTAGTGGTCTCATTTAAGAGATTCCTTAGATCATGTAACCTTCAAATTTATATAGCAGAATATACACAATGAAATAAAATGCAACAACAATAACTCAAATATTTATTTGATTTAGGAAACATAAATACAAATGGAAAACACAATGATAAAAATGCAACAATCTTAAATGAGATACATTACAACATCAAATCATCAGATCTATGCTTGCTAACTCAAAATATTTGTAGGTTTATCTATTGTTAAAATATTCACCATGATCTATGATCAACTAATCCTACATTTAAATATTTTAATAAATCTATAAATAATGCCCCATTTTTTATTATCACAAGTGTATAGGCATGATTATAAAGGTGAAAGATCCACCTAATTATATTAAGTGCTTAGCAACTGATTAACAACATTAAATTCTTAACACAATCATGATGATAATATATTGCAAAAAAGCATATTAACTAGTACCATAACTCGATGTAATATAATACATCACAAGAAATGTGGTATATCATTTTTCTATTCTAATGCTACCTACCTAATAATAAATAGTTAAATGAAAATTAGACCCTTTTTCCATTAGTTAGATCACAAATACCAATAAATGTCTTCATAAGTGATGCGGTTTAAATGATAGGTAGAATAACCTCCAATGAACATGTTGTTGTCACATAAACCTCGTATCTATCATGAATCTTATTTCACATTACCATAGGGTTCCAAAATTATTTTGAGATGTGCATAATGTTTTACCAACCTTAAAATCTATGAATTAAGTGTACTAATGTTAGACCATATTTTGAAGTCAATCCCAATGCTCCAATCTTATCACAAGTTATTACACTACTTTTGAAATGAAGATAAAACTTCTCTAAGAAATTTAGTAATACTCTTTGTTTATATGGAAAATAACTAAACTATATGGTGATTCCAATGAATTGTCTGACATACAAAACAATCAATTAAAGACATACACACAACCAAAAACTTGTGAAAAACTAGACTTAGATCATTTTATTATCTAACATATTTTTGTTTGATGTAGGATTGCAAGTGAACTTGGATACTCTTGCATCATACACCATGGGTTAAAAAAAACCACGAGGTCCTACTCATGTGCATTTTACTAAAGATATCCCATGCTTTGTAGATTTTGATGCATTATCCATGTTGTAATTTTAATGTTTTAGCCCTTCCACTTGACCATATATTATTTGTACTCCATATCCTACAACATATTGGTGTTTAATAAGACACTAACAATAGTAAATTATTAACATAGTCATGATGATAATACATCATAAAAGATCATATTATGTTGTGTCAACTCGATGCACTATAACACATCACATGAAACATGTTATACTATTTTACTATTCCAATGCTACCTACCCAACAAGAAATGGCTAGATAGATGAAAATTACACTCCTTTCCATAAATTTGATCACAAATATCATTAAATGTATCCATAATCAATGTAGTTCAACTAACTGGTAGAGGTAACTCCAATGAACATGTTGTCTTAACATAAAACCTCGTATCCATCATGAATATTATTGCATGTTAGCACAAGGTTTCCAAATGGTTATGGAATGTGTGATATTATTATATTGTATACACCTAAATTTGGTCAAGAAACACAATTATTATGCCTTTTCATGAATTTAAATCTAGAATCTCCTAATACCGAATAAGACTTTATTGGCCATCTTATATTCATCCTATGTCTCACCCTCCTATTTTTACATTAATGTTTTCATTTAGATTTCACAAGTGTTATTTTGTTATTCAATTCTTGTGTGTGTCATAGGGATTCCTAGTATTTTAACTCTATAATACTATTGTTTTATTATTGTAATACAAAACCACTCTTCACAGACAAGCACACCCTACATGATTGTTCATAAAACCATGATCTTCTTGTCTTAATGGATTTTTTGGTCCTTGTTTTGAGTCACATTTCATTTGGGTCTCTATTTATGACCATTTATCCCATTTGAGTCATATTGTGCATGTTAATAATTTTTTAAATTAATAAACTTATCACTTATATACCTATCAATAAAAATTGAAAAAAATCACATCTCAATAAGCTGTGCACATATTTTTAGATATTTGAAGTTTATATTGTTATGTCTACATTGGATGCTTAGATCAAAAGAGGACTTGGGTGAAAAAGTAGTTAAATTCACATTACATATGATCTAGTCACACACACACACACACACACACACACACACACACACACACACACACACACACACACACACACACACACACACAAAATAGGGTAGCTTAGCTACCCTCATAAAATACTCAAATTACGTGGGCTTTTATGAGGGTAGCTCAGCTATTTCCTTATCCCTAGTTCTCAAACCCTTTCTATTTAAATTCTATTTGTTTTTTTTTCAAGCTTGTGTTAGGGTTTTTATAACAATAGAAGACAAAACATAGCTTACAACATATGATTAGATATATCTAACAAGTTAAAAATAATCTACTAGAATTTTATCATAGTTTTTTAGTTCATGAATCTATTTCACAGTCAACATAGCCAAAATTACACCATTAGGACAAGGCCACAAGTTGTAGTTGTCCAAATATGTTGGCTACATCCTAATCAGTCAATTAGTCATCCATGTGACTTAGAGGGAATTTAAATCAGTGTCATAGTTAATCATAATTATCTACAAACCTTCTTATCTAGATTACAGATAAGTGTTCATTATTTTTAATGTCTTTGATGAAAACCCTAATTATTTATATGTTTACAAAAATATTTTTGTATGTGAACGCTTACTGACTTACAATATATTTTACTCAATTTTTTGTCTTAATTAGATTGAAACCCTGTAATCTCTAATTTTGATAAAACATATTAGCGAACATAATTCCTTTGTTAGATACTACAAGCCATAGTTTCCCTAGAGTTTCATTCTAAATTTATTCCTAAGGTTTCAAATAAAATTTTGATCCTTTCTTTTGTTGGGTTATTTGCTAGAATTATTTTGTTTCTCTCCCCTTGTTATCACTTTAGTATTTTTAAATTTTAAAATGGATACAAAAAAATATCCTACCCCCTCTTTGAGTGAAAACAAAAATGTTGTTATTTCAAATATCAATAATGAAAATGAAAATAGTGTTCCTTTTACACATGATGATACTTTGAAAAAAGTAGACAATGAAAATGCATCTCCTACTCCCTCTCATGATAAAAATGAATATGTTTTTATTTTAAATGTTGATTCTACAAGTGAAAAATATGATGATCATGATGAGGATTGGAATAATAAATGATTGTTATGTGTATAGTGAAGAGGAGAATGTTTTTATTAACCTAGTATAGTTTCTTTTTTATCCTCCCCTCACGTTAATGATGATTGTATATTTTATGATAAATCAAATTATTTTTTGATTAATGATAATGTTATTGCATATCATGATGATGTTTCTCGTTCCCATTTGAAAGATAAAATGTGCAAACATGATGATTCTAGTGATGAGAATAATAGTGTCATTTCTTCTATTTCAGAAGAACGTAATATGACTTCACAAACTAGTGATACATTAAATACTAATGAATTTCCCAAGCCTTTTTTTCATATCTAAAATAATGTACCAATGCCTAAAATTAATAATAAAATCTAATTATTAAATGATCCCCTTGAAGATCTTAATATGCCTTCACAAAAGGTACTATTTTGAATGCATGTTGTCAGTGCTTTAAAACATAAAGTACATCAACTCCATTGGAAAGTATGGCATAAAATTATTGGGTTGATTTGAATTATATGTATGGAAATGCTATAGTGCACAATCTATTATATGTTATAGTATATTGGCTATAGGACAATTGTTTCCAAAGAGCTTAGAGGACAATTCATTAAATTGGTTTCATCATTCTCTTCATAGTGGGTCTATAAATACATACATGTTGAGTTAAAATAAGTATTCCCTATGCATTTTATTTATAATAAGGGACCCAAAGTTATATATGAGAGATTATCATCACTACAAGAAAATTTAGATCTATTTTGTTATTATATATTATGATTTACGACGTGTATGCAATAGTTAATTTATCACCCAACAGACTTGGAGACATAATACATCTTTTGTACAGATCTCATTTTTTATCTTAAGGAAAAGTTGTTGTATTAAACATCTAATTCATTTCAAACTCTTTTTTATGAGACTATTACAATAGAGGATCATTGGGACTTATACAAATGAAGAAAGAGGCATATTTTAATATTGAGTTGTTACCACCAAAGACACCTAACAAAGTTTAGGGACTTGTTCCACCTTATTCAAGAGAAAATATTCCATAGAAACCACAAGTTAAGGTACTAAATAAAGAGAAAGATTCAGTTTTCAAATCAACTCCTAGTAACTAACACACCTTATGTTAAAAAATATCCCATTCAGTTTGATCCATTTAAAGATAGGCCTCATGAAATTATTGAGACATAATTAAATATGAGGATGATTAAACTTCATCGCAATCATTATCATTCACTGAATCAATTAGGCAAAATAAAAAATAGACCTTATTGTAACTATAACTACATTGATGGTATTTGGGATAATTATTTTTGCACACTTAGAAGTAGAATTAAGTATTATGTTGACATAGGTTTTATAAAATTTTCTAAGAGGACATCCAAATCTCCTTCTCCTAATTTCACTATATCATATTCTACCATGACCAAATTATCTTAGGGCATTCATGTTAAGGAACCAATAGTCACTCATCATGTAGATAGAAAATCATCTAGAGAATAATATTATGATCCATAAGCCAGGTGGAGATTCCACTCTCAACTTCATCAACATGGGTACAAAATATATTTCTCACTATAAATTGGATTTATGGTTGTCTATATTCCTAAAACATGAAAAAACAAATATTAACAAGTATAAAAAATGAAAGGTACAACTTAATAAACATGAACATGAAGTAAAGGAATGAGAAAATCACACTTTGAACACATAAGTTTATCCTAGAGAAACCCAAGGTGGGAAAAAATTTAGTGGGTAAGTGAATGTGCTTCCATTCCACTATGAAATGTAACAAATATACAAGGTACTACCTATTATGGCCTTCATGGATGGAGCTTTGAATACCATCCTATCCAATCATATAAAATTAATGATTTGCACTTATATAACCTCTTTTGTACTCACACACACTTGAACCAATCACTTTAAGCTAAAACTAATGAGAAAACTATGAACCAAGACTCAAAATTGTCAAAATGATGTGAATCCAACTACACACATCTCAATACCTTCCTCTGATGTATTCCACCTTCTTTAGTGATGTAGGAGCATCAAGGCAAGAAAACCTCATTTGTTTGTTTTAGTCTATAAGAGTTAAATATAGTCAAAAAGATAGTGTTAAAGGTTTTAGTACATTCCAAGAGGTATAATAAAGGTCTTATAGGTCTTAAGAAGCCATGAGATGGCTTAGAATTTGAATTGGAGGTTTTCCCTCCAAAATAGTAATTTGAAAATTTAAATGTTGTAAACAAGGCTAAAAAGGCTAAATACATGTCTAGGGGTGTTTAGGTGAACAATGTGATTTCAATAAGGTCATGAAAGTCATATAGAGGGTGACAGAAATCCTAGAGGTCTAATTTTTCAAGTGGAGAATCATACATTTCTTTTGTAACCTCACACATGAGTTGGGTTGACCAACCCAAGAAGTAGTTTTTGTAACTAACCAAGAACCTATGTTGCAAGAAGGAGAGTCATTTTGTGTTTTTTTTGGAGTATCATAAGAAGAAGGTGTGTGGTATATAAGAAGAAGGAAGAGAGATTGAGTTTGGTAAATTCTATGAAACTCCAAAAGGAATAGTTGATTGGATCCTATAGTGGCCCAAATATGTAAAGATTCTGATGTTTTCAATAAATCAAGAGAAGAAGTTGTTTTTGTTCATGGAAATTTCTCTCTAAATATATATACTAATTACTCTAGTTTCATAGGCCTTAAGAGTGCTCAAGGTATGAAATATTTGTTTGATGTAAAATGTAGGTTTTGATAATGGATTGTAGTATCAGTCATAAACAAGAAAGGTATTTGGTTGTTTGTTCTACAAGACTGTGAAATGTATCTCTATCTCAATATGTGGATGTTTATATAGATTTTTTGGTATAGATTTAATTATATTGGAAACCTTGTGTTTAATTAGTTTCTATTCCAAAGACCATGAAGTTAATTGTAAACCTTGTAGGCTGTGACTGTAGTCAACACTTGATAGTGAATAATGGTTGAAGACTAATGTCATTAGTCTATTGAAAGAAGGGTTGACAAGTAAGAATACATTGTTTGAATTTTTTTTTGAGACCCAATGAAGGTGCAAACTCCAAAACATTATTTACAATAACAAAGCACTCATGTTGATACATACAAACTTTTCCATGACAGTCATTGAAACCCCTATTTAAGAGGGTGGTGAAGCATGCCCACACTTTAAATAAGGAAATGGTTATCATATTAATGTGTTATTGGTGTGGATAGAGGGAATAATAAGGTATAATCATGCATATGAGGAGAAAAAATATTTGGTTTCAAGTGTGTAATTGGATACCCTATTTTGAGTGCATGGAACCCTATTTGCTTATGTGAAAACCCCTGTTTAGATAATCACCTAATAAAGGAATGTAAAAGATATTTGGAAAATAGATCAAGATGATAAGAAAATATTTGTATAATATAAAAAGTTTATGAACTATATGGAAGGTTCCAAGTGTTTTTTATAAAATTACAAAGGGAGAACAAACTTAATAAACCCTGTCAACAAATTGAATACCTTGTTTGCAGTTAGTTGGTGAGTTGGAATTATTGTGAAGAGTTAAAGGATTGAGAGAATGTGATGGTATTTGATTATGAGAATTATTATAATATATACTAATGACTGAAGGATTCATTTGGGTAGTGTGGAAAGTCTTAGAAATAATACAATATGAGTAAACCCTACATAGACCATGGAAACCCACACACTCAACTAAGATTTCATTTATTTTAGCATTGAAAGGTATAAATAAGGGTTCCATATGATTTTTTAAGTTGAATGAGGTCTACACAGTCATAATTTAAGTTTTTTTAATCTTTAAATGAAGTGTGACTCAAGATATTAATTTGTATAGGCTCTCGACCCTATTTAGGAGATAGTAAACCCTAAACTAGGGTTTGATAATTTTACAGAGACTCCACTATCAGAAAGAGATGAAATTTTGTATTATTGTTCATTTAAAAATGACTAATGTGATTTAGGTATTTTTGTGGTGAATGAGTATGGCATTGTATAGTTATGAAGAGTTGAGTTATAACAGGGGTCATATTAAGCCTAGACGGGATAATTGGACATCAAAGAAGGCTAGACAGTTATGTTAGGGACTGAGTAAGTTCTCAAAACTTTATAAATAATTTAATAGATATAAAATTAACCTCAAATTTATTTTATATTCTTAAATTAAGAGACTATTTAAACAAAGGAAGGAGAAAGATTATAAAAAGGGCTATAAGCCTTGTTAAGGCTTTAAGACCTTGAGGTATTGAAAGAAATGGAATAGGAAGATTGAGCCCTCAAAAAGGACTAGTAAAAGTGATAAGAGAGTAAAAAATACTATCTAGGAATTTTTTTTAAGTCCTTAAGCAAAGAAACAAAGTTTGACTCTTGATAGCTAATGGAAAGTTACCTAGTGGAAAGCTAGTAAGAGGAGGAAGAGCAATTTGAGAAGAGCATGAATTGATTAAGATTGAGTATAAGTGGTAAGTGTTAAAGCTATGGATTTTCACGCTTGACAAAAGGATGATCTCCTATCTTCCACATGACATAATGGAGACTCCCCTCTTGCCTGTGGGTCTGGTAAAACTAAGGGGAGAATCTCTAGATAAGGGCTAGCTCCCTTTGATGCATCTTTGAGGTCCTATATTTTCTACTGCTAACAATGGGGGGTGAAAATAGAGAAGGATTACTAAAAAAAAACCTAAAATAAATGGTGATGCACTAAAAATGGTTGATCTACTCAGCTTTGACATACACTTTCCACCAAGAACAAGTTGGCATACACTTCATTTGATACGAGAAATTATTTTGCATTAGTGAGCCAGGGGTCCATGGAGATACAGGGAGGAAGAACTACCAGAGGAATTCTAAGACACACTATGGCAGCCTATTCACATGCACCTATATTCTACTAGGGACACTTCTGTCTAACCTGCAAAAGAAGAACTTACAATACACTAGACATGCTGGAATCATTCTATGAAAGCATAAAATAAAATGACTTAATATAGGACAAAGCTCTAGACATATACGAAAGTGCAAGCTCAAAATGGAGGTAAAAAATGCTTCTTTTTAATCAAGGTAGATTTCCTGTAGGGATATGCCATACAAGTTGAGAGATCCCTTTTCAAATGAGAAATTACAAATATATATATCCAAAGGGAAGAAGTAATGGCGCCCTTCTAGAAAAGACTTTGGTGCCCTTTTGCAAGTGGCCCATGTGCATTGAGAGCACTGGGAAGAGGAAGCCACTTGAAATGGAATGATGTGTCAGCTTCCAGACTTGACTTTGGCATTCAAACATTATTGTGAAAGTATGGGCTGCACCTCTTTGTCTGCAAACAAGACCATTCCTTCAAGACATTCACGTGGTTTGTCTATTCATCAATGTAAAATGGGGAAAAATAGGTGCATCTTCATTGTTCACACTCTTTTATGACCACTTGGCATAGACTATTTCAACTATTGTAATAACTCTCCTACCAGTGCCTCCCTTTTGCCACTTGAGTTGTTTTATCTGTATCTCATTATTTTGTCTCTTCCTGGCTTTGCCCTTTGCCATCCCTTGGTTCCTTCTGGCAATCTGAGCCCTTTGGGCTCCTTTCTCAGTAGTCTCTTCCTTTTGGCCTGAAGTCCCTTTGAATTCATTTAGGTTCACACTTAAGCATTTAAAGATCAATGGCTATTTCACTGTCGTAAAGTTATCATTCGCGCACTCATCGTCATTTGGTTGATTCCTTTGTTCAAGTCTCTGTCGTTGAACCTTCTGGTTGAACCTAATTCATTTTTGGAGTTCAATGGTTCAACACTTTGTGTTATGCAAGGAGTCATTAAAATGACTTCTTGAACCAACCTATTGAACCAACTCATTGAACCAAACACTTTGAACCAAAGATTGAACCAACTAATTGAACCTTTCTTTGAACCTTTGATTGAACCTTCCTTTGAACCAACTGATTGAACCAACTGATTTGAACCTTTTGATTGAACCTTCTAATTGAACCAGTTGATTGAACCAGCCAATTGAACCTTCCGATTAAACCAACTAATTGAACCAAAGTTCAAAGTTCAAGGTTCAAAGTTCAAAGCTCTAAGCTCTTTGGAAAGATCATGTCGTTGAACCTTGACATTGAACCACTTTTCCAACCTTAAGGAAAAGTGTCATGAACATTTTCAGTCTCTTTCCTTATGAATTTATTGTACCAAAATTCTGAAGAAGCTTTGTAAAATCCCCTAGATTCTTTGAACTGGTTCATCTTTATGTCAAAAGACTTGTGCAAAATCAAATTTGGACTGGCTCAGAATGGCAGGGGAAGAAGGAGACCAATTTTGGCCTGTAGGACCAAAATGGTCAATAGTAAGTTAGTTGAGAGAGATTATGACCATTATTTAAGTGATTTTAATATCATAAGGAGTAGGTACATGATTCATGAGACTAATAATTGACTAGAATCAAATAACAAGTTTTGAACTAGTAAGGGAATCTTAAAGACCATATCAATAAGTATTGAGACCAATAATGTTTTAAAATAGAAGAATTTTGTTGTGAATGACTTATCCTAAATTCCTCTACATCACTTTTAATTAGATTAAGTAAGGTAGGCTTGGGTAAAAATTGTGTTTTTGAATTTTTTCCATTTTGTTGATTTGAGATAAAGATAGCATGCTATGAGATGTGCATGAGGAGTAACTTTCAGGGTGTTGAGGGAGAAGAGGATGATGTAGGTCTAATACGTTGAGGTCAGCATAGAAGAAAATAATATTGAGAAGAGATATAATCCCCAAAATGTCCTTTGAGAAGGATATGAAGCTAGTCAAGAGAAGACTAGAAAAGAGAGAGGAAAAGAGAGCATTGAAGCTCTAAGAGACAAGAGGGAAGATAAGAGACTCCAAAAAAGAGTTAAGAAGGTTGATAAGAGATTCTAAATATAGGAATAATGAAGAGGAAAGGCCCAAAATATGTCTAAGAGGCAAGATTGATAGACTTCCTAAGAGGAGGTCTAAATAGACCAAGAAAACAAAGAAGAATGGGGAAGATGAATATAGACAAGGAAGTAGCAGAGGTAAGAAAAGAATTGGGGTAGAGATTTGAGAGGATTGATCTCATGGTGAAGATCATGAATAGTTAAGGAATCCAATAGAGTGGCTGGAGTATGAGGAAAAAGGTGAAGTGGCCAATAGAGTCACCTGTGAGAAGGCACAAGAAGAGTGTCTTGAAGAATGAGAAAAAGAGAGAGAAAGCAGCCCAAAGAGGCATGAGAAAGAATATGTTTCCAAGTGAGAAACAAGATAGATAAGTTGTTAAGAGAGTTATCATTGAAGATAATAAGAAGATGAGATAAGTGACAAGGAGAGCACAAAATAATGAAGATAAAATAAGGTGGACAATGCCTATGCCAAAGGCATTCAAAGAGACTATGTGGTCTCTCATTTTATATGCTAATGTTGCTTTTGATTTTGTGTTTGTAGGTATGAAGACAAGGATAATTAAGGCCAAACATTAGGCCTCAAATATGATGAATAATGGGTCAATAATGATACCCATCAAATGACAAAAGGAGGACAAAGAGAAATAACCTCTTGAAGAATTCAAAGTGTTGAAGATTGAGAACATTCTACAAGATGAAAATCAAGAGGAAGAGGAGTTATATGATGCATTGCCATGCATATCAGCTGAAACAAAGGAGATAATTTACCAAGAGAACATAAAGGTCACCCAAGAAGACTTGAAGGTTATTCAAGAAGACATGGTAGAAGAAACAAGCTTGCAGCAGTTGCCTATGGAGGTAAATGAGAGTTTAAGCATATATTTTGATTGTATATATGATGAAGGAAAAGATAATATGTAGATTGAGGAAAGGTGTGGTATATTTCAGCCCTCAATAAAAGATGATCATGGGCATGGATATGTATGGCCTAAATGGCTCAAACAAGCAGGTGAATAGAAGAAAGAGATGAATCTCAAACAAGAGGTCAAACAAAGCAAAATCATGAGTAGGAAACAAGCACAAATATGGAAACAAAATCCAAGTGGAAAAGAACACTGAATTGACATGGTAGAAAGCAAAGGTATGAGTCATGAAATAGATGAAATGAAAAGCAAGTGGCAGCCCAAGAAGATATAGGGTAGAAAATGGGTGATAAAGAACATGGAAAGAACATAAGAAGATCATAGTGCAAGTATATTCCAAGAAATCATGAAGATAGAGGAAAATGGAAAGCCCACAAATAAAATGACAGAGATGATACATGCAAACCAATAAATTGAGATGAAGGTACAACCATGTGAACAAGGAAAATAAATCATAAAATAAGATGAATAGTTGCAAAATTTGTTTTCTAATGTTGAATATGATTTGCATTTGATTTGAATAAGGAAGATGAGAAAGAAGCACCTCAAAGAGTGCTTGAGAATTAGGATGTACAGTATGAGGAAGTTCATATGATTCTCACCAATGAGGGAGTCTAAGGAGAAGATAAATAACAAGCTGCCCAAACAAGTGAAGAACAATGTGAGCCAAAGTTTATAAAGATTTGGAAGAAGTGGATGCACTAAAGTTGAAAGAGGAGTTGATAATGTTGATAACATGTTTAATCCATCAAATATTCTGAAATAAGATGATTTACAGTAGGTAAAGATCAAGGAGGAACTCTAAGAAACATCAAGAGAGAAGCAACAAAGTAAAGCATAAGAAGTTGTGCAAACATGCAAGCAAGCAAGCAAGAAAATGGAAAACAAGGTGAGTTACGTAATGAGTCAAGATAATGTTGAGTTTTTACTTGAAAAACATGCATATGGGAGGCCAAATATTGGTCACATAATAATGTATTATGAAGAGATTGAGTGGAACAAGAAAACTGCTCTTGCATAGTGAGCAAGATGATGGGCAAAGGCACCAAAAAGAGAAGGAAAGTGAAATAGAGGAAGAAATATAAGGTCAAATGGGATAAATGATGAATTTTTACATGCATGAGAGGCCAATAGAGTCTCATGACAAAGATGAAATAATGAACGAGAAGCAAGATACTCTAGACAAGCAAGCCACAAGTGAGATTGAGGAGAAAGGAAGCCATGAAGCAAGCATGAGAAAGACAAATGTATACAAGTTGGTTGAAGTTGAATGTGAAGAGGTTCCAAATTATTTGGAAAAGGTGAAATATGCTTAAAATTTAAAACTATAGTAGTGAGATTATCTCATGGAGTTGGAGGATGCATGGACACAAATATTGGAGAAAGCAACAAAGAAGAAATGCAGGCATTTGGCAAAGATGAGAGAACAAGCAAGGATAACCAGTAGTCAAGCATGTATAAATTAACATAAAAATAAAAATTGGAAGGCAAGAAATAATAAGGTGGTTCAAGTTTTCTCCCTCCTGGGGAGTATGATGTAGGAGCATCAAGGCAATAAAACCTCATTTGTTTATTTTAGTCTATTAGAGTCAATTCTAGTCAAAAAGATAGTGTTCAAGGTTGTAGTACATGCCAAGAGGTATAATAAATGTCTTAGAGGTCTTAAGAATCCAAGATATGGATTAGAATTTGAATTAGAGGTTTTCCCTCCAAAATAGTAATTTGAAAATTTAAATGTTGTAAAAAGGCTAAAAAGGCTAAATACATGTATAGTGGTGTTTAGGTGAACAATGTGAGTTCAATAAGGTCAATAAATCCATATAGAGGGTGATGGAAATCCTAAAGGTCAAGTTTTCAAGTGGAAAATCATACATTTCTTTTGTAACCTCACCCATGAGTTGGGTTGACCAACCCAAGAAGTAGTTTTGGTAACTAACCAAGAACCTACGTTGAAGGAAGAAGGAGAGTTATTTTGTGTGTCTTTGGGATAGAGTAGCATAAGAAGAAGGTGTGTGGTCTCCAAGAAGAAGGAGGAGAGACTGAGTTTGGTAAATTAGATGAAAGTCCTCAAGGAATAGTTGATTGGATCCTATATTGGCCCAAATATGTAAATATTTTGATGTTTTCAATAAATCAAGAGAAGAAGTTGTTTTTGTTCATGAAACATTCTATTTGAATATATATATATATATATATATATATATATATATATATATATATATATATATATATATATATATATATATATATATATATATATTGATTACTCCAGTTGCATAGGCCTTAAGAGTTCTCAAGGTATGAAATATTTTTTTGATATAAAATACAGGTTTTGATCATGGATTATAGTCTCAGTCATAAACAAGAAAGGTATTTAGTTGTTTATTCTACAAGACTGTGAAATGTAGGTATATCTCAATATATGGATGTTTATATAGATTGCTTGGTACAGATTTAATGATATTAAAAACCTTGTGTTTAAGGAGTGTTTATTCCAAAGACCATGAAGCTAATTGGAAACCATGTAGGCTATGACTATAGTCAACACTTGACAGTGAATAATGGTTGAAGACTAATGTCATTAGTCTTTTAAAAGAAGGGTTGAAAAGTAAGAATCCAAATTTTGAATATTGTTGTTTGATACCCAATGAAGGTGTAGACTCCAAAACATTATTTACAATAACAAAGCACTCATGTTGATACATATAGACTCTGCCATGATAGTCATTGAAACCCCTATTTAAGAAGATGGTGAAGGATGCACACACTTTGATTAAGAAAATGGTTATCCTATTAATGTGTTCTTGGTGTGGATAGAGGTAATAATAAGGTATAATCATGCATATGAGGAGAAACAAGATTTGGTTTCAAGTGTGTAAGTGAATACCCTATTTTGATTGCATGGAACCCTATTTGCTTATGTGTAAACCCCTGTTTAGATTATCACCTAACAAAATAATGTAAACTATATTTGGAAAATGGATCAATATGATAAGAAAATATTTGTATAATATACAAATGGTAAAACTCTGTGGAATGTCCCAAGAGTTTTTTATAAAAGTATAAAGGGAGAACATACTTAATAAACCCTATCAATAGATTGAAAACCCTGTTTACAGTTGGTTGGTGAGTTGGAATTATTGTGAAGAGTTAAATTATTGAGAGAATGTGATGGTATTGGGTTGTGAGGATGATTATAAGATATACTAATTACTAAATGAGTCCTTTGGGTAGTGTGTAAAGTCTTAGAAATAATGTAGTGTGAGTAAACCCTGCATAAACCATGGAAACCCACACAATCAACTAAGATTTCATTTATTTTAGCATAGAAAGGTATAAATAAGAGTTAAAATGATTTTTTAAGTTTAAATAGGTCCACAAAATCCTAATTCAAGTGTTTTTTACTCTTGAAATTAATTGTGACTCAAGATATTATTTTTTATAGGCTCTCAGACCTGTTTAGGAGCTAATAAACCTAAACTAGGGTTTGATCATTTTAGAGAGATTCCACCATCAAAAAGAGATGAATTTTTATATTATTGTTCCTTTAAACATGAATAAGGTGATTCATTTATTTTTTGGATGAATGAGTATGACATTTTATGGTTATGAAGAGTTGAGTTGCAACAGGGTTCAAATTAAGCCTAAAAGGGATAATTGGACATCAAAGAAGGCTAGAAAGTTGTGTTAATTATTGAGTAATCTAAAAGTGGTTTTATATTCTTAAATGAAGATATTGTTTGAAGAAAGGAAGGAGAAAGGTTATAAAAAGGGCTATAAGCCTTGTTCAGGCATTGAGACTTTAAGGTATAGAAAGACATGGAACAGGAAGATTGAGCTCTAAAAAATGACTATTAAAGGTGAGAAGAGAGTAAAAAATACTATATATGATAAAAATTTAAGTCCTTAAGAATATAAATAAAATTTGACTCTTGATAGCCAATGGAAAGTTACCTAGTGGAAAGCTAGTAAGAGGAGGAAGAACAATTTGAGAAAAGCATGAATTTATTAAGATATAGTATGAGTGGTAAGTTAGTTGAGAGAAATTATGGACATAATTTAAGTGGTGTGAATATCATAAGGAATAGGTACATGAGTTATGAGACTAATAATTGACTAGTATCAAATAGCAAGTTTTGATCTAGTAAGGGAATCTTGAAGACCATATCAAGAAGCATTGAGACCAGTAATGTTTGCAAGGAGAAGAATGTTGTTTTGAATTACTTATCCTAGATTCCTCTACATTATTTAGGCTTTTATTTATTCCCTCTCAGTCCTTGTAATCTACAATTAGTCTCTAACAAACTATTGGGAGGAATTGGAACATTTGAAACCATTTAATTCCTTAAAATTTTCAACTGTGATGAAACTATTGGGATCTCTAGATAGGTGATTACAAGATGGGGTGTTATGCAATAGCATGTTTCATTAACACCAATAGTGTCATTCCCAACCCCCCATCACTATGCATGTTTGGGTTTTATAACTGACTATAATTATTATGGAATCATTAGGGTGGTTACGTAATCAACACCCTATTAAAAGTAGCGGTTATGTTATATTACAAAAACCCCTTAGTTTTTAGAGTTGAAAACTAGTCTTATGATAAAGATAAGAGTGTTTGGATCACCCTTGTGTTGATTTAGCCACTAAGACACCTATAAACTAATGTTTTGATTATAAAGTATCTTCACAAGTGTCTTATAAACATGTTTACATATAATTGGGCACAATGGAAACCTTTAGTACAACAAGATCCATATTTGGATCATATTATGAGAGATCAGGTATATCACTAGTTCAAAAAAGTGTAAGCCAGTACAAAAAGCTAAACAAACCTATAATAGAGTTATAATACAAGGAAATAAAAATCAATTAATAGTTATTACACAGATACCTACTATAGTTATTCATAGTAGGATAATTCCACAATTAGAGTACATTGATTTAGATATGTAATATGATCAGTATGGTTCATATTTATTATTCCAATTAGGTTGTAAAAATGATTACTCATGGTACAAATAATTCTCTACATGATTATTAGATATACATTACAATTATAAAATATTATATTTTTAAATATGCAATAAAATTAAAAAGAATATTTAAAAGTACCATGTGTTAAAATCCATAAGATACAAATAAATTCAAATTATATATATATATATATATATATATATATATATATATATATATATATATATAAAGTTGTCTAACAACATGAAATACCATGCAATTTTATACAATATAATAATCAATAATCACTTGATGATGGGAGCATGGTCAATATGACCCTCTGTCTCCATCCCAACATCCTCTGTATCTAATAACAATGGATCCCTAGAAGTAGAAGCTCAATAATATTTTCATGTCCTTAACCTTGATTTATCTATGCACTATCAGTCCTTAGACAACTAGTCTCACCTTGAGAGGTTTGCATTATCTCTCTATAGTCAAATTTAATTATCTAATAACCTCATACCTAAGGCATTGAACTAATCAAGATAAGGAATCTAGACCCTAGCCAATTATGCCCTTAGGTCATCTTTCTCTTTAATGGATTGAACATAAGATCCAAAATGGACCCTAATGCTACCTATAAGATGAAAATGTTGGATAATTCCATGGGATTTTTTACAAATCCACACATGGTCTAGACAGTTTCAGCCCATCGAGGATATGGATGCACCCATAAATTAAAAATTTTAAATGGAAATTAATAAAACAAAAATAACTAATCAAAATTTTCAAAAAATTACTACAATTTGATTTTAGTACTCAACAATTCGACATCCTCCTCCACCTGAATCACGGCCTTGAATTCCTCATATTGACTGCAAGTAATCACATACTTTTGAGGCATTTTCTAGATTAGAGCTCAATATTTTCAATATTCAAATGAATAGAAATTTTGAAATTTTAAAGTTCTATATATATTTAATAAATGCCATACTACTATAGTACAGTTTCAACACTATCAAAATGCATGGATTACCATACTCAATGGCTTGTAGCTGGTCATCCATAACTCCTTTTCAAACATTGTTTATTCCATACAGAAGATAATCATGTAATTTTATGTATTTTCCATGTTTTAATCTCACTGGGAATTTTTTCAATACACCAGTAGCTCAGATTTCATTTCTCCATAGAAATTCCTTGATTGCTATGACTACCCACATAAATTCTAAACTAAATAAAATATTTTAATAATAACAAAAATTGATAATAAATGTTGTCAAATAATAAAGTAAGTCAATAATCATAGATACATCAACTATTACTTTTGTTTCAATCAATTTACACCAGTTTCATCCCTCTCACCAAAAGGGGGAATACATAGGAACTCTTTCTACAAATGTAATGCACGTGGCATAGTTGACTCAGTACATTCTCACTACACATAAGATTTTGGCATGGATTATATTTCATATTACTTAGTACATACTCAATATATATTTCAATTTTGACTCAAACTATGCTTTAGTTTATAAAAAAAGTGCTCATTAAATTACAATTTCACTTAATTTATGCACAATTGATACACCATATGTTCAACTTATACACAATTTTATATAGTATGACACTAGGTCTATATAGATTGATATAGTTACTAGAACATGTTCATTGATTTCATATTTTTCCTAGATTTTTGTACTTAGATTGGTATGTGCCCTAGAGATAGTAACTTATATGCATTACTGTCCAAATAGTGTGACATCATCCATATTTGCTTAGAAATAATTATTTCAGACTGTGATAGATTATCACAATTACTATAATGTTTTCTCACATAAAATCAAAGATTTTACTCAGATTTGATAGATATCTATAAAAATAACCTAGAATGGGGGTATGTTAATAGCATATGTTCACATTTGGAATAGTTTGACTCGGTTTCTATGTATATTATGATAATGGGGACATGTGCAAAATATATGTCCACATAATTATAGAATCAATTGCTTAGAATTTAGATTTCTTACTTATATTGTATGACTCAGCATGCTCAGTTACTAGATTGCATGGCATATGCTCTCATCTCTAAATTTTTGGACCATTTTATATATAAGGGATGGAAATTCATGTAATTATCTATGTTTTTTAAACTAGATTTAGATCAAATTATATCTATATTTTTTTCACCAGCTATATCACTGGTTTTTCACCAAAATGAATCTTATAGTCATCTACAACAATTAATTTAGTTTTTTCACAAATACCCAATGTATTGAGTTATGTGGGGTTGAATTTAAATAGTTCTTTGACTTATAGGCACATCTCTAGATAGTAAGGATTGGGGCAAGATTATCTTTCATCTTTATAACACATTGATTTATTCATATTCTACACATGGAATCCATAATAGAGTTCATCTCCATAGGCATCAATCAAAGTCTTGTTCAATTAGAATGGCTAAGAAGAGAACATGATTAGCGAAGATATTCTCTCCACATGGGTTGATTATATTGAACCCATGACATATCCACTCACAAGCAAGCATATGAAACACATGTATCACTTTTATTCCTTTTCTTCCAATACTTTCATTTTATTGAATTACTAGAATAAAAAGGGGAAAATGTAGATGCCCAAATTTGGTCAAGAAATAAAAGTATTATGAATTTTCATGACTTTACATCTTGAAGTTCCGAATATTGAATAAGACTCTAGTGGCACATATTGTATTGGTCATATGTATCTTCCTTTTATTTGTACATTGGTATTTTCATTTGGATTTCACAAGTGTTGTGTGTTATTCAAATTCATAATTGTGTAACAGAGATCACTAGATTACTATTTTCTTATTACCAAAAAAAATTGCTCTTCATGGGTAAGCATGCCCTATGTGATTTTCTATAAAATCACAGTCTTATCCTAATGGCCTTTTTGGTCCTTGTTTCAAGTCAAATTTTGTTTAGTTCTCTCTTTATGACCGTTTATCCCATTAGAGTTAGATTTAGTGTGAAAATAATTTTTTTAATTTGATTTAGAACTCTTCTATATAGAGAGCCTTGAAAGGCTTTTTACAACTAGCACTTGTCTACCTAGAAATAGAAACAGGAAAAAAGTACATCACAACAAGCTTTGCATAAATTTTTAGATATCTGAAGTTTATATTGTTACATATACATTGCATGCTTAGATCAAAGGAGGACCTAGGTGAATTTAGATTTATAGTATAGATGATTCAATCACACACACATAATAAGGGAGAATTACACCAACCTAGGCTATATAGGCAACACTCAGATTATGTAGAGTTTTTTACGGGTAGCTTGATTATTCCCTTAAGCCTAATTCCCCCCTTTCTATTTGATTTATATTTGGTTTGTGAGTAGGACTTTGCTAAGGTTTTGAGAAGAATAAAATAAAAAACACATGTCACCACATATATGATCGGAAATATGTAGTAGGTTAAAAATAATCTACATGAAGTCTATCATAGTTATTTAATTCACACATTTATTCCACAGCCAATGCAAATAAAATTGTGCCATTAAAACATGATCATAGACCATAGCTATCCAAATTTATCAACTACATCCCAATCAATCAATTAGTCATCTCTACAAATCTAAGGGCATTTCAGTCAGTGTCATATTTAATCATAATCATATACAGACCCATGTATCTAGATTAAGATAAGTGTTCATTATTTTCATTTCCTTGATTAAAACCCTAATTTTTCATATGTTTACAAATATATATTTGCATGTGAATGCTTATTGACATAAAATTTATTTTACTTTTGTTTCTTAATTATATTGAACCTCTTAGATAGATATATGCCCTAGAAACTATAAGTTAGATGCATTATTGTCCAAATAATGTGGCATCATCCATATTTGCATATAAATAATTATTTCAGATTGTGATAAGTTATCATAGTTACTATAATGTTTTCTCACATAAAATCAAATAGTTTATTCAGATTTGATAGATATCTATATAAATCACCTAGAATAGGGGTATGTGAATAGCATATGTTCACATTTGGCACAATTTGACTCAGTTTCTATGCATATTATGATAATGGGGACATGTGTACAATACATGTCCACATAATTATAAAATCAATTGCTTGGAATTTAGATTTCTTACTAGATTGTGTGACTCAACATGCTTAGTTACTAGACTGGGGACATGTACATGGCATATGGTCTCATATCTCAGTTTTGCACCATATTATATATAAGGGATGAAAAATCATGTAAGTATCTATGTTTTCTACACTAGATTCAAATCAAATTATATCTACACCATTTTTTTCGCCATGTACATCATTAGTTTTACACTTGAATGAATCTTATAGCCATTTGCAGCAATTGATTCAATTTTTGCACCAATATCTAGTGTATTGAGTTGTGTTGGACTGAATTTAAATAGTGATTTGACTTCTAGGCACATCTCTAGGTAGTAAGTATTGGGGAAAGTGTATCCTGTCTCTTTATACCACATTGATTTACCTAGATACTACACATGGACTCCATAATATAGTTTAGCTCCACATGCATCAATCAAAGTCTTATTCAATTAGAATGGATAAGAAGAGAACACAATTAGCAAAGATATTCTCTTCACATGGGTTGATTATATTATACCCATGGCATCTCCACTCAAAATCAAGCATATGCAACACATGTATCATTTTTATTTCTTTTACTCTAGCAATTTCATTTTATTGCATTACTAGAATTGTAACATCCCCACTAGGATTTACTAGAATAATGTAATAATTTTTTTTTAAATCATGTATTCTTTCATTAATTTCACCATGAAAATATAATTAGTGGGCCTAGTATAACACACTAATCACGTTAACCATAAATAAACATGTAATCTCAATTAGTTACTGATCAATAGTGTCATATGAAACAAAACATAATTGCATATTGCATGTAATTACATATTCTAGCCATGGTTGGTACAATAATACATCCATTGTTGTCAATGTAAAAATGAGAAAATATTTACATTGGCATCAATAATATTGTTTTAATAATAAATACAATACAAGATACAAGGCTCACAAAGCATGAGTCTCACGGACTTTAGTATATATGGTAATGTCAAATGTAGTCTCCAAATAAGTACTGTGTGGGGAGGGAGAGCATCATCTGATTGCTTTTTCATACCAACCATGGACCATCGATACCCCACACAATCCCTCAATCATGGAATGGCCCTCCATTCATGGATGGGTAGATAGTGATGGTATGGGAATCTAGAGAGACAAGTTAATACCATGTGTTGTAAGATATCAAATACATGATATGTACCATAAATAAAATACATTCAAACATGATATTGGACAAACATGTAAATCATACATATGAAATGATGATGTTTAACTAAACATTACTTTGGCCAAAGTTTTCATATAGTTAATAATCTCTAAGATCAGTCAAAATTACACACACCACTTGATCAAATTACTTTCATCTGGTATTGGTGATGCTAAGTAAGCTAGTGAAGTCTATCTCATTGCTTATTTAGTACCAACAATGTGAGATTCAATTTTTATAATATATAATGAATACATTCATATGGATTACTTTGTATCAATAGGCATAAAACATGTTAAATGTAGAAATAATCAAAGTATATACATTTAGTCCATCAAATGTATGCAATGATTCTAATTATATTATTTATCACATAAATAATAAACATAAACAAGTACAGTCTATAACAATTGAGTATAGTATATACTTAGACTGCATGCTTCTAATATTGTAAGTAGATACAAATGTAGTACATTTTATGACAATAAACAATATCATAGTCTATTATTTTATAAACACATTACTCAATTATAATAAATCAGTCATAATAATTTAAAAGATTAAAATATCTCATAAACAAAGTCATTTTTTATATGAAACATAATCTTTCATTTATACAACTTGTTATATTTTTAGGAGACTATATACATATAATGATAGTGTCCTACCCATTGAGATTCTATGACTTAACTTAATAGTCATCAACACCTATAATTATAATCATACATCTCCTACATGCAAATATATGCTATATATATGTATGGATACTTAACTTATACAAAAATATTTCATATATGCATGCACTTATACATATTAAATATATACATAATATATACTACATACACGTATTCAATCACATATATAAATATTGTTTTGTATTTAACTAACCGTCATTTAGTTTCTAATAAGAAATTTTAATGATTCTAACAAAACATTATAATTTAATTATTTACAAAATACATTCATGATTCATCATAAGATATCAACATTTCCAAAACCCTTGTTCTTGTTTAATTATTCCATTTTAAAGCCATAATGCAATTATGATAAAAACCATTTAAAGACTAATACAATATTTTCCCCAACTCGGGTCACTAAAGTGTATAACTTTCCCAAAATGTTGATAAATAGAGTACTAAATCAATAGACTATTCATATTTATATTCTACTTTGTTTACTTACTATAGGTTTTTATACTTTTCTGAGTTTTAGAGGTATCATCTAAATCAAGTCAAATCTAACTAAAATTTGTGATGAACCATATAACCATTTCATAGTCTTTATAAGAATTTAAACTTATATAGTCTATGATTAGTTCAAAAACATTAACATATATATTATTCCAATTTCGACCCTATCGACTTACTAAATATATTAAAATCTCATATACATAGAGATATGTTATTGGTTTCCATACATGTTTTAAACAAGATATCCATCCATATAAACAATATACAAATCATATGATATGTATATTTATGTATGTGAGATCCTAATTACATTAATATCTAGTCTGATGCCAATATCCACCATGGATTAACAAATGTCAAACTGGTTATAGCAATTGTCTCACAATTTTCAATAATTTGAAACTCAGAGTTAAGATATGATTTAAGTACTCTTTGTATTAAATATAGGATAACTTTATCATAACCTATAACTAATTTACATAGATTTAGTTATCATACTAGGATTTACATAAATATACACATAGTCCTTTTTATATGGGATTCATAGTTTTAACTGATAAATATGCATAGTTCATACATATATATTCTCACAGTTTTTTAAAATAAAGGTACACAATCCTTTTTATAGATATATAAAACTCTAAATGAACTTAAAAATAAGTAATACATAAAAATTATAAATCAATTTGTTCATTCAATAATTTAACTTAGACTTCATGTTTATACCCTCAATAATTCAAAATATACACACAGTCCTATGTATTAGATATATATGCTTAGAATTTTGATATATATATATATATATGAGTTTCCCAGTAAAACTTATCATCATATATATTGAAACTATCTGCCATGTCATATAGTTCTTGAGCTAGGGTAGTTTGCCATCACAAAAAATAAACCCATAAAAACGTATCAGATGCACACAAATAGTAATAGTTTGTATTCATGGAATTTATATGATATAGGTTTAGTGTTTTGGATGGTTGAGCCATCCAAAAGGATAAACATGTATCCATTATAAAATTCAATCTTTTCTAAAACACTAAGAGACAACCTTATACACAGAATTATTCTGAGTTAAAAAATAATAAAATAACATCACCAACCTTTTAATAGCTTCCAGATGAAACTGTATTAACCATAAAATTCCTTGCATTTATCTCTCTCTTCTCTTCTTTCTTCTCTTCTCTGTGTCATGACATCCTCTTCTCCATGTCCCCTCTTAGCCTTATTTTTCCATCCATATTTCTCATTCATGCTTTACATGCAATTGTTAGCACGAAGCTCACAGTTCTCCATGAATAATCCCCATTATCCACTAAAACTAAAACTAATCCTAGTTAAATCCATTTTGACATATTCAAGAAAGATATAATTCTCTAAAAAATTCCCCCAAACATTTTAATCTCTTAAATCCTGCATGGTCTTTTTGACGTTACATGCCCATGTATCAACTTCATAAAATTCCACTATTGATATTATTGTGAATGATAACTAACACTTCAAACATCACCATTGACTATGCATTCAAATAATGATTAGGTTTAGTTCATAGGATAACTTAGGATAAAAATAAAATATTTTTTATAACTTAGTAAAGATAATCAATCATTATGACTTTGAATAATAAAGTGACTAGTATAAAGTCAATTATATTCTTTTAACTAAAATGGTAAATCACATAATTATTATACCAAAACATAATAGTATTGTAAAAATGTAGTCATTATTATTTCGACTTTATATAAACTATCCAATGTCTTTAGTTATCTTATATATATTAAGGCATTAAGCCATATAATGATAGTTCTTGAATATCATAATGATAACTAGCTAATGTTCTAGAACATTATAAAGACATTCTGGTTAGTCTATAGACAATAGTAAATATATACTAACAAATATATTTACCAAATCATAAAAACAATATCGCCCATAATCATGGATTTATTAACATGATATGATCAAAATCAGCATTAGGTACTCAATCAAATTTCTACATCTATAATGCAATCACACAAAAATTAGATCATCATAAGCATTAAATTGAACTAAATCATAACTAACACTCATAATCAATTATCTAAATGAAAATAACCTGAGAGACATATTAAATCTAACAATTCAAATAATGCATATAATGAGTGTTATCTATTGTGGTGTGTGCATAAGTTCTAGCCATTCTTTGATGATGCTCTTTCTCTATTATGCTTTGAGGGATGGGTCTATCCTGCATCCAAATAAAGATAAAAAGGTAGTTAGACCATAACATCATGATATATATCATAAAATATTATTATAAAAACTAATCAACATGATCATAATGTAAATAATATACAAATATAGGTAACTCATAGTATTTTAATCATGTAATCAAATCAAGGTACGACTATCCCATAATAACATATACTTACAACTTAGTTAAATAATAATTAATTAATATAACAACCATAATAGCCATAAATAATTAGGTAAATTAATTTAGTGAGAAATCTAAATGTGACATCTTTCCCCCTAAATTTGGTCATCATTTTGATGACAATTATTCAAACACCAGTTTTGAATTAAAAAAATTATTCATCAAAAAAATAAACATAGTATGAATCATCAAATCAAGCAAAACAAATGTGGAAATATTTTGTATAACTCATCATAGCCTCCTAAGTAGAACTCTCCTCAAAGTATTGGTTCTATATGACCTTGTGCTATGATACTTCTCTATTATACAAATGAAGTTTGAGAGTGTCAATTACTCTGATTGGTTCTACCATGACCATCCCAAGGTCTAGAACCTACAAAGCATTCAAATCCAACACATGTGAAGGATCATTTATATACTTTTTAAGATAAGATACATGGAATACATTATGAAATAAAGCTAGGGCTGATGGCAATGCAAGCCTATACACTACGTGATTGACCACTTTTAAAACCTTGAAGGGTCCCACATGTCTTGGTGAAAGTTTTGTTGACTTCTTGACTTTAATCAAGCTTTTATATAGTTTAACCTATAATAAAACTTATAACCTTTTAAAAATTCCCTAGCTATTCTCTTTAGATCAGCATAACTCTTTTGCCTATCATTGGCCTTGATGAACCTCTGCTTGAATGATCAGACTTGATCTTCCATTTTTGAAAGCATATCAGGACCAAAGACTACCCTGTCTTCCAACTTGTCCCAATTGATTGCTTTCCTACATCTTATTCCATAAAATAATTCAAATGGTGCCATCTTCAAAGAAGATTGGTATGAGTTATTTTAAGTAAAATCAACCAATAGAAATTACTCCTCCCACTTGTATTGATCATCCATGCAATACATATGAAGGATATACTTTAACACCTAATTAACTTGCTAAGTTTGACCATCAGTCAATGGGTGATATGCAGTGTTGAAGTTTAGTTACATACCCAAAGTTGAATTCAAAGTTAATCAAAACCTAGAAGTCATCCTCAGATCAAATCTAAAGTGATCTCTAAAAATCCATGCAATCGATACACTTCCTTTACAAATATCTTTACAAGAGTAAATGCATCATATCTATCAAATTATGTGGTATAAAATGATCTACCTTGGTTAGTTTATCAACTACAACCACGATCATGTCATGCCTATTTCATGACAATGATAAACCTTGGATAAAGTCCATACTGATCACCTACCACTTCCATTCTATTATATCAAGTGGATACAATAATCCAATCAGATGCACATGTTTAGTAGTCACACATTAACATTCCAAATAATAATACAAAGTCCATTGCATCTTTCTTGATTCCCTTCTAGAAATAAAGTGGTTTAAGCTCTACCATGAGCTTGGTTACTCCTATATGTCCTGAATATAAGGCAATGCATAGTTCCTTTAACACTATGCTCCTCAGATTCTCCCTATCTAGTACATGCATCCTTATATTATATCATAAAAGACCATTTTTTATCCTTTATACCTAGGATTTTGAGCATTTTCAGATAACACTTTCCTAACCTGATCAGAGAATTCATATCCTAGCTAGAATTTGATCACTTGATCCTTGAAAGTACTCTTGATAGTAGACACAATTGTTATGTACCTCATATGACTTAGGGCATAAACTACTTTATTTTCCTTGGCTTTGATATATTTGATATCAAAAGCATAGTTAGAAAATAAATCTAACCAACACCTTTGATGAACATTTATATTTAGCTGGTTGAAGATGTACTTGAGTCCAAACTTATCAATCTTGAGCTCAAACAGTTTTCCCAATAAATAATGCCTCCAAACTTACAAAGCATGAATAATTGTTAAAATTTATAGGTCATAAGGGGAACTTTCACCTCATAAGGCTTCAGTTTCCTTGAGTCATAGGTTACCTTTGAACTGTCATGCATAAGGACTCCTCTAAGTCCATCCCCAAATACATCTGTGATAACTAAAACATGACCATTGGGATTATGAACTCTTAGTACTAGTGTTGAAGTAAGCCTCATTTTCAATTATTGAAAAAATACTTCACACTTATTTGACCAAATAAAAATTTAGTTATTACGCTACATAGAGGTAATTATATTAGCTATCTTAGAAAATTCAAAACAAATTTCCTATAATAGCCCACTAATCCCATGAAACTCCTTACCTCATGGACATTTTTATGGTGCCAACCACTCCATAATGACCCTTATCTTTGCCAAATATATATAAATACCATCCATAGAGATAATATGTCCTAGATATTTAACTTTCTTTTGTAAAAATTCACACTTTGATAACTTATCGTATAATTTGTGCTTCTACAACCATTTCAAAATCAGTTCTAGATGTTGTAGATGCTCTTCTTCATCTTTATAATATATAAGAATGTCATCTAAAAAGACCAAAATAAAATGATCTAGATAATCTTTGAACACACTATTCATTAGATTCATAAATATTTCAAAAGTATTTGTCAACCCAAATGGTAACACTGTGAACTCATAGTGCCCATATCAATTTCTAAACATTGTTTTTGGAATATCCTCATATTTTATCTTTAGTTGATGATATCCTACTCTAAGATAAATCTTAGAAAATATTGTTTCCCCTCACACATGATCAAAAATATCATCTATGTGAGGTAGTGGATATCTATTTTTGATAATCACTTTATTCAACATCATATAATCAATACAAAATTGAAAAGTACCATCCTTCTTCTTGATGAAGATAACTAGTGCACTCCATGGTGACATACTTGGTTTAATCAACCCTTTTGACAATAATTCTTGAAGTTGAGCCTTCAATTCAACCAATTCAATGGTTGGCATTATATATGGTGCCTTAGACTAAGGTTTTGATCTAGGTATGATATCAATAGAGAAATCAAACTCATGTTTAGGAGGTAATCCTAGAAATTCCTCTAAAAACACATCATGAAAATTTCTAAGAAAAGAGTAATCTTAAAGGGATGGTTCCTTAAATTTCTCCATTTCATTTATCTTCATGATAAATGTTTGGCAACATTTTCCTTGAGCCTTCTTGACTTGCATTTCAAAAATCTACCTAAGCCTCAACTCTCTTTTCTCACCCTAAATTTTTGTCAGATTTATAAAATTGTGTAGATACTCAACCTTCTTTAGATAGTAGTCAACCTTGAATTTATGCTTTGTAAGACAATTTACTCCTAGAATCACATCATATGACCCTAAAGGTACTACATAAAGAGCTACTACTATTGTGAATTTGGGAAACCTAACCTCAACTTTAACTAAACAGTTGCCAACTTTGACTTTTAACTTATTCCTATATTGTACCGATCATGCATTTACCATTACTCTATCTTTTCTAGATAACTTATTTAGAATTATAGGAGCTATAAAAAATTGTGTATCCCATGTATCTATCAAAATAGAAACTATATGTTCAAACAAAATACTTGATATTTCTATGGGTGAACCTTGGAATTTGGCTTGTCGATTGTCAGCTATCACATAAATACATTTCTAAAAAGTTTCCTACTAAGGAGAAGAATATTTATTCCTTGACTTATCCTAAGTACACTCATAAGCAAAATGGTCACCTCTACAAATGAATTAACCTCTAGGTGGTCCCTTCTTGTCAGACTATTGGTTTTCTTTGAAACTACCTTTGAAACTATTACCTAGTTTCTTGTTACCTAAACCACTATTGAATCTTGCATTTTGAATCTTGAACTAACTCTTGGAGTCTCCACTCCTCTATTTCCAATTATTTTTTAAAGTTGGTTTAGAACTTCCAAACTTTTTTTTAAACTTATCTCTAACATGAGCAAGAGATTTCAACTTTTGTTCCTATTTGATTGTCTTCTCGAAGACTTGATTCATGGTAGATGGCCCATAAAATTACACTTCACCAATCTAGAGTTTTAATCCCATGATGAACTTATTAATTTTGAGCCTATCATCTACCTGATACTGAGGTACATACTTCAAAATTTTGGTGAACTATATAAGCTTTTGGTCAAAGTATAAATGTGAAAGCCACCATGATTTGAACAATGTCATAAATTGCTTCCATGCAGTGGTGGTCAAGTTAAGATTCATTTTTAACTTTTTATTAGCTCACCATGTAGTTGTTTCACCAGCCAATTGGTAAGTTCCCCAAACTACTTTGGTGACTTCATAGTAGTTTCAAATCTTGAAATTATTCTCCATCTCCCATAACAGTTCTATCGAACTTAGGTGGATTCACCTTTTTCATATCTCTGGCCAAGTCTATAGCTACATTGCTCTTGTGTCCTAAGGTACTTCCTCATATCTTTACTCTTGATGGATTTCCTACTCAATAGGATGCTCTTCAAACACATATTGATGGGTTTCATCCTCATGCCCATGAATTTAATATTCTAGGGATATAATTCGGTCCTTAGTTTCATTCATGGATGTAAGAATCTGATCCAAATTTGTTTCTTGCTCAGCGGTAAATTGGTTAGGATCAAACAAAGGTTTGTTATCACTAACATTCAAAGGAGCCTCAATAGATTCTTTGGTTCACACCATTATCCTTTTTAATAAATACAATGATACAAAAAAAATAGTGGATTCATTAATTCCTAGAGTTTAAGCCAAAACTTTGATACCACAATGTAACATCCCCACTAGGATTTACTAGAATAACATAACAATTTTTTTAATTAATTTTCATGTATTCTTTCATTATTTCACCATGAGAATCTAATTTTTGACCCTAGTATAACACACTAAGCATGTTAAACATAAATAAATATGTAATCTCAATTAGTTACTGATCACTAACATCATTTGAAACAAAACATAACTGCATATAAAAAGTAATTACATATTTCAACCATGACTAGTACAATAATATAGCCACCATTTTCAATGTACAAATGATAAAATAATTACATTTGCATTAATAATATTATTTCAATAATAAATACAATACAAGATCTACAAGGCTCCATGGAGCATGAGTCTCATGAACTCCAGTATCTATGGTAATCTCAAGTGTAGTCTCTAGATAAGTACTATTGTGTGGAGGGAGACCATCATCTGAATGATTTTCCACACCAACCATGGACCATCTATCCCTCACATAATCCTCCAATCAGGGAATGTCTCTCCCTTCATAGATGGGTAGATAGTGATAGTGCAGGAATCTAAAGAGACAAGCTAGTACTAGTGTGCTATAATATATCTAATACATGATGTATACCATAAATTAAATACATTATAAAATCATGTCACATAAACATATAAATCATATATATGAAATGACAATTTTTAACTAAACATTATTTTGGCCAAAATTTTCAAATAGTTAATGATCTCTATGATCAATTAAAATCACAAATGCCACTTGATCAGATTACCTTCATCTAGCATTGGTGATGCTAAGTAAGCTAGTGAAGTCCATCTCAGTGCTTATTTAGTACCAAAAATATGAGATTTGGTTAATATAATATATAACCAATAGATTCATGCAGATTACTTGTTATCAGTAAGCATTAGACATGTTAAATATAGAAATAATCAAAGTACATATATTTAGTCCATCAAATATATGCAATAAATCTAATTATATTATTTGTCACATAACTAATAAATATAAAAAAATTATAGTCTATACCAACTAGGTATAATATATACTTAGACTGCATGCTTCTAATTTTTGTAAGTAGATTCAAATGTAGTATATTCTATAACAAACAACAATATCATAGTATATTATTTTATGTACATGTTAACCAAATTTGACCCAAAATAAAATTTGGGTCAAACCCTACTATTTTAAAATTTTAAAAAAGGTTTAATATGTCCTAGGGGGTCCCCTATTATCCTACATGTCTCACTTGCCCTTCCCCTAGTACCTGTTGAAGCTCATTCTCTTGGTACTGGCCTAGTCAACAAAAGTCAACATTGGTCAACTATGGTCAAAATTAGTCAAAGGCTCAATTTATTTTGGAAATTTCATAAAATGGTTTTTGATAGGTTTCAATGTGTTTACAAGTCATAAAGTGACCACTTGCTAGGTCTCATGTGCTAAAAGGGTCATTTGGCCACCTTTTTTGCTTAATTAAATGACTTTTAATGACTTTAAAATTAATACATTTGTCACCAAGGTGGATGGAAAAGTGTAAAAGGTCAAATGACGTTATAATAATGTCAGGTGGTAGTTACAAGTTAGTTTATATAGGAAATGATAGTTTTCCCTTGAAAATAGGCTTATCTCTAGCACTTATACGGACTTCTCAAGTGCACTTGTAGCTAAAAACATGGTGGTGTGACTCTTCACCTCCCCAAAGGTAATTTACATATTTTTATTTAAAATATTTCATAAAAAGGTTCATCTGCAACTCATTCTCCTTCATTTTCACTTGGCAAGCCAAGGAAGGGCTTTTTTAAGCACTCAATATAGAAGCTACAAGTGGAGTTAGGAGAAATGATTCTATAGGTGGATATTACTCTAAGTTAAATTCACATACATAATAAGAAGTATTATATTCATGTCTCCTCCTTCATGAACAATCACTTACATCCTGGGTAGTTTTTTGTGAAATTGCATCCAAGAAAGGTATAAGTTTGAATTAATTTCTTGTTTTTAGGAACCCATGGAGTTGTGTGAGTTTGATGGAGTGTTTTAAAGTGGTAATAAGTTCCTATCCATGGTTTTTTAATCATTTAACACTTCTCTTTCAATTCCAATTCCAAATTGTGCTTGTTTCTCAAAGTTTGCATTCATGGGCATGCAACCTGAGTTTTGTAATGTAGAAGATGGTTCCATGGGATGATCAACATTCCTAGATCCATGTTTTCAAGGTATTTAATTCAATTCCATTATGATATATTAGTAAACTCTTTTAAACCAAATTGCCTAATTCCCATGTTTACTGCCTTATTTGCAAAATGTGCTCACAATTGCCTTCTCCAGGAGTTCAAAAAGTTGTACAGAGGTGTAAGTCATGAAATACATGGTGGAGTACATCTTGAGGTCTTCAAATTCCCCAAGGGTCTTAAATTTCATTCCATGGAATTTTAGATGCTATACAAGGTAAGGTTTTCACTTCAAATAATTAGTTGACTGTATTGGGTTCTCAGTCCCCAAATAGACCAAATAGAGATCCCTGAGCTTTTTTGGGATAATATATACCATGACAACAAAAATTTCCAATGGTTTTGATTGTCTTTTCTAGTATCCTTATCCACCTACAACATCTATGCCAATTTTGTGGGCCAAAAGGTAAGTGGAGATGATAGTTTTAAGGTCTCAAAGTTGCCAAAAATCCATTGAAAAGGGGTAGTGATATCTACACGATAGTGTTGAAAAGTGACTTGTACTTCAATATTTAGAATCCTAGACCATGCTACCAAGTTTTAACCATTCCAAATGATTCTAAAATATTCTCATAGCCAAAATTATGAATAAAAGGTGTAGTTTGGATTTTTGACCATTAATGCAACCTCCCTATCCATACAATAGGCTTGGGAACACTAACCTACAATAGGCTTTAGTAGGTCTCTACCTAAAGTGGGAATATAGTAGTCAAGCTGGAGGTTTAAAGTGAATGTGGATACTTTAAGGACACTAGGTTTTAAGTGAGTTTGATTATTTTTAATAACGTGACCTAATGGAACTCAAACATACCTATAGGCCCCTAAATCCATGAAAACACAGTCAGTCAAAAGGTATGTTGGCAATAAGGTGGAACTTTGAAGTTTGAACCTTAGGATGAGATTTCAAAATGGATACAAGATACATTATTTAAAATTGACCTCAAGGTGACCATGGAAAGCCTAAACATTTTATAGACTATACCTAATTCTTGCTAAGATGCATCCTACAGGCATGACAGACCATTATTGTCACAGTCAAGCAAGGTATTCTAAGTCAAGGACCTAAACATTGAGTTGATATGGTTTGAGGAGTTTTCAAGTGAATAACAAGCATGAATATGGTTTATGTCATAATAAACATGGAATAAATGTTGAAATCCATAAGTCAAGACTCAAACCACCTATAGGTAGGTCTGAAGGGGCTATCTTGGTCCACACAGGTAGTGGCCTAGCCTTGAGCATAAGGGATGCATTAGTGAAAAAGAGTGAGTTTGGAATTTATAAAATTATGAATGATAAATTTAATGAGATTTGAAAATAAAAATAGGTTTGTATGGTGTCCACAAGACTAAATAAAGCTCAAGGATCACCTACAGCCAAGCATAAAATAATGATTTCCCCTTGCTAGGCAGTTATAGGCCTAGTTCATGTTTTCAAGGCATAAACAAAGTGTTTTAAGGGATAAAATGTTTTTAAATGGTTTATATTGGTTTTTAGAGGCATGTATAATCCCTATATGTCCTAACCAATCTCAAATCAAACCCCTAAAATCTCCAAACCCTACTTAAAAAACCTACCCTGCATATAGCCTTTCCTAGAAGGTCTACCTTGGAAATTTGAGGAGATGGAGATATTAAAATTTGGATAAAGGGGTAAAATTTGATATGTATTATCCATATTATTAATATAATTTTATTCAATCATCAATTTTCCAAGGTCAATAATACAAACCCTCTCTATTTTATCTCAGAGCAAGGGCAATTTTACCTTGCATGGAGATGATAGTTTGAAGGGAAAATGGTGAAATGATGAACCAAAATGAAAGAAAGGAAAAAATTAAGGTTTTATAAGTTGTAAAACATCCCTAGAGACCTAAAACACCTTTATATAATCCTTGGAACAAAATAGGGTACCCTACACAAGGAGGCTTGCAGTCACCATGGCAAGGAATTGTAAGGAAGTAGCTTGGTAAGGAGGGTCATTTTCAATTTGGACCTTAGTTAAGATTTATAAGTGATCTGATCATGATTAGGGGATCATTTTATAGGTGTTAAATCATTTTAATATGAAAATAAATCCACTTAAGTCTTAATTTTGGCCAAGGGTGTAAACAGACCTATTGAAAAGGTCTAGGTCTAGTCTCAAAATAGGGTCACCCTTCATTTCTAGTTATAAAAGAGACATTATAGTGGTTGAGGCATGTTTATATGGTGATTATAAATGTGTATGAACTATTTTTTTTAAGGATATCCTTTCAAAATCCATTTTGGGTTTAAAAAAACTTTCACGGGCCTCTAAGAATGCACAAGAAGAGCTCGAATGCCAAGTTGGAGTGCTCATAACTTCCATGACCATTTGCATGGGACCATGAGATTTTTGGATAAGGTATAGATGGTCCTTATGGATCCATTAGTGTCATTTTGATGGATTTCCAATGTGTTATGGCTATTAATGAATGTTAAGAGGGCTAGTCACTCCAAAACCCTTGCCAACCTTATTTTAAGACCCAATGGAGGGAGGAAATGAGGTTAAAAGTGCCTCTAGATGAGTTAATTTGACCATAAGTATAAAATATAAGTTGTTTCAAACTCCATGATGGAAAAATGCATGGGATTATATTGTACAAAATCCATACAAGTGATGTATAAAATAGGTTTTCTTAACATTTTCTTGTGTTTCATAGGTCCTAAAGATGATCATGAGATGTCAACCACTTTGGAGGGTAGATTGGGAATTTAATCAAATCCTCATGCCATTTTTAGGGCATGGGAATTCTCACAAGTGTCCCTGCTAAGCCTCTTACTTTAGCCTATCTAAACTGGCATCTAGAATGACATAGTGAAGAGTATGATAACTCAAGTTTGGTGACTTTTAATGATGTTTCTAATGAATCCAAGAATATGAAGTGTCCTATCACATGCCACAAGACTCATGGTATGGATTAGTTAGGGAAGATACAAAGATTCTAGTACCAAGTGTCAAAACAAGCCTATTGGAGAGTGATCATGGTTGCAAAGTGATGATGAGCTTGTGTAAGAGAATGTCATGATCAAGAAAACTCCCAATGTAGATGGAATCATATTTAAAACTCCCTCTCATCATCACACATGAGACATTTTTCTATAACATGCCTTGGAATGTTCAAAGAAGCCATGATGAAGGCAGTTTCACAAAGGAATAATGATTTAGAGGACTGTTATGCCACACTTGGAGGAGGAGGCTAATGTGGGATGTGATTAAGTGTAATTCAATTTCATGAATCATTTTTCATTCCATCCACATGCCTTGTAACTAATTTTCACCTTTGACACTTGTCCTTGTGCCTATTCAACTTCTCTCTTCTCTCTCTTCTTCTAAATTCTATAAATATGAACCATTTTGGCTATTGTAAAGGATTCCAACTCTTGGTATGGCGAATCCCTACCAAAACTGTACCTTGATTTGCACTTAAGCTAATGAGAAGTAAGCTAGTTATACTTTAAGTCTATTTACACTACGTTATTGAAGTGATCCATATTGAATGTCAAGCATAGATTGAGTTCATCTTGTTTTCATGCAATCTTTGAATGTGTTGATGTAGATGACTTCTTTCCTAACAGTTTTCATGAAGTGTATATTGTTGTAATAGAATATTTAAGTGTGTATGATTTTGGTAGTGTCATATCTGACCTTCCCGTCACTTGCCTTCATTTGTTGAGTTGTTATTTTCCTTCATGAGAAACACTAATGCTAGGGAGCTCCATTAATGGTGTTGAGGCTAGTTTGGTTGTATTAGTTCATTATGAAAATTCCAAGTGTATGAATGGAAGTAACTCTTGGTGTATCACCCTCTAGTTTACTTTTCCTTTATGTATTTTTCTCTCCCTTTTCACCCATAATAGGTAGTTTTAGTAGCATAAGCACATCAATTCATATATAGGGATCTAGACCTTAATATCTAGAGGTCTACTTCTACTATAGGTGCCCCACACACCTAGAAGTATTCCCATGTTGGAAAAATCTTAAAGAGGCTTAAACAACCTCTTCTAGGGTGCAAGATTTGGAGACAATAGTACACATTACTCAATTACAAACAACCAGTCATAATAATTTTAGAGATCAAAATATCTTATAAACAAAGTCATACCTCACATGAAACATAATATTTCATTTGTACAACTTGTATTTTTAGGAGATTGTATGCATATAATGATAGTGTCCTACCCATCAGGATTCTATGACGTAACTTAATAGTCATCAACACCTATAATTATAAGCATACATGTCCTACATGTAATATATATATATATATATATATATATATATGTATATATATATATATGTATATATATATATATATGTATGTATATATATGTATATATATGTATGTATATATATGTATATATATATCTGTATATATATATATATATATATATATATATGTATATATATATATATATATATATATATGTATATATATATATGTATATATATATATATATGTATATATATATATATATATATATATATATATATATGTATATATATATATATATATATATATATGTATGTATGTATGTATGGGTACCTAAATCCTCATACATATATATTTCATATATACATGCACTTGTACATATTAAATATATACATAATATGTACTACATATAAGTATTCAATCACATATATAAATATTTTTTTGTATTTAACTAAAAGTCACTTAGTTTCTAACTAGAACTTCTTATGATTCTAACAAACCATTATAATTTATTTATTCACAAAATACATTCATGATTCATCATAGGATATCAACATTTCCAAAACCCTTGTTCTTGTTTAATTTTTCCATTTTAAAGTCATAATAAGAACCATTTAAATACTACTACCCTATTTTCCCCTAACTCGGGTCACTAAATTATATACCTTTTATGAAATGATGATAAATAGAGTACTATAATCAATTGACTATTCGTATCTATAATCTTGTTTATTTTCTTACTAGTAGGTTTTTATACTTTTTTGAGTTTTGCAGGTATCATCTAAATAAAGTTGACTCTAACTCAAATTCATGATAAATTGTATAACCATTGTACAGTCTTTATAATCATTTAAACTTATATATTTTATGCTTAGTTCAAACACATTAACATATGTATTATTCCAAGTTTGACCCTGTCAACTTACTAAAGGGTAGATGCACAAAGTTAGGGGACAAAAAATATGACAATATAAAATAGAAGCCATTTTCTGTAAAGGGTGTACACCCATGAAAAAAAAATGCAAAATTAGCAAAGGGTCAGTCCCAACCCTAAAGGGTGTATTCCCTTTGCAGTCCAAAGGGTGTACATCCTTTGGATAGGGTGTACACCCTTTACAAAGGGTGTATGCCCTTTTGAAAGACATGTTTTTTTTTGTTTTGTTTTATAATTAGAAGTATGTTTTTTGTAAGGATATATTTAGTATTGAAAGACATGTATTTTTTTTTTTTGCAATTAGAGGTTTTTTTTTTGCAAGGATATATTTAGTAAAATAAATTTTAAGTATAAGTTTACATATATTTTGTTTGCATGTATTTTTTTTATTTTTTAATTAGAGATATTTTGTTTGTGAGTATAAGTTTACATTTAATTTTATATTACATTTTATATTCTTATAATTCAAATTTATTTTACTAAATATAATAAATTAGGGCCACTCAACATCTTCTGAAATTGATTAGAAAGCTATAGGAGTTACCATTTAGAAGTTAGTTTTTCAAATTCCATTCTGGGCAATGCTTAGTTTTTAGAATTTTAGGATCCAAAGATAGAATGAAAAATGAGGTTATAAATCATGTTATGTATGTAATGGATCTATACCATTAAGGATTACATGTTTGTTTTATCTACTTAAGTATTCCCTATCTACTTTATTTACTTGAGTATGATCTACCTGATTAAATAATCAATCCATAGCTTAATATTAAGGAGTATGCCCTACATAAATACACAATCCATATCTTGATATTTACTATTCCCTACTAGTGTCAAATTAAGTGTTCCACTTACTCAACCTAGTCTACTTCAAGGTCCTCTAGAAACTTGCTTGTAATTGGGTATCTTCTAAACCATAAATTATCTCTTGGTATATCAAAAAAAATCTTCTAAGTATTGGTATTGAAATACTAATGACCATATTCTTTTGTATTATCTCTTGAATTATTAGCCTTTGTATTTAGATCAAAAGACACTTTCAATGACTTTAAATAGGGTACTCGGTCCCAAGATAGTAACTACCTTCAAGAAAAACCCTTCTTTGACTCTTAAAGCACTTAATTTTACATCATCACTTCTTTAAACAATATTATGATGGTTTCACCAATTATTTAATTCAAGCTTCTTAGTGCATGAAGAACTTTAACTCAAAACTTAGATGACAACAACTCTACCCTTTATAGGCCTATTAGGCCAAATTCTACCTCTTAAGGAATTGATACAAAGAGGTCTAAAAATACCTTATATTTTGGACTCATTAAATTCAAAAACTCAGTGAAAATATCAATACAATGATACAAAACTCATAGGTGTCATTACACATCCTCAAAATCCCAATTAGATCACCAAAGTGCCCAAAAAGTTGACTAAATCCTAAGCATTGTTATAGTTTTGTGTATAGATGTGTTTGGTCTTGAAAATGTGTTATTAATCTAATCTCATCAAATTATCCTTGTAGATATTTATAAATATGTTTGGAGACTATCTCTAAGGATAAGAAACTAATTTCCTTTATTGCTTTCTTAAGAATTATAATTCAATGGAAACACTACTCTTTAGGTCTGGATGGCCTAATCTACTTCCTTGGAAGGATATTGACTTAGCTTAAATTTAAAATGATTTGAATCACTTTAATTGTAAGTATTATATAGTTTTTACATAATAACATTCGACCTTCATAAGAGGTTTATACTCAATCAACAAAGTTGAAGATGTACTATACTTGGAGTTTGTTATCTTTGCCTTGGAATCTTCTTAGCAACCTTGTTCTCAAATTAAAAAATGAACTTTAATTAATGGGTCTATCAATATTCATAAATTAATAGCCTATATCATGCAACATATATAATATATATAGTAATGATACAGTCATTCATACATTACATCTACCACATACATTGTACTACATGTAGGTATTCGATCACTCATACATGACATCTTCTTGTGGTCATGATATGGTCACTCATATTAGATAAAAATATATCTAATAACTCTAGTTCACTCCATTTCAACCTAAACCATTAACCCCAAACCCCTAACCCTAAACACTAAACCTTAAACCCCAAGCCCTAAGCCATAAACCCTTAACCATGAACACTAAATAATATACCTAAACCCTAAAAACTTAATCTTAAACCCTAATACATTATCCTTAAACCAAAAACAATAATCCATAAACCCTAAACTATTTACCCTAAAAATATAAACTTAAAAAATTAAACCCTATACTTTATACCCTAGACCCTTAACCCTAAACCCCAAACCATAAACCTAAAATATTAAATCTTAAACCCTAAAACCTAAATGTAAGCCCTTAACCCTAAACCCCAATCCTAAATCCATAAACCATAAGTCATAAACCTTAAACATTAACTCCCAAACCAAAAATTCTAAACCCAAATCAGAAATCCAAAACATAAAACCTTAAATACTAAACCTAAATCTCTAAACCCTAAACCTAAAACCCAAAAACCCAAACCATAAACTCTAAACCATCAACACTAAACCCAAAATCCTAAACCCTAATCCCTAATCCTCAAAAACTAAATCCCAAACCCTAAATACTAAACACTAAGTTTCAAACCCCAAACCTTGAACTAAAACCCCAACACTAAAACTCTGAACCTTACACCCTAAACCCCAAACCCTAAGTGTGAAACCATAAACTAAAAACCCTAACCCCAAACACCAAGCCCAAAACCCTAAAAGCTAAAATATTGGTCCCTTGAGCTATAAACCATAAATCCCAAACATTTAAGTATAAAATATAAATAATAGGCCCTAAATCCTAATCCCTAAGCCATAACACTAAAACTTAAACCCTGAACGTTAATCCCTATACACTAAACCCTGAGTTGTGAATTTTAAACCATCAATCATAAACCTTAAACCCTAAATTTATAAATCCTAAACCTATAGCCATAAACCATAATACTGAGTTATTACCTATATAGAGAAAAAAGAGGGGTAATTGGCTAATCCATATCTTTAAAGGATCGGGGTCATTCTAACCTATATAGAGAAAGGAGTGACTAGGGACATTTTTAAAAAATGCTTGAAGGTGATCAAGATTATTTCCTAAATAATTTGTGGGTTTTTTAATTAATGGATCTATCAATATGCATTAATGGCTAGCCTTTAGCATTCAACCTATAGCATACATATAATAATGATATAGTCATTCATACATTACATATAGCCTATACCTAGTACTACATGCAGGTATGTTATCACTCATATGTGGAATATTCCTATATTCATGATACATCACTCATATCAAACACAAATTTAGCTAATCATCCTAATACACTCCATTTACACCTAAACCATTAACCCTAAAACCCAAACCCCAAACCCTAAACACCATAAACCTTAAATGTTCAACCCTAAACCTAAACCTTAAACACCATAAACCTTGAACACTTAACCCTAATACATTATCCTTAAATCCAAAATAGTAATACCTAAACCCTAAAACCTAGACCCTAAACATAGAACATTAAAATCTTAAACCCTAGACTTTATACCCTAGACCCTAAGCCCTAAAACCTAAAATTTAAGCCCTTAACCCTAAAGCCTAAACCATAAGCCTAAAATATTAAATCCTAAACACTAAACCATAAAAACTTAATCCTATACCCTTAATATTAAACGCTAAAGCTTAACCACAAAATTCAAAATCATGAACCTTAAACCCTAAACACTAAACCCCAAACCCTAAACCCAAACCCTTGACCCCTAAACTATTAACATTAAAACCTAATCATGAAACCCTAAGCACTAAACCCTAAACCTTGAAATTTGTACCCTAAACCCTAAACCTAGAACCATAAAACCTCAAACCCAAAACTATATACCCTAAATCCTAAAACTGGATAAACCCTAAACCTTAAAACCTAAATTCCAAAACCTAAACAATCAACACCAAACATTGAACTATAAAATTTGAACCCTTAACCCAAAGCCCTAAAAATGAAACCTATATGACAAACACTTAACATACATTATGGAGACCACACCACAAAGGAATGATGCAATCAATGGTAGTTCATCTCAACCCCCTCTCCACTTTCCTATCATAATTCTTACATAAGTGCAAAGATTCCAATGCAAAGAGAAAACATACCATAAAAAATTCAGTGGCACAAATTCTAATAATTTATACTCATGACCCACATAATTCTTTGATAATAACTCATAAACATGAGAATATCCAAAATTCTCTGGCCTTTTCACTCAATGATTTGGAAATAATTATGTCCAAAATAAGGATTTCACCTCATACAAATCAAGTGCAAAGAGGTAATTTTTGATCTATAATCATTTTTCATCATCCCTCATCATTCAAAATGAATTTTTTACATGAAATTGAAAAGAGGACATTATCTTATTTCTAGCATTTAAATCATTCAAAAATCTCCCTAGATTAATCCATCATGACCCTATCTAATCTACTAGACATGAATGAGAATAATCACCCTAGTACACTCCAATCAAAATAAAAGGAATTGAAACACCATTCAAGATTCATCTAAAAAATATATTATTTAGTTTTAAACAAATTTATACTAACTACTAGATTGGAACACACCCTACTAGATGAGGGAGTGACTAAGGGTGATGAAGGAGTGATTAGGTATGATGAGGGACAATGAGGGAATGGTTAATGACAATGAGAGATAAGGATAGATGAGGAGGGGATGATTAGGGATGATTAAGGATGAGGAGGTTTTATGAGGGAGTTATTAGGGATGATGAGGGATAATGAAATATGATGAAGGATTGACTAGGGATGATAATAAATGATGATGGTTAATGAGGGAGTTATCAAGGATGATGAGGGATGATGATAGTGTGACTAGGGATGATGATAGATTGATTAGGTATGATTAGGGTTTATGAGGTTTGATGAGGGAGTGTTTAGGTATGATCAATGATAATGATGGATGATGAGTGAGTGACTAGGGATGATGAGGGTTGATGAGGGATTCATTAGCGATAATGAAGGATGATGAAAGCCAATAAGGAAGTGATTAGGGCTAATGAAAAATAGTGAGGGAATGAATAGGGATGATAAGCTAATACAAAGGTCAATGAGGGAGTGATTAGGGATGATTAAGGTCAATGAGGGAATGTCCTATGTGCATTTGGAGTGATAAAATATGACTTTATTCTATGTGACTTTTGAATAATGCATGAGATTGGAATTGAAGAGTGCATGGATTGACCATCTATATGATATTTTTTTTAGAGTGAATGGTATATTTTTATAATGAATTTTAATTGTTTTTTTATTTATTCTATTTTGAATGGAGTCTATTAGGGTGATTAGTTGCATTCATGTCTAGTATAAGTTATCATATCATGACTACAAGTAGATGACATGTATGAGTGAATGCATGCATATATGTAATAAGTATGTCATAGATGTCATGTATGAGTGATTGTATCATGACTATAGGTATGTTAAAATTTACATGATACAAGGCAATCATTTATGCATATTGATAGACCCATTGATTAAAAAACCCACACATTATTTAAGAATCCACCTTCAAGCTTGTGTATTCAATTGGGTAGGGCATACTCAAGTAGGTGAAGTAGGTAGGGCATACTTAATTAGGTAAAACATGGGGCATAATCAATGGTATAGATATATTACATGTGTAACATGATTTGTAACCTCATTTCTCATTCTATCTTTTGATCTTTAAATTTTGAATACTAAGTATTGATTGGAATGGATTTGAAAAACTAACTTATAAATGGTAACTCCTACAACTCTATAATCAATTTCCAAATATGTTGAGTGGCCCTAATTTATTATATTTAGTAAAATAAATTTAAAGTATAAGAATATAAAATATAATATAATTTAAAATTAAATGTAAATGTATACTAAATAAATCCTTGAAAAAAAAATACTTCTTGTTATAAAACAAAAAATATGTCTTTCAAAAGGGTGTATGCCCTTTCAACATTTCAATATTTTTTTGCGTTTTCCATCCAAATTTGCCTTGGGTATAGGCTTGGAGAGATCTGAACCTAGCTTGAAATTGGTCATGGAGCAGCCCACTTAGTTTTTAGAAAATTTAGGAGTCTTTTTCATCTTTGTCGACACATCTGATCAAGTAGTTTTTATTATTTAAAAAAAAAATTATATGAATTTATAGAAGAGAAAGTGTAGTTTTATAATATATAATTTTTTTTAATGTTAGAGTATTATTTATAATTATTTCTTAACTTATACATAACATACCTCATTATGGACTATATACATATTGTCACAAATTCCCTTATAAATTTTTGAATATTAATCAAAAGTTTATGAAACTTATATCTCAATAATATACACATTGTCAACTATGCTTTAAAAAAATGATTTTCATGAAGTTAAGGTCACAAAGTTGTGTTCATACACTTGCAGTTTCAATTTTCTATCTATCTTTACTCGTAAAACTCTTTAATATATATATATATATATATATATATATATATATATATATATATATATAATAATAATAATAAATATTCTCAACAATATTCAACATTTCACCTATCCATATATAAGTTTAATAAAATAAATTCAATTATTTACTCAAAAAAAGTGAGTTTGTACACATGTAATCTCCTTATTTTTTACAAAAAATGACCAACCTATTGTCATAAATGCATCTATTTCACACACTTTTATCATCTATGTATTGAAAAAAATATATATTTAGAAACTAAATTCAAAATGCCACAATTCACGTTCTTATGTTATTGTCAAATTCATTTTCAAAGTGTCTCTAATATTCTCTCCAAGTTTAACTATTGTTATTTTAAAAAAAAAATTGTTGCTTTATACCCCCCCTTTTTCCCCCATTATCCTACATCTACCCTAATATATTTAAAACTCATATACATATAGATATGTTACTATTTTTCATACAGTTTTTGAAGCAGATATCCATCTGCATAAACAATATACAAATCGTATGATCTATATATTTATGTATGTGAGATCCTAGTTAAATTAATATCCAATTCGATGCCAATATCCACCATGGATTAACAAATGTCAAACTAGTTATAACAGTTGTCTCACAATTTTTTATAATTAGAAACTCAAAGTTAAGATATGATTTAAGTACTCTTTGTATTCACTCTAGGATAACGTTATCATAACCTAGAACTAATTTACATAGATTTATTTATCATAATAGGATTCACATGAATATACACAGTTATTTTTATATGGGATTCATCATTTTAACTGATAAATATACACAGTTCATACATATATATTCTCATAATTTTGTAAAACAAAGGTACACAGTCCTTTTTATAGGTACATCAAACTCTAAACAAAATTCAAAATAAACAATACACAAAAATTCTAAATCAATCTATTCATTCATCAAATTAACTCAAACTTCATGTTTATACCCTCAATAATTCAAAATATACATACAATCTTGTGTATTATATATATATATATATATATATTCTTAGAATTTTGATATATATAACTAACAATACTCTTTAAAAATATTATGATCAACCTTTTGGGTCTATGAAACTATTAGCCACCTTTACTAAACACTTGATTTTCCCTTAGAGATGTATGTAGGTCAATTTATCACGGTTTGAACCAATTGTGCATGAAAATATAGGTTTTTATTGACCGGAGAAGGGTCTCTTTGAGTCTTTTAATTTCAAAAGAGATTGAAAACAAAAATAATGGTGTATTGACCTCTGCACAATGTTATTACACTTTTTCCAATCAACCTTTACTCTGTACACCATCTCTATTCAACATTCTCAACCATATCTTGTTTGTTTGTATATTGAAACATAGTTAGCTACAGGCCTAGGGTAATTTTAGAGAAATTATGATGTATTAAAATGCATTTGAACTCATAAATAACCTTATTAATAATTAAAATATCACTTTATACTAATACCATCTATATTTTCAACTCAGTTTACAATTCACAAAGAGAATACATTCAATCCTTCTTATTCATAGAATGCTAACAATATAGGGTGTGCAGTCTGTATCAGAGTTTTCATCCAAATTCATGACAATAACTTGAGAAAACATAAATAAATGAATTAAAAAAATAAATTCACTTTACCAACATGCTAAGATCAAAAAAATTTCCTTGTTATAACACTATGTCCATACTCTATCTTTGGCCTATTCAACTTCATAGCATACACAAGAAACTTAGACTTTTGAAAATAGTTTTGTATTTCAACATGAAGAATTGTCCATACATTTTATTGGGGTTAATATTATTTTAATTTATAATCCAACACCTTTCCTCTTCAATACAAAAAAAAACAAGTTCAATATCTTTGATTAACAAAACTATCCTAACTACCTTAACTTCGTACTAACGGTCACTAACAAGAACATTTTTCATCATGGCACAATCAACAAGATTGATTGTCCATACAAGTGTGACCAATGGCCCATGTTAAAGGTATATGGTGTCCTTATTAATGCTTCCTAACCATTGACAAATTCAAAACTTCTTGACAACCTCCTACAACACCCATTCTAGACTAAACTATTTAAATTTTCAAATATTGTAAAATGGCAGGAATATGCCACTATGACTCTAATTTAAATTATAAAGATATCCTAAGACTCATAATCAACATAAAATGACTATAATGACTCCCTAATGACTAAAATAATGAAAATGGACTAATATTTACAAAGATAGTGATGCTCCTACATCATACTATCGAGGAACAAATTAAAACTTTCCTTGAAAGTTATAATTGGTTTGACTTTGATGTTCTTGTTCAACACCTCTAGTTTAATGGAATATCCTCCTAGATCCCAAGGTATATTTGAGACACATATACCCTTTTGATTCTTTTTAAAACTTATGATGGCTCTTCCTTGATTCATCTCTCTCTTGCTTCCTTCTTTAAGGTCATATTCTTGCATAGTGATCTCCCACTTGATCATCTTTAGCACCTTTTTATTCTCCTACAACCAACCTACACTTGGAACACACAAGTCAATGAAAACAATATCTTGCTTGTCCTATTAGAAACTATGCTCTTTCTTATGCATGCTTATTCTCTCTATGCTTGGTTCTAATACTGTTGAGAGTAATAATATTTATTTCTTCTTCTCTCCTTCAAACCTCTCAATCTCTTCAACCTCATGAGCCTCCACTTGTTGTTCACTCTTCACCTAATTATTCTCTTCTCCCTCCATAGCCAATGCTCTCAACATACCCACCTTCTCAACAAATTGGTATATATTCTCCTTGTGGTGTATGAATGATAAGTGCTTTGACAAACTTGCAAACAATCCTTCTACCTATTTATCTTAGAGTAACTCACCTTGTTGGTTTGACTATAGCTATGTCTTGTTGCTTGCAATCAACTCCTTAGAAGGCTTTTCAACTACTACCTCCTCTTCTTCCATTGCTTGGACATCTTGTACTTCACTTTGGCTCTTGCTCTCCTCTATGAGAACTTATTTTAGCACTCTTCTTTATTTGTCAATTCCTCCATGACTTTATAGGTTTTTAGATTTCTTCTCTCTTCCTTTATTAAATCAATCAACTTTTTCCTCCTTCTTTAAGTTTTGACCATTTTTTGCCCAACAAGCCAAAAATCGGTCCCCTTCTGTCCCTACTGCTCTAGGCCATTTCATTTTCTGATTTTTCATGAATCTATTCATTTTTATAAACTTTTTAGAATTTCTATGGACTCTACAGGTTTTGAATTTCTACGGACTCTGCAGGTTAGTCTTTGGCACATGAAGGATCAGTTCAGAAGAGTTTCAGGTTTTGCAAGTCTTCTTCAGGCTCTGGTCTGAAGGAAATGAAGAAGTTTGGCATCATTGAACCATTGAACCTGGTTCAATGCCTTGGTTCAATGCCTAGTTCAATCACTCGGTTCAATCTACCTTAGTTCAATGCCTGGTTTAATCAGCAGTTTAATTGCTCCTTTTCAAAGCCTGGTTCATCACTTCAAGTCCATCGCTTCATTTTTTAGGCTTGGTTCAATGCCCTTGGTTTAACACCTTTGGTTTAGCAGCTTTGGTTCAACATGGGTTCAACGTTTAAAATTCATCGGTAAAGTTCAAGGCCTTGGTTCAATGGTTAAAGTTTAACGGGTTTTGGTTCATCGGCACGCAGCTTTGAACCAGTTCAAAGGGTGGTTCAATGGGTTGGTTCAACAGCTTGGTTCAAGGGTGTGCCCTATATCTGGAGGGTAGCCAAAGGTCTAGAAGCCCTTGCAGAGGGCAGAGAGAGTTTCAAAGAGCCTAATAGAGAAGACAAAGAGTGGCCAATTCTTGCAGACTTTTATCCGCAGGGAAAAAGCTTGAAACAAAAGCTCGCGAAGCAGAAAAGACATAGAAAAGGACCCAATGGATTTTGCCGAGGACAGTGACATCCTGAAATCTATCAAATTTAATCAAGTGAACTAGCCGTTGGGTGACAGCCGCATGAATGTCAATTTTAACATAGAGAAATATCTATTTGTCTTTGAACTATTTGAGCACCAAGCATGAAAGGAGCTCGAGCAATGTAGCGACTCACTAGAAGATCACCCCTGAGGGCTGGAAGAGTAGGAAGAAGATGAGCAAAAATGACAAAGTAATTTAAGTGGCAAAGAGATGGAGAGTTATTGCAGATGAGCGGTGTGACCTACTTTTCTCCAAGTTGGCATTGATGAGGGGACAAACTGCAGTCTATTTACAGAAAAGAGGCACGGACATGCCCTTACATTAATGCTTGAACACCAAATTCAATTTTGGTGATGGTACAACATGGTTCCAGTAGGCCTCTTCTGAAGGATGACATCAGTAATAGTGGCTTTCCTCTTCTTGATGTGTTCAGCGCACATGGGCCACTTGCATAAAAGAGCACCAAAATCTTTCCCAGGAAGCGCCAAGTTGCTCTTCCTCTTCCTATATATTGTAAACTTCTATTTGGAGAAGGAATTGACTCTCAGCCTTAAGGCAAAACTCTGCCCAAAAATCTCTCAGGCTTGTATTGCAGAGCTCTACCAGAATTTTACCTTGAATCAGAACTTAGCTATTTTTACCTCCATTCTGAGTTTTGCATCTTTAGTATGTGTATATGCCTTGATTCTGTGTTAAGTCATTTTCTTAAATGCTTTTGCAGAATGATTTCAGCATGTCTGGTGCATTTTTGAGTTTCCTTTTATATGTCTATCAAAAGTGTCCCTAGAGGAGTGTAGGTGAAGTGGATAGGCTGCTGCAGTGTGTCCCAAAATGCCTCTAGTAGTTATTTCCTCCCTGTATCTCCATGGACCCCTGACCCATTGATGCAGAAGGTTTTCTCACTTCAAATGAAGTGTATAGGTGCTTCCTTTTGGTGAAAAGTGTATATTCGGGTTAGGTGGATCACTTTTTTTGGTGTATCACCTTTTCTTTTTTTAGGCTTAGGCTTTATTTTCAGCATCTCCTTCTCCCTTTTCATCCCCCCCTTTTTTACATTTATTTTTTAGCAGTAGGAGAAACCAGGGCCTAAATGATACATGAGAGGGAGCTAGCCCTTATCTAGAGACTCTCCCCTCCAGCTTCACCGGTCCCACAGGTGAGAGGGGAGTTTCCATTGTTGTGTGAAGAAGGCAAGAGCTCGGCCTCCTGCCAAGGGTGCAATCTTCTGCATCAACATTAATTAAGTGGTATTATAGGCAATTGTACCTTCTTTTTCATTATCAACCCATTCCATGAGATTTTTATATTTTATATCATGAATTTTATCAAGGCTATATATTGATTTATCTCATTCATATCTCTTTAGAAGTCTTCTTCTTGTTGCTTCCTTCACAACTCTCTTTCCCTTTGCTTTCTTAGTGGGTCCTTTGTTTTAGGTAGCTCTCCAATCATTCTCTTTACTATTTTTACTCTCTTAAGCAAGTCTATTGCACCTTGATCCATCCCTTATCTGCTATCTCTCCTTGGATTAAATTATTTTAAAATTCACTTTTATGTTTCTTTGTGAGTGTCTTTAGCTCCTTATCTCTTCTTAAGCCCCTCTTGGCTTTCAAACTACCTGACCAACTTCTTTTAATCACTTGCAATCTTTTTTAGTAACCTTTCAAGTAACTTATAGCATTCTTGCATAAACTATCAAATAAATAAACTAAAAATTAAAAAAAGATATGTACTTTTCCTTCATGCATACCTTCTTCACCTACTTCCCAATGACCTTCTCACTCTGATACCAAATGATGTAGAGAGTAATCAACTTATTTTATACTTTGCCTTTGTTCTTGTTTCACTTCTTGAATAATAGCTCATTGATACAACATACATTTAATGGTTCTTGAGTTCATAGGATTATTTTATGGTTTTTATCATCTTATACATGATCATTATGATATTTTTAAACATCTAAATTCATTCATAACCTTCTCAAAGTAATAAATCACCTCTACACAACTTTTGCCTCCTTTATGCTCAGTCCTAGTAACCTTTTTTAAGGCATTTTTTGCATGTATGGATGTGTACAAAGGGATAAGGTAAACATAACTCTTGATCCTTATACCATTTATATATATTCTACTCTATATGAATTTTCATGACCTAATTCCACTTATAAGAACTTATTTTAGACCTTTTTAGGTCACTGTCGAGGCCTAATTAGGCCTATACTAACCTATTTCCTCTTAGTCCTCTGTATTTGTATATTCCAATACAAAATCAAATAAAAAACCCTAAATATATTTAATAACATTAATATCTCCCAAATGACCAAATTTTTCTTGATTCCATCAGTTGAATTATTTTATACAAGTAATTTTCTATCAAAACCCTAGTCCAGGGTTAACAGACTCTACATGAGGTCGAGAACATATAAAAAGCTATGTGAACTATAAAGACTCTTTAAAATGACTAATATCAACCTTTGGGTTCTATTAAACTATTATCCACCTTTACCAAACATGTGATTCACCCTTAGAGATGTTTGTAGGTGAATTTATCATGGTTTGAACTAACTGTGCATGAAAATATAGGTTTCTATTAACCTAAGAAGGGTCTCTTTGAGTCTTTTCATTTCAAAAGATATTGAAAACCAAAATATGGGTGGATTAACCTCTAAATAATGTTATTACACATTTTCCAATAAACATTTACTCTATACACCATCTCTGTTCAACATTCTCAACCATATCTTATTTGTCTGTATATTGAAACATACTTAGCTATAGGCCTAGGGTACTTTTAGAGAAAGTTTTATGTATTAAAATGAATTTGAACTTATCTATAAAATTATTAATAATTAAAATATCACTTGATACTATTCCCATCTAAATTTTCAACTCAATTTACAATTCACAAAGAGAATACATCCAATCCTTCTTATTCATAGAATGTTAACAATACAGGGTGTGCAGTCTGTATCAAACTTTTCATACAAATTCATGAAAGTAACTTGAGAAAATTTAAATAAATAAATGAATAGAATAAATTAACTTTACCAACATTCTAAGATCAAAAACTTGTCCTTGTTATAACACTCTATCCATACTCTACTTTGGCCCATTGAACTTCATAGCATACACAGGAAACTTAGACTTTTGAAAATAGTTTTGTATTTCAACATGAAGAATTGTCCATACATTTTCTTGTGGTTCATGTTCTTCTCATTTAAAATCCAAGCCCTTTCCTCTTCAATAAAAAATAAAACAAGTGTAAGATATTTTATTACCAAAACTATCCTAACTACCTTAACTTCCTACCAATGGTCACTAACAAGAACATTTTTCATCATGGCATAATCAACAAGATTGATTTTTCATACAAGTGGTACTAATGACCCATGATAAATATTCATGGAATCCTTATTAATTATTCCTAACCATTAACATCTTCAAAACTTCTTGTAAACCTCCTACGACACCCATTCTAGACTAAACTATTCAAAATTTCAAATATTATAAAATGGCAAGAAAATGTCATTATGACTCTAATTCTAATTCTAAAGACATCCTAAGAATCCTAATCAACCTAAAAGGATTGTAATGACTCCCTAATGACTCAAATAAATGAAATAGACTCATTTACAAAGGTAGTGATGTCCCTGCATCAGGGAGTTAGCTCATAACATCATGATATATATCATAAAATACTATTGTAACAACTAATCAACATGATCATATTGTAAATAATATAAAAATATAGATAAATCATAGTATTTTAATCATGTAATCAAATAAACATATGACTATCCCATAATAGCATATGACTTACAGCTTAGTTAAATAGTAATTAATCAATTTAATAACCATAATAATCCATGGATAATCAGGTAAATTAGCTTAGTGAGATATCAAGATGTGACAAGATTAAAAGGGAGGAAATGTAGACACTAAAATTTGGTCAATACATACAAGTACTATGAATTTTCAATAATTTACATCTAGAAACTCTTAATATTTAATAACACTCTATTGGTGCATATTGTATTGGTCATATGTCTCTCCCTCTTACTTGTAGATTGATATTTTCATTTGGATTTCATAAGTGTTGTATCTTATTCAAATTCATATTTGTGTCACATGGATACCTGATTTTTTACCTCTTTAATCCTACTATTTTATTATTAACATAAAAAACTGATATTCAAGGATGAGCATGCCCTACATGTTTTTTTTATAAATCACAGTCCTATCTTAATGACTTTTTTGGTCCTTATTTCAAGTCAAATTTTGTTCAAGTCTCTCTTTATGACTTTTTATCCCTTTTGAGTCAGATTTAGTGTGATAAGAATTTTTTTAAGTTGATTTAGAACTCTTCTATATATAGATCCCTCTAAGAACTTTTTCAACTAGCAGTTATCTACCTAGCAAGCAAAATTGAAAAAAAACACATCATAGAAAGCTTTGCATAGATTTTTTGATAAGTTTTTATTGTTAAAATTAAATTGCATGCTTAGATCAAATGAGAACCTAGGTGGAAAATACTTTAGATTCATAGTGTAGATGATTCAATCACACACACACACACATAATAAGGGAGAATTACACTAGCATGGGTTATGTATGCAGCACTCATATTATGTGGATATGTTTTAGGGTAGCTTGATTATTCCCTTAACCCTAATTCCCCCCTTTCTAGTTGACTTCTATTTGGTATGTGAGTAGGAACTTACTAAGGTTTTGAGAAGAATAAAATATAATACACATGTCACCATATTTATGATTGCATATATGTAGTAGGTTAAAAATAATCTACATGTAGTCTATCATAGTTCTTTAGTTCACACATTTATTCCACAGTCAATGTAGATAAAACTATGCAATTAAGAAATGGTTGTAGACCATAGCTATCCAAATCAATTGGACGCATCCCAATAAATCAATTAGTCATCTTTATAAATCTAAGGGCATTTCAGTCAATGTCATTGTCAATCATAATCATCTATAAACCCATGTATCTAGATTACATATAAGTGTTCATTCATTTTTTTAATTTGACTAAAACCATAATTTTTCATATGTTTATAAATATATATTCATATGTGAATGCTTATTGTTGTACACTATATTTTTCTTAATTATATTGAAACCTCTTAGATAGGTCTATGCCTTAGATACCATAACTTAGATGCATTATTGCCCAAATAGTGTGGCATTGTCCATATTTTCTTAGAAATAATTATTTCAGACTGTGATATACTATCATAGTTACTTCAATGTTTTCTCTCATAAAATTAAAAAATTTACTCATATTTGATAGATATCTATATAAATCACCTAGAATAGGGGTATGTGAAAAGCATATGTTCACATTTTTCACAATTTGAACCAGTTTCTATGCATAGTATGATAATGGGGACATATGCACAATACAATTCCACATAATTATAGAATTAATTACTCAAAATATAGATTGCTTACTCAAAGTGCATGACTCAGAATGCTTAGTTATTAGATTGGGGGCATGTGCATGAAATATGATCTCATCTCTTAGTTTTTACACCATATTATGTATAACGGATGGAAATTTATGTAATTATCTACATTTTTTACATAATATTCAAATCAAATTATATCTACACTAACTTTTGCACCATGTATATCGCCAGTTTTGCAATAGAAAGAATGTTATAGCCATCTACAAAATTGATTAAGTTTTTGTACTAGTACCCAGAGTATTGAGTTGTGTGGGGCTGAATTTAAATAGTGCTTTTATGTCTAGGCACATCTCTAGGTAGTAAGGATTGGGGGCAAGTTTTGCTTGGCTCTTTATACCAGTTTGATTTACTCAGATTCTACACATGGACTCCATAATAGAGTTCATCTCCACAGGCATTAATCAAAGTCTTGTTCAATTAGTATGGATAAGAAGAGAACATGATTAGCGAAGATATTATCTCCACATGGATTTATTAAATCAGACCCATGACATCTCCACTCACAAGCAAGCATATGTAACACATGTATCATTTTTATTTCTTTTACTTCAATAATTTCATTTTATTACATTAATTGAATAAAAGGGGGGAAATGTAGACACCCAAATTTTGGTCAAGCAATACAAGTACTATGATTTTTCAAGACTTTACATCTAGATGCTCTTAATGTCAAATAAGGCTCTATTGGTACATATTGTATTGGTCCTATGTCTCTCCCTCCTATTTATACATTTATATTTTCATTTGGATTTCACAAGTGTTGTGTCTTATTCAAATTCATATTTATGTCAAGGGATACCTAGTTTTTTACCTCTTTAATCCTATTATTTAATTATCACCAGAAGAAATTGCTCTTCATGGATGAGCACCCCTTACATGATTTTCTATAAAATCATAGTTTTCTCCTAATGGTTTTTTGGTCTTTGTTTCAATTCAAATTTTATTTAGATCTCTCTTTATGACCGTTTATCCCATTTGAGTCAAATTTAGTGTGATAAGAAGTATTTTTTGTTGATTTTAAACTCTTTTATTTATAGATACCTCAAAGGCCTTTTACAACTAGCAGTTATCTACCTAGCAAGTAAAATTGATAAAAAAACACATCACAACAAGCTTTGCACATATTTTTAGGTATCTAAATTTTATAATGTTACAATTATATTACATGCTTAGATCAAAGGAGGACCTAGGTGAAAGAGTATTTAGATTCATAAGGTAGATGATTCAATCACATATACATATAATAAGGGAGAATTACACTAGCCTAGGATATGTAGCCAATACTCATATTATATAGAGTTTTTTAGGGTAGCTTGATTATTCCCTTAACCCTAATTTCCCCTTTATAGTTGACCTCTATTTGGTTTGTGAGCAGCACTTTGTTAAGGTTTTGAGAAGAATAAAAGATAAAACACATGAGCAGCACTTTGTTAAGGTTGTGAGCAGCACTTTGATCAGATATACGTAGTAGGTTAAAAATAATCTACATGTAGTCTATCACAGTTCTTTAGTTCACACATTTATTCCACAGTCAATACAGAAAAAACTATGCCATTAAGACATACTCGTAAACCATAGCTATCCAAATCCATCGTTTGCATCCCAATCAATAAATTATTCATATCTACAAATATAAAGGCATTTCAGTTAGTGTCACAGTTAATCATAATCATCTGCAAACCCTGTATATTATAGATAAGTCTTCATTATTTTTCATTTTTTTGATTAAAACCATAATTGTTCATATGTTTACAAATATATATTTGTATGTGAATGCTTATTGATGTATGATATATTTTACTTACTTGTTTTTATTAATTATATTGAAACCTCTTAGATAGGTCTATACCCTAGAGAGAATAACTTAGATGCATTATATTGTAAATAGTGTGGCATTGTCCATATTTTCTTAGAAACAATTATTTCAAATTGTGATAGATTATAGTAGTTACTACAATTTTTTCTCTTCTAAAATCAAAGATTTTACTCAAATTTGATATATATCTATATAAATCACCTAGAATAGGGGTATGTGAATAACATATGTTCATATTTGGCATAGTTTGACTCATTTTCTATGCATATTATGATAATGGGGACATGTGCACAATACATGTCCACATAATTATAAAATAAATTGATAAGAATTTAGATTCCTTACTCAAATTGTACAACTCAGCATGCTCAATTACTACATTGGGGGCATGTGCATGACATATGGTCTCATCACTCAGTTTTTGCATCATATTATATATAAGAAATGGAAAATCATGTAATTCTCTACATTTTTTACACTAGATTCAGATCAAATTATATGTACACCTTTTTTTGGCATCATGTATATCACCAGTATTTCACCCACTAGTGAAGATATTCTCTCTACATGGGTTTATTATATTGGACCCATGGCATCTCCACTCACAAACAAGCATATACAACACATGTATCACTTTTATTCATTTTACTCTAGTACTTTCATTTTATTGCATTACTAGAATAAAAGGGGGGAAATGTAGACACCCAAATTTGGTCAAGCAATACAAGTACTATGAATTTTCATGACTTTACATCTAGAATCTCTTAATATTGAATAAGACTCTATTGGTTCATATTGTATTGGTCTTATGTCTATCCCTCTTATTTTTACATTGATATTTTCATTTAGATTTAACAAGTGTTATGTGTTATTCAAATTCATATTTGTGTCATAGGGATCCCTAGTTTGTCACCTCTTTAATCCTAATATTTTATTATTACCATAAAAAACTACTTTTCATGGATGAAAATGCCCTATGTGATTTTTTGTAAAATCACAGTGTTGTCCTAATGGCTTTCTTGGTTCTTGTTTCAAGTCAAATTTTGTTTGGGTCTCTCTTTATGACTATTTATCCCATTTGAGTCATATTTAGTGTGACAAGAAGTTTTTTAAATTTATTTATAACTCTTATATATATAGGGCCCTCAAAGGCCTTTTACAATTAACACTTATTACCTAGCAAGGAAAATTGAAAAAAACACATCACAACAAGCTTTGCATAGATTTTTCGATATCTAAAGTTTATATTGTTACATCTATATTGTATTATTAGATCAAAGGAGGACCTAGGTGAAAGATCATTTAGATTCAAAGTGCAGATGATTCACTCACACACACACATATTAAGGGATAATTACACTAGCTTAGGTTATGTACGCAACACTTAGATTATACAAGGGTTTTTTAGGGTAGTTTGATTATTTCATTAACCCTAATTCCCTCCTTTCTAGTTGACTTCTATTTGGTTTGTGAGTAGGACCTTGCTAAGGTTTTGAGAAGAATAAAGGATAAAACACATGTCATCACATATATGATTATATAATGTATCAGGTTAAAAATAATCTACAGGTAGTTTATCATAGTTCTTTAGTTCACACATTTATTCCATAATCAATGCATACCAAACCATTCCATTAAGACATGGTTGTAGACCACAGCTATCCATATTTATTGGTTGCATCCCAATTAATAAGTTACTCATCTCTACAATTCTAAGGGCATTTTAGTTAGTGTCACAATCAATCATAATCATCTACAAACCCACATATCTAGATTACAGATAAATGTTCATTCTTTTTCATTTATTTGATTAAAACCCTAATTGTTTATATGTTTACAAATTTATATTTGTATGTGAATGGTTACTGACATACAATCTATTTTAATTACTTGTTTTTATTAATTATATTGAAACCTCTTAAATAGGTATGTACCCTAGAGATAGTAACTTAGATTCAGTATTGTCCAAATAGTGTGGAATCGTCCATATTTACTTATAAATATTTTTTTAGAATTTGATAGATTAACGTAGTTACTACAATGTTTTCTCACATAAAATCAAAGATTTTACTCATATTTGATACATATATATATATATATATATATATATATATATAAATCACCTATAATAGGGGTATGTGAGTAGCATTATTCACATTTGGCATAGTTTGACTCAGTTTCTATGCATATTATTATAATGGGGACATGTGCACAATACATGTCCACATAATTAAAGAATCAATTGCTAAGAATTTAGATTTCTTAATCAGATTATATGACTCAACATGTTTAGTTACTAGATTGGGGGCATGTCATGGCATATGGTCTCATCTTTTAGTATTTTAACCATATTTTATATAAGGGATGGAAATTCATGTAATTATCTACGTTTTTTACACTAGATTCAAATCAAATTACATATACACCATTTTTTATACAAGGTATATCGCTATTTTTACACCAAAATGAATCTTATAGCCATTTGCAATAAGTGATTTAGTTTCTGCACCAGTACCAAATGTATTGAGTTATTTAGGGCTGAATTTAAATAGTGCTTTGACTTATAGACACATCTCTAGGTAGTAAGGATTGGGGGCAAGCTTAGCTTGGCTCTTTATACCACATTGATTTACTTAGATTCTACACATAGACTCCATAATAGAGTTCATTTCCATAGGCATCATCAATTGAAGTCTTATTCAATTCAAATGGCTAAGAAGATAAAATAATTAGTTAAGATATTCTCTCCACATGGGTTGATTATATTGGACCCATGACATCTCCACTCAAAAGAAAGCATATGCAACGCATGTATCAATTTGATTCTTTTTACTCTAGTACTTTCATTTTATTGGATTATAAGAATAAAAGGGGGGAAATTTACACACCCAAATTTAGTCAAACAATACAAGTACTATGAATTTTCAAGACTTTACATCTAGAAGCTCCTAATATCAAACAAGACTCTATTAGATCATATTGTATTGGTCCTATGTCTCTCCCTCTTATTTTTACATTGATATTTTCATTTGGATTTAATAAGTATTTTTTTAATTCAAATTCATAGTTGTCTTAGGGATCCTTGGTTTTTAACCTCTTTAATCCTACTATTTTCTTATTACTAGAAAAAATTGCTCTTCATGGATGAGCATGCCCTGCATCATTTTCTATAAAATCACAGTATTATCCTAATGGATTTTTTGGTCCTTATTTCAAGTCAAATTTTGTTTGAGTCTCTCTTTATCACTGCTTATCCCATTTGATTTGGGTTTAGTGTGACAAGAAGTTTTTTAATTTGATTTATAAATCTTCTATATAAAAATCCATCAAAGGCCTTTTACAACTAGTAGCCATCTACCTAGCAATACAAATTGAAAAAAACACATCACAACAAGATTTGCATAGATTTTTAGATATATCAAGTTTATATCATTACATCTACATTGCATGTTTAAATCAAAGGAGGACCTAGGTGAAAGAGAATTTAGATTCATAGTGCATATGATTCAGTTACTCACTCACACACACACACACACACACACACACACACACACACACACACACACACACACACACACACACACACACACACACACACACACACACACACACACACACACACACACACACACACACACACACACACACACACACACACACACACACACACACACACACACACACACACACACACACACAAACACACAAAATAAGGGAGAATTACACCAACCTGGGCTATGTAGGCAATAATCATATTATGCAGAGTTTTTTTAGGGTATCTCAATTATTCCTTTAACCCTAATTCCCCCTTTCTCATTGACTTTTATTTGGTTTGTGAGTAGGACCTTGCTAAGTTTTTGAGAAGAATAAAAGATAAAACATGTGTCACCACATATATGATCAACTATATGTATCAGGTTAAAAATAATCTACAGGTAATATATCATAGTTATTGAGTTCAAACATTTATTGTAATATTAACATAGATAAAATTGTGCCATTAAGATATTACTATAGACCATAGCTATCCAAATCTATTGGCTACGTCCCAATCAATCAACTAGTCATCTCTACAAATCTAAGGGCATTTCAGTTAGTGTCATAGTCAATCATAATCATCTACAAACCCACGTATTAAGATTATAGATAAGTATTCATTATTTTTCATTTATTTGATTAAAACCATAATTATTCATATGTTTCCAAATATATATTTGTAAGTGAATGCTTATTGGTGTTCAATCTCTTTTATGTACATGTTTTTCTTAATTATATTGAAACCTCTTAGATAGTTTTGTACCCTAGAGACAGTAACTTAGATGCATTATTATCCAAATAATGTGGCATCATCCATATTTTCTTATAAATAATTGTTTTAGACTGTGATAGATTATCATAGTTACTACATTGTTTTCTTAGATAAAATCAAAGATTTTACTCATATTTGATAGATATCTATATAAATCACCTAGAATAGGGATATGTGAATAGCATATGTTCACATTTGGCACAGTTTGACTCAATTTATATGCATATCATGATAATGGGGACATGTGCATAATACATGTCCACATAATTACATAATTAATTACTCAAAATTTATATTTCTTCCTCATATTGTATGACTTAGTATTATTCGTTACTAGATTGGGGGCATGTGTATGGCATATGGTCTCATCTCTCAGTTTTTGCACCATATTATATATAAGGGATGGAAATACATGTAATTATCTATCTTTTTTACACTAGATTTAGATCAAAATATATCTACACTATTTTTTGCACCATGTATATCGCCAATTTTTCACCATAATGAATCTTATAGCCGTCTATAGAAATGGATTCAATTTTGAAAAAGTGCTAAGTGTGTTGAGTTATGTGAGCTTGAATTTAAATAGTGCTTTGACTTCGAGGCAAATCTCTAGGTAGTAAGGATTGGGGAAAGCTTAGCTTGTCTCTTTATACGACATTGATTTACTCATATTCTACACATGGACTCCATAATAGAGTTCATCTCCACAGGTATCAATCAAATTCTTAGTTAATTATAATGGCTAAGAAGAGAACATGATTAGCAAAAATATTCTCTCCACATGGGTTAATTATATTGGACCCATGGCATCTCCACTCACAAGCAAGCATATGCAACACATGATACCACTTTTATTCCTTTTACTCTAGTACTTTCATTTTATTGCATTACTAGAATAACAAGGGGGAAATGTAAACACCCAAATTTGGTCGAATAATAAAATTACTATGAATTTTCATGATGTTGCATCTAGAAGATCTTCATATGAAATAAGACTCTATTGGCACATATTCTATTGGTCGTATATATTTCCCTCTTATTTCTACATTGATATTTTCATTTGGATTTCATAAGTGTTGTGTGTTATTCAAATTCATATTTGTTTCACATGGACTCCTAGTTTGCTACATATTTAATCCTACTATTTTCTTATTAATAAAGAAAATTTCTCTTCATGGATGAGCATGCCCTATGTGATTTTCTATAAAATCACAATCTCGTCCTAATGGCTTTTTTTATCCTTGTTTCAAGTCAATTTTTTTAGGTCTCTATTTATGATTGTTTATCCCATTTGAGTCATATTTAGTGTGACAAGAATTTTTTAAAATTGATTTATAACTCTTCTATATATAGATCACTCAAAGGCCTTTTACACCTAGCACCTAGTCTACCTAGCAAGCAAAAGTGAAAAAAAAACACATCATAACAAGCTTTGCATAGACTTTTAGATATCTGAAGTTTATATTATTACATCTATATTCCATGATTAGATCAAAGGAGGACCTAGGTAAAAGAGAATTTAGATTCATAGTGCAGATTATTTAGTCACACATGCACATAATAAGGGAGAATTACACTAGCCTAGGCTATGTAGGCAACACTTAGATTATGTAGGGATTTTTAGGATAGCTTGATTCCCTTAACCCTAATTCCCCCTTTCTAGTTGAATTCTATTTTGTTTTTGAGCAAGACCTTGCTAAGGTTTTGAGAAGAATAGGAGACAAAACACATGTCACCATATATATGATCAGATATATGTAGTAGGTTAAAAATAATCTACAATAACTATATCATAGTTATTTAGTTCACACATTTATTCCATAATCAATGCAGACCAAACCATGCCATTAAGACATGGTCATAGATCATAGCTATCCAAATCTATTAGTTAGGTGTTAATTAATCAACTATCATCTATTTTAATCTAAGGGCATTTTAGTCAGTGTCACAGTCAATCATAATCATCTAGAGACCCATGTATCTAGATTAGAGATAAGTGTTCATTATTTTTCATTTATTTGATTAAAACACTAATTGTTCATATGTTTACAAATATATATTTGTATCTGAATGCTTATTGACATACAATTTATTTTACTTACTTGTTTTTATTAATTATATTAAAACCTCTTAGACAAGTATGTGCCTTAGAGACAATAACTTAGATGCATTATCTTAAAAATAGTGTGGCATCATCCAGATTTGCTTATAAATAATTGTTTCAGACTATGATATATTATCATAGTTACTACAATGTTTTCTCACATAAAATCAAATATTTTACTCATATTTGATAGATATCTATATAAATCACCTAGAATAGGGGTATGTGAATAGCATATGTTCACATTTGGCATAGTTTGACTCAGTTTCTATGAATATTATGATAATGGGGACATGTGCATAATACATGTCCATATAATTACATAATCAATTGCTCATAATTTAGATTTTTTACTCAAATTGTGTGACTCAACATGCTCAGTTACTAGATTGGGGGCATGTGCATGGCATATGGTCTCATCTCTTTGGTTTTGCACCATATTATATATAAGGGATGAAAATTATTGTAATTATCTACATTTTTTAGACTAAATTCAAACCAAACTATATCTATACCATTTTTTACGCTAGGTATATTATTAGTTTTATACTAGAATGATTCTTATAGTCATATGTAGCAATTGATTCAAATTTTGCACCAGTACCAAGTGTATTGAGTTATGTGAGAATGAATTTAAATAGTGATTTGACTTCTAGTCACATCTCTATCTAGTAAGGATTGGGGGCAAGCTTAGCTTAGCTCTTTATACTATATCTACACATCGACTCCATAATAGAGTTAATCTCCACAACCATCAATCAAAGTCTTGTTCAATTAGAATGGATAAGAAAAGAACATGATTAGCAAATATATTCTCTCCACATGGGTTTATTATATTGGACCCATGGCATCTCCACTCACAAGCAAGCATATACAACACATGTATCACTTTTATTCTTTTTTCTCTAGAACTTTCATTTTATTGGATTATTAGAATAAAAAGGGGAAATGTAGACACCTAAATTTGGTCAAGCAATATAAGTACTTTTAATTTTTAATACTTTACATCTAGAAGCTCCTAATATTTAATAAGACTCTATTGGTGCATATTGTATGGGTCCTATGCCTCTCCCTCTTATTGATATTTTCATTTAGATTTCATAAGAGTTTTGTGTTATTCAAATTCATATTTATGTCACGGGCATTCCTATTTTATTACCTCTTGAATCCTATTATTTTCTTATTACCATATAAAATTTCTCTTCATGGATGAGTACAACCTAAGTGATTTTCTATAAAATCACAGTCTTGTCCTAATGGTTGTTTTGGTCCTTGATTCAAGTCAAAAAAAAATTGGGTCTTTCTTTATGACCTCTTATCCCATTTAAGTCAGATTTAGTGTGACAAAAAGTTTTTAAATTTGATTTAGAACTCTTATATATATATAGATCTCTCAAGGGCCTTTTACAACTAGCAGTTATCTACCTAGTAATCAAAATTGAAAAAAAGCACATCCCATCAAGTTTTGAATAGATTTTAGATATCTAAAGTTTGTATTGTTACATCTACATTACATACTTAAATCAAAGTAGGACCTAGGTGAAAGATAATTTAGATTCATAATGAAGATGATTTAGTCACACACATATAATAAGGGAGAGTTACACCAACTTTGGCTATGTAGGCAATACTCATATTACACATAGTTTTTTTAGGGTTGATTGATTATTCCCTTGACCCTAATTCCCCCTTTTCTTTTTGACTTATATTTGATTTGTGAGTAGGACCTTGCTAAGGTTTTGAGAAGAATAAAAGAAAAAACACATGTCACCACATATATGATCAGATATATGTAGCAGATTAAAAATAATCTACAGGTAATCTATCATAGTTATTTAGTTCACACCTTTCTCCCACAGTCAATGCAGATAAAATTGTGCCATTAAGACATGGTCATAGACCCCAGCTATCCATATCTATCAGTTGCATCCTAAACAATCAATTAATCATCTCTACAAATTTGAGGGCATTTTAGTCAGTGTCATAGTCAATCATAATCATCTACAAACCCATGTATCTAGATTATGGATAAGTTTTCATTCTTTTTCATTTTTTTATTAAAACCATAATTATTCATATGTTTACAAATATATATTCGTATGTGAATGCTTATTGGCATACAATCAATTTTACTTATTTTTTTAATTATATTGAAACCTCTTAGATAAGTTTGTGCCCTATAGAAAGTAACTTAGATGCATTATTGTCCAAATAGTGTGGCATCATCCATATTTGCTTAGAAATAATTGTTTTAGACTATGATAGATTATCATAGTTACTACAATGTTTTCTCAGATAAAATCAAAGATTTGATAGATATCTATATAAATCACCTAGAATAAGGGTATGTGAATAGCATATGTTCACATTTGGCATAGATTGACTTATTTTCTATGCATATTATGATAATGGGGACATGTGCACAATACACATCCACATATTTAAAGAATTAATTACTCAAAATTTAGATTTCTTCTTTAGATTGTATGACTCTATATGTTGAATTACTAGATGAGGGGCATCTGCATGACATATGGTCTCATCTCTCAATTTTTCCACCATATTATATATACGGGATGGAAATTCATGTAATTATCTAAATTTTTTACACTAAATTCAAATCAAATTACATATACACCATTTTTTGCATCATGCATATTATCAGTTTTACACTAGAATAAAACTTATAGCTGTTTGTAGTAATTGATTCAATTTTTGCACTAGTACCTAGTGTATTGAGTTATGTGGGGCTGAATTTAAATAGTGATTTGACTTCTAGGCACATCTATAGGTATTAAGGATTAGGGGAAATCTTAGATTGTCTCTTTATACCACATTGATTGACTTAGATTCTACACATGGACTCCATAATACAGTTCATCTCCACAGGCATCAATCAAAGTCTTATTCAATTAAATAGCTAAGAAAATTAAAATAGCTAAGAAGATAAAATGATTAGTGAAGATATTCTCTTCACATGGGTTGATTATATTGTACCCATGGCATTTTCACTCACAAAAAAGCATCTGTAACACATGTATCACTTTTATTCCTTCGAATCTAGTACTTTAATTTTATTGCATTACTAGAATAAAAGGGGGGAAATGTAGACACCCAAATTTGGTCAAGCAATATAAGTACTATGAATTTTCATAAATTTTCATCTAGAAGCTCCTAATATCGAATAAGACTCTATTAGCACATATTGTATTGGCCATATGTCTCTCCCTCTTATTTGTACATTGATATTTTCATTTGGATTTCACAAGTGTTGTGTGTTATTCAAATTCATATTTGTGCCATATGTATCCCTAGTTTGTTACCTCTTTGATTCTACTATTTTATTATTACTATAAAAACTACATTTCATGGATGAGTACGCTCTATGTGATTTTCTATAAAACCACAATCTTGTCCTAATGGCTTTTTTGGTCCTTGTTTCAAGTCAAATCTTGTTTAAGTCTCTCATAATGACTGTTTATCCCATTTGAATCATATTTAGTGTGACAAGAAGTTTTTTAATTTGATTTATAAATATTCTATATATATAGAACCCTCAAAGGCATTTACAACTAGCACTTATCTACCTAGCAAGTAAAAATGAAAAAAAGCACTTCATAGCAAGCTTTGCATATATTTTTAGATATATGAAGTTTATAATGTTACATCTACATTGTGTACTTATATCAAAGGAGGACCTAGGTTAAATAGCATTTAGATTCATAGTGCAGATGATTTATTCACACACACACACACATAATAAGGGAGAATTACACTAGCCTGGGCTATGTAGGCAACACTCAGATTACATCATTGTTTTAGGGTAGATATATTATTCCCTTAACCCTAAATCCCCCCTTTTTAGTTGACTTCTACTTAGTTTGTGAATAGGACCTTGCTAAGGTTTTGAGAAGAATAAAAGATAAAACATGTGTCACCACATATCTGATCAAATATATGTAGTAGGTTAAAAATTACCTATAGGTAGTCTATCATAGTTATTTAGTTCACACATTTATTCCACAGTCAATGCAGATAAAATCATGCCATTAAGACATGGCCATAAACCATAGCTATCAAAATATATCAATTGTGTCCCAATCAATCAATTAGTCATCTCTATAAATCTAAGGGCATTTCATTTAGTGTCATAGTCAATCATAATCATTTATAGACCCACATATCTAGAACATATAAGTGTTCATTATTTTTCATTTCTTTGATTAAAACCCTAATTGTTCATATGTTTACAAATATATATGTATGTGAATGATTATTAACGTACAGTCTATTTTACTTGTTTTTCCTAATTATATTAAAACCTCTTAGATGCATTGTTGTCCAAATAGTGTGGCATCATCTATATTTTCTTAGAAATATTTCTTTCAAACTGTGATAGATTATCATAGTTACTACAATGTTTTCTTAGATAAAATCATAGATTTTATTCATATTTGATAGATATATATATATAAATTACCCAGAATAGGGGTATGTGAATAGCATATGTTCACATTTGGCATAATTTGACTCAGTTTCTATTCATATTATGATAATGGGGATATGTGCACAATACATGTCCACATGATTAAGAATCAATTGCTCAAAATTTAGATTTCTTACTTAGTTTGTATGACTCATCATGCTTAGTTATTAGATTGGGGGCATGTGCATGGCATATGGCATCATCTCTCATTTTTTACACCATATTATATATAAGGGATGGAAATTCATGTAATTATCTACTTTTTTGACTCTAGATTCAAATCAATTTATATCTATACCATTTTCTGCACATGGTAGATCACCAATTTTGCAACAAGATGAATCTTATATTCATCTGCAATAATTGATTCAATTTTTACACCAGTAGCTAGTGTATTGAGTTGTGTGGATTGAATTTAAATAGTCCTTTAACTTCTAGGCACATCTCTAGGTAGTAATAATTGGGGGCAAGCTTAGCTTGGCTCTTTATACCACATTGATTTACTCATACTCTACACATGGACTCCATAATAGAGTTCATCTCCACAAGCATCAATCAAAGTCTTGTTCAATTATAATGGCTAAAAAGAGAACATGATTGGAAAATATATTCTCTCCACATGGGTTTATTATATTGGATGTATGGCATCTCTACTCTCAAGCAAGCATATGCAACACATGCATCACTTTTATTCATTTTACTCTCGTACCTTCTTTTTATTGCATTACTAGAATAAAAAGGGGGGAATGTAGACACCCAAATTTGTTCAAGCAATACATGTACTATGATTTTTTGTGACTTTACATCTAGAATCTCCTAATATCAAATAAGATTCTATTGGTGCATATTGTATTGGTCCTATGTCTCTCCTTCTTATTTGTACATTGATATTTTCATTTGGATTTCACAAGTGTTGTGTGTTAGTTAAATTATTATTTATGTCATAGGGATCCTTGGTTTGTTGGCTCTTTAATCCTACTATTTTCTTATACCATTAAAATTTGATCTTTATGGATGAGCATTCCCTAGTGATTTTCTATAAAATCACAGTCTTATCCTAATGGCTTTTTTGGTCCCTATTTCAATTCAAATTTTGTTAAGGTCTCTTTTTATGACGTTTTATCCTATTTAAATTAGATTTAGTGTGACAAGAAGTTTTTAAATTTTAGTTATAACTCTTCTATATATAGATCCCTCAAAGGCCTTTTACAACTAGCACTTATCTACATAGCAAGCAAAATTTAAAAAAAACACACCACAACAAGCTTTACATATATTTTTAGATATCTAAATTTTATATCTTTACATCTACATTGCATGTTTAGATCAAAGGAGGACCTAGGTAAAAGAGAATTTAGATTCACAATGCAGATGATGCAATCACACACACATAATAAGGGAGAATTACAGTAGTTTAGTCTACATAGGTAACACTCAGATTATGTGGGGTTTTTTAGGGTGGCTTGACTATTCCCTTAACCCTAATTCCACATTTTCTTGTTGGATTATATTTGGTTTGTGTTAAGGAACTTGCTAAGATTTTGATAAAAATAAAATACAAAACACACGTTACCACTTAAATGATCAGATATATGTAACAGGTTAAAAATAATCTATAGGTAGTTTATCATAGTTCTTTAGTTCACAGATTTATTCCATAGTCAATGTAGGCAAAATTGTGCTATTAACACATTGTCATAGACCATATCTATCCAAATCAACCAACTACATCTCAATCAATCAATTATTCATCTTTGCATATCTAACAACATTTCAGTTAGTGTCACAATCAATCATAATCATCTATAGACCCACATATCTATATTATAGATAATTGTTCATTATTTTTCATTTCTTTTATTAAAACCATAATTGTTCATATGTTTGCAAATATATAGTCATATGTGAATGATTGTTGACATATAATCTATTTTGATTACTTGGTTTTTTATTGAAACCTCTTAATCTCTAAATCTAAAGAAACATATACCAATTGTGAAAGCTCAAAATTATGTGTAGTAATGTTAAAACAACTTTTGAAGTCAATCCCAATGCTCCAAGATTACTGCAAGTTATTAACAATGAGGATTTAATTTCTTTAATAAATTTGGCGACACTATTTTGTTTATATGGAAAATAACTATTCTATGTGGTGACTCCAACAAATGTTAGGGTGCACAAAACTTTAAACTAAGGACTTATACACAATCAAAAATTTGCACAAAAATAGACTCAAATAATTTTCCTTGGCTAACATAATTTTTGTTAAAGTAGAATTACATGTGAACTCGTATGCTTCTACATCATAAACTCTGGGTAAAAAAAAAATATGATATCCCACTCATGTACATTATATTTATGAAATTCCATGATTTGTAGCTTCTTATACACATATCCATGTTTCATCTTCAATTTTTTAGCCTTTCCACTTTACCAAATATTCTTTGTACTCCCTATCTTATGTCATTTTGGTGATTAGCAACCCACTAAAAACATTAAATTTTAAAAATAGTCCTCATGACAATACATGGAAAAATAACATAGTACACAATAACATAATTCGATGCATTATAGCACATCATAGGAAACATGTTATACTATTTAACTATTCCAATTCTACTTACCCAAAAATAAATTGTTGTATAGATGAAAATTAGACCCTTTTTCTATATTTTAGATCACAAAGACCATTAAGTTTATCCATAATTGATGTGGTTCAATTGATAGGTATGATAACCTTCAATGAACAAGTTATATTGATGCAAACCTCATATCTATCATCAATATTATTGTACATAACCATAACATTCCCAAGTGGTTTTGTAATGTGAATTAATTTTATATGAACTCTAAAATATATGAATTAAGTGTACTAATTCTAGATGAACTTTTTAAGCTAATCCCAATGCCTTGAGATTACAAAAAGTTATTACAATACTTATGCGGTGAAGATACAACTTCTCCAAGAACTTTGGTAACACTCTTTTGTTTTTGTGGAAAAGAACTAAACTATGGGGTGACTCCATCAAATACTCTGATGCATAGACCTTACATTTAAATACTTATACTCTATCATAATCTTACACAAAAATAGAATTAGATAATTTTCTAATATAACATATTCTTGGTTGATGTATGTTAGTAGGAATATGCAAAGCATAAGTTTCATGCATAATTTTTAAATATAAATAGGTGAAAAGTGTAATACATAGTGTATTTTGTATGAAATATGGTCTCATGTAGGATATCAAATCATATGGAAGTTGAAAGGTCCCTTTGATCCTAAAGATGAAAGGTCATGAAAAAAAAGAGTCATAGTCTCTTTGCAACATTATATATACTATGTTTTTGTAAAGAAAAGATTGAATTGAAATATAATAGAATAGAGATAAATATATGGTCCTATTGGATTCATTAATCTATTTTTAAGTTTTTTCCATGCGTGTATGAGACTTATTCTAGTTGATTGCATCTTCCTTTCTAATGAATGTATTATTACTCATTGTTTACCTTTGAATTATTTAAATTGTAAAACATTAATAAATGCACCTAGGATAATGAATAAAGTTTAGCATTCACATATGTAATGTGTTTAGCCTAATATTCACTATAAATTAATTTTATTATTTAGAGAGACATCACAACATTCATAAACTATAAAAAATAGCATGGTCCCGATGAGTGAACTCACATCCACAGAGAAATTTGAGAAATATTTTGGTACGATTTGTTAAAGTTGTTAACAACATGGTTGTCTAAACTTGAATACTATTGATTTAGACCATGAAAAATAGAATTTTTTTTGTGGAATGAAGAAATTTTTGAAAGGTTTTACAATCTAGATATTGAATGAATTTGTATGATTGATCATTGGATAAAGACTACAATTAATGGGTATGTCACATTTGTTTTTTAGGGGTATATTGCATTCAAACCTAAATATGACTTGTTTTTTAGATGGATTAGGGGCAAGATTTTGAAGCAAATTATTATGCTATTGAAGATGTTGGTTGTGTAAAACTCTATGGTATTGATTCCAACTAATATGGATCAATTTCTCAGGGCACTGTGGGGATGCGAACTATAGGGAGTTGAATGAAAAAGAATTCAACCAAGGAACCTAAACCTAAACCTAGAGAATGTATAACTAAGAGAATAAAAAATGAGAAAGTAAATCTGACAATTCAAATAGAGTCACAACAATAAAAAATATGGAATAAGAATTTTTTTAAAAGATGAAGGAATGCAAGTAGGTATAAGCAAGATTAGACAAGAAGTTAAGAATAAAAAGAGAGGAACTAGACCTTTGAAATAGGAATACGAACTTGAAGGTCAAATAGAACTGAAAGAGTTAGAAGGGAACACAATAACCATAGAGAATGTATAAATTTATTGACAATTAGAAGTTGAATCAGAAAGAGAGAGAGGTAGAAAACATAGACACCGTGAAGAGGTTGCAACAAGGAAACTAGAACAACTTAATAATAGATTTAAAGAGAAGCTATTGAGGCAATGCTTGTATGTGGAAGAAGAAGGGTAGTTTTTTAATATTGTCATTGATGTCAAAGGCATTATAATTAATGTAACATAATTTAACAGAATTGCTAATAAAGTGTCATTAATGCAAAAAAAAAATTATTAATGTCATAATATTTTAATTCAAAGGGCCCAAGAATAGGCATAAGTGATTTTTTGAATTTAAGGTGAAGGGAAATCAACAATAATTAACAAGGTCAACCATCAATAAAATATATTTAATTTGCAATACCAATTCATGATGAAGGGGACCAACATTAAAGAAGTTTTGAATGAGCACTGAAGGAAGGTTATTTAAGTATTAAATTTCCCTTCTTAATATATGTATTAATGCTTATTGTTAGGAATGGTGAACAACATTCCAACCCAAGATTCAGATGTGTTAACAATAAAACATCACACAATGAAGTTGTAGACAAATTATTGTAAAGCAAATTAAGTGTTATTCAAAAATTATATGCTAGTACAAAGGAAATCCCTTGCATAATTAGGAAAAGCACAACAAACAACTAACCTAACTAACCAATGTGGGATACATCCTCACATAGGAAAAACTCATAAAATGGTGAAATATCTAGCCAATACACTAGCGAACATGAGAAATACAAACTCTAACACCCACCCTCAAGTGAATCTATGGGCTAACAATAGTTAAAAAAGAAATAGAGCCATATCCACAATATGATTCCCGATAACTAGGCCTGATAAGGTACTCATGTATAATATGTATCCATGAAATGAAGAAGGAATATGTCCTCATGAACACCCCCCAAGGACAACTTTTAAAACCCCAAGCCAGCCATGTGACTCAAAGAAATGAGGTGATGGGATTTTTTAATATGTCTGCAACTTATTATTGAGTCAAAATGCACTCCAAGTTAATAACCCCATCCTGAATGTGCTGACAAATGAAGTGCATATGTAGCTCAACATGCTTGGTCCATTGATGCTCAATTGGATTGTAAGATATGTATATTTTATTGTGGTTGTCACACCAAAGTATAGTGGGTGAATATTGAATGAATCTAAACTCTATCAATAACTAATAAATCCAAAGAATCTACTAAATTGATGTAACTATTAACCTATACTCAAAATTTGTAGATGAAAGTACAATATCCTATTGCTTCTTACACAACTAAGCAATAGGTGAATAACCAAGATAAAATATGTAGCCACAATTGGAACCCTTATCATCAAGAGAACTTTCCCAGTCTGAATCATTGTATCCAACCAACTGAGTAGAACCCCTAATATAGTGTAATTTGAATAATGCCTCAAATATATTGAAAAATCCTCTTGATAGCCTACCAATGACTGTCATGAAGGTCATGTGCAAATATAGATACAAGCCCAACTATAAATGAAATTTTGGGATGAGTATGGGTAAAATACATAAGACTCCCAACCATTTGTCGATACAATGTAGGATCATAAAGTGTAATACAAGTAGAAGTGAGAGTCACTCTAAATTGAAAAGGAGAAGGACTTGGCTTGAAATCATCCATGTTAAAATGTTGAGCAATATCAAGGGTATACTTCTTCTAACTTAAATAAATCCTTGTATCTAACTATGAAATATGTAAAGCAAGGAAAAAATGTAAAAGACCAAGATCTATCATGTCAAATTATGTTGAAATTGCCTATTGAATAGTCTAAATATGAGATGAGGAGCTGCCTATGAGAAATAGATCATGAACATACAAGACTAGTATAGCAATGTCCTCCCTAATACATTAAATATACTATGGGATCAAAGTGGTAGCAAACAAAGCCAGTGGAGAGAAGAAATGAATCCATCTTATCATAACAAGCTTGAGGGACCTGTTTAAGACCATAAATAGACCTCTTAAGTTGGCAAACAAGAGAAGAATCATAAACAAACCCATTAGGTTACTCCATATAGATTTACTCATACAATTATCCATGCAAGAAAGCACTCTTAATATCCATCTGATATATTGGGTAACCCTATGATGCATCAAGAAAAAGTATAGGGAGAAAAAAATCCATCTTTGTAATAAGCATAAAAGTCTCAAAGTATTCAATATCTTCCACCTGTGAGAACCCCTTGACAACATATGCCTTATGCTTATCAATGGACCCATCAGATGCATACTTGGTGTGGTAAATCCACTTGTACCTAACCAACTCTCTTCCCTTGGGAAGAGTTACCAAATCCCAAGTGTGATTCTTCATCAATAAAGAATACTTATTTGTCATCACATCATCCCACTCTTGTATCCCATGAGCTTATGAAATATATTGTAGATCCCTAGAGAATGCCTAACATAAAAGTATAGTACCCATAGAATGTGCATCATGATGTCGAGTGGGTAAAAAGGTGCTTCCTCAAAAATTGTAGTACAAGCCCACCTAGGCATAGTGGCAGCATTAGTGTGAATAGGATCCTCATCCTCTATAACTTACTTAGGAATCTCCTAAACTGGCTCCTCAAAGAATGAATCCTCAAGAGGAGGTGAATCATCAAAATAAAAAGAAGGCATAGAAGAAGATGAAGAGGCATGAGATTTGAAATGTTCATAAAACTATAGATGTGATAAAAAATAAACATCATGAGTATCAGGATCTAAAAGATGACAAGCTCTCATGTCCTTGCAATACCCTACAAAAATCAAAGGTTTGCTCTTCTTATCCAATGCTTTCCTTTTCTCCTTTGGTACAAACACCCAAATAAGGCTCCCAAAGACTCAAAAAAATGAGACATCAGGCTTGGTTCCATACCAAGCCTCCTCTAAAGTCGTATGCTCACATGATCTATGTGGTGTGTAGTTTTGAATGTAGTTCCCATAATTAACTACCTCTACACAATAGGTAGGAGGTAAATCCCATGAATGGATCATGTAGTTAGCCATCTCCTTCAAAGTTTGGTCCTTCTGTTATGTTAAGACATTATGATGTGGAGTATATGCAACAAAATGTTGGTGAATAATACCATGGGATGCCAAAATAATAGAGAAATCTTGACTAAAGTACTCCCCCTCATTATTTTTATGAAGCTTTTTGATGCAACTCAAAGACTATTTCTTGATCAAAACCTTAAACACTTTGAATTGATCAAATACATCACTCTTGTATTTGAGGAAATAAAACCAAGTATTCCTTGAGAAATTATCAATGAAAGTAAGTGCATACTTAAATATATTGAAAGAAGGAATAGGAAAGACCATCAAATCACTATGCACAAAATCAGGTGGTGAAGAAGCTCTCATGGACATGCCCTTAGGAAATAGATCTTGGTGTTGTTTCTCTAATGTACAACCATGGAAAAGTCTATCAAGACATGAAATTGTATCAAAACCCTCTACCATATTGTGAGTGCTCAACTCTTTTAAATATTTGTAGTTTAGGTGTCCAAATATCTCATTTCAAAATGACTCTTATATTATAAATGAGAAACTAAACACGCCCCTAAAAGAGGAGTATCATCAAAAACTTGAAAATAATAGAGTCGATAACTATGATCAACCACATCCTGTGCAATAAGTGTGTGGTTCTAACAAATCTTGAACTTTTGCACCTTATGATGTGAAATTCACTATCTTGCCCTGACTAGAATAGAAAATCTATTAAATTAAAATTAAATTAGTGGTGATGTCTGAAACATATAATGCATCACTGATGCAACCACTATCTAGTTGTATGTCACCATTCCCCTTAACATAAATGAAGGAAGAATCTCCAACCTCAATGTTGGAAGTAGAACTCAAACTAAGAGATACAAAGGACTCCTTGGAAGAAGTCATATGGTGTGAAATAATAGAATCTAGAACCCAACTATCTAAAATAGGTGATTGTGATCTCCTGACAACATTAAGTGCTTTCACATGCTCATGAGATGGAGAAGGAGTGGAGATAGAATTTTTGTGTTTCCTAATGGCATGTTCTAAGGCTTGCATTCTCTTAAAACACTTAGACTCTTCATGACCATTCCCCCCATAATAGGTTAGACTTATTCTTAGATTTGGAATATGATTTGGGTTTAGATGTGTTATTTTTGGGCCTAGGTGCATTTTGAGTTGGAGGAGTGTTCTTCTTACTGTTAGTTTTTCCCTTGTTCTTAGGATGTGATATAACTAATTATTTTTGAGATTTGGAATAATCAAGGTGAGATAATTTTAATTTCTTCCTAGTGATTCTCTCACAAAACAACTCTAGATCTAGCATTTGAAATGCAGCACCTAAGGCATCCATACTAGAGAAAAAGGTAGAAGCAAAGATTTGGAATAGGCCACTCAACCTAGATAAAATTAATTACACACACTGTTCATCTTTATTATATCATCCACTCCCCTTCAAATATGTCAACAAATGCTTAGACTTGGTGAGGTAGTCTATAATAGAGGCAAAATCATCTGGATTGAGTGAAGTAAGCTCCAGTTCAAGTTGCATGGCTCTCAAGTGATCTACTTTTTCAAATAAATCATTTAGCTTAGCTCATATTTTGAATGGAGAATCACATCCATTCAAATGAAATAAAATATTGTCACTCACATAACCCCTAATCAAACCCATACACTCTTCAAACTTACATTGGTGCTAAAATTTTTCAAATTCATGTGTAAATTGTGGTTGAATTTCATTCATTAGGGATCATAATCCTTTGCATTTTATGATTATTTCCATTCGATGTCTTCATTTATGGTAATTATTTGTAGTCAAAAGCTCACAATGGTCAATACCATAAGTATAAGCCATGCTAATGAATCACCAAGAGAAGAAAGAATGCAAAAGGGTGCACAAAATTTGAACTGAAAAAACCCTCGCAAAAGATTATACTAAGGATCCCCCCTTCCCATTTGACATTTTATAAAATTAGTTCTATTTTAAAAATTAATGACACCAATGGATAGAGAATCAAAAACCATGCATTTTTGAGAAAAATAGAAATCAAATTTGAGTTACAGTTCAAAAGTTAGAGGTTTTACAAATTCCCTTAAAATGGGTCAAAACATTAAAAAAGACACTACAAATGAATTTACGTGACCAAATTAGAAATAATGTAAGCATCTAACCAATCATTGTAACTAAAATTAAACTATGGACTTAGAAACACCAACTAAAGTGAAAAAAGATCTGTTTGGTTATCATTATGCTTGTGTAAGGAAACTATGCTTCCTCTTGGGGCAAAAAATATAGTTTATAAAATAAAATAATGAGTTAAAAGCTATTTTTAAGAGCATAAATGGTGGTTTACTATTGTATTTTAGCTAATAAGGGTGTTTCAATGCATATTTATTCAGACCCAAAGCTGAAACAAGTCTTTTTGAGGGTCCACGAAGGCAAAGAAGGGCACCAAATACAATGCACCTATAGAAAGACTATGCAACATTAAAAAAGAAGCTTACCAGATTTGTATTCTTGATAAATTCTCAAATAAGGATGCAATCTAGATATATAACTTTCAATGCCTTCATGCTGATGGGAAGCATCTCCTTTTGTAGATCTCTTTTCTCTCTAACACTTCGACAAAGATGCCAAAGCAAAGCTAGGGCAATCCAAAGAAAATCCAACACCTTAAGATTCCATGCATCTCTCTTCAACGCTAGTTAGATCAAGATGCCTTATACAGAGAGAAAAAGGTATGTGGTGCTTATAATGGCCTTCTAACACCTCTTAAATATCCAACACCACCTCAAACTACATTTTCCTCCAAGAATTGCACCATAAATTTCAACACAATTGTCCTTTGACCTTCTCCTCTAATGTCGTAGCTCAGACAATGCCTCCCAAATTGTATATCTAAAAAAAGGGCACAGTGATGGAATATATTTTTATGTAGGTCCAACACCTCTTAGATAGGTACACCTCTCCAATAGGTATGCCTCTCCACTTCTTGCATAGACTAACTCCTACCCTCCTGCTTTAATGCCTCCTTTAGCAAATATGAAACAAAAAGAAAGAGCCAACACCTACCTTAGACTTTATCTCCAATTTTCAAGTGCCACTCTGTATACTACAATGCTTTTCCAATAAGGTAATATGTCCTTCCATCAATGCTCTTTGCTACCCAAATAATGATGCCTCTCTTGACCACAAAAAAATAATGCAAAACCTTCAAAAAGTATTGAAAAAAGATGCCAAGATCTTCTATTCAAGTGCCTCTCTACCAAACCCTTTCATGCATGCTTAAAATAAAGAAGAAATGCCTCTTACTATGACAGGAAAAACCATCACTTTATTCAAAACTTCAATAACACGTGAAACCACCTCTCTAGAAAACAACGTTGATTTCCACAAAGAGGCGATGCTTCTAACAAGAGAATGCCCTGGATCATTAATTACACTGAATAAGGAATAAAATGTTAAGTATAATGAATGATAAGAGGAAAACTAACCAAAAAATTGTAAAAATGTGGATGGTTTTAACACTCAAGGCTTTGGCACCATGTTAAGAATGGTGAACAAGCATTCCAACCCAAGATTCAGAAGTGTTAACAACAAAACATCATAGAATGAAGCTACAAATAAATGATTGTAAAGCAAAGAAAATCAAGTTTTATTTATAAATGAGATGCTAGTATAAAGGAAATCCATTGAATAAGTAGGCAAGTCACAACATAGAACTAGCCTAACTAACCAATGTGAGATAAATCCTCACATAGGACAAACTCACAAAAAAATGAAATAACTAGCTAATACACTAGTAAACATGAGAAATACAAACTCTAACGCCTATCATTGTTGGGCTGACCCACTTGATATATGGCTGCCTTTGGAAATTACCCCACTTGGTGATTTAATTAAAATAAAATTAAATGCACACCTTATGATGAAAGGGTGTCTCTTGGATGGGATGCCTCCTTTATAAAGAGCCTTTGGAGGCTATATAAGATGGATAGAAGATTGTAAAACATATATAGAAATAATTCTTTCCATCATGAAAATTTAAGTAGATTTTAGTGAAGAACAGGGAGAAGAGAAAAGATTGACTTTTCCATCATTTGTTGATGAAACAACAATAAAAGGTGGAAGATTTTTTTAGTGGACGTCGGTGCCTTAGATTAATGAGATTGGTGTTTATAGATAAGTTGGTGTTTTGTAGTGGGGATTGGTGTCTCCAAGTAGGTTGGTGCCTACTAAATTTTTGTAAAAGATTTACTATTTTAAAATTGGATTTGGATGGCAGATCCAAGCAGCTTTTCCCTATGGTTTTTCTTGAGAGAGAGTTTTCCACGTAAATCCTGTGTTGGTTAATTACTATATCTTGTGTGAATATTTTCATTGTGAACATTAATTTTTGAAAGTCAAATTTTTATTTCACACTGATTCACCCCCCAGTGTGTTGTGTGTTTAACAATTGGTATCAGAGTTGGTTCCTTTAGAATTAATCTAACCACTAGAAGGTAAATCATGACATCTCACATGGCTAGTCATCATGTTCAAGAAGGTTTAATCATAAACAAAGATCCATTGTTTGATGAAACAAACTATGCATTATGTAGCTTAAGGATGAAAACATATCTAATGGCCCTTGGATTTGATATCTAAAAAGTAGTAGTGACTAGATATATAATGCCATAAACTCCACCAATGGATACAGCCGAAAAGAAGGCTAGTGAAAATAATGCAAAAGTATTGAACGCAATTTTGTGTGGCTTATCAAAATAAAAAATTATCAAATAATGCATTACAATTTATAAAAATACATTTGGGATAAACTTTAGACTATCTATGAGGGTGATAACAAAGGGAAGAAGATAAAACTCCAAACTCATAAGAGACAGTTCGAGAGCTTGGAATTGAAATATGAATAAAATTTTGTGACGTATCTTCTTCATGTGGATGAGATTGTTAACACCATCATAGGGATTGGTGAAAAAGTTGAAGAATCTATAATATTTCAAAAAGTACAAAGGTCTCTACCCTTAAGATTTGATACAAAAAAAAATTATATTGAAGAGATAAAAGATCTAGACTTATTAATAATATATGAGTTGCATGGATACTCATGGCTTATGAATTGAGAACCAAGAAATAAAATCCATCAAAAATGGAAGCAGCCTTCAAATTTTCAAAGAAAGGGAAAAATAAAAGTCTTGAATCAAGCAATGAACAAGATGAGAAGGAATCCTTGTTTGTTAGAAAGCTTTAAAAGGGATCCAACAAATACAAAGGTAAGTTACCTTTCAAGTGTTTCAATTATGGTAAAATAGGATATTTTGTTGCTAAATATCCACATAAGGATGATATCGATGATGAGGAAAATCATAATGAGGAAAGGAATAAGAAAGAAAATAAACTTCAATACAAGAAAAGATTCAAACAAAATAAATATAATAAAAGTTTGGTAAGCACAACAAAAGCCTCTATTCCCAAAAGGATAGTAGCTCAGCTAAGTAGAGTGATGAGAGCATATTAGATAGTGATAGAGATAAACTTTGTTCATGGCTATATAAATAATTAGCATCACTAGCCAACACATCACACAACCTGCAAGAAACCAATATACTTAAAGCAAGGTACATGAAGGACATACAAATGATCAATAGGAAACATACACTCTATAAATCAACCTTCAATAAATCACACTTAGCATTCAACTAGAATCTGAGATGTCTTACATTGAGTATTTTGGATTACAACGTATGGATTTTGATATAGCGAATCTCTACCAAAATCACTTTATAAAACTCTTTTGAAGCAATATTATAGTCATGTTGCTAAAATATAATTAATTTTATATTTTAATATTTTAGTTTCCACTGATTGGAATGAACTCATTACTAAAAATCATTCAACCATTCCAATAATTGAGATTAAATCATATATATTGTATGCAAAATTAGCGTAATCATTCATATGTGTTGTTATGTTATAATTTCATTCATTGTTAAGACCCCAATGGTACACATGACTATTAAACCATGATGAATAATATGAAAGAAAAACATATAAAGAGAGTGATGAGAGCATATATTTATAAAGTGAAGATATTTTGGAAGAGGAAGAAGATGTCAAAGATGAAGGACATGTAGATCTTGAAGAATAACTCATCTATGTTTTAAGTGAGATAAAAATGCTTAAGAAAAAGAATTTGAAACAAATATTACAGATTCAAAAATATGAAGAAGAAGATTGTGATTTGGAAATAGGAATGTCAAAAATGCTAAGAAATTAGAAAAGGTAATCATTGGCCTAAAGACTCAATCAGAAGAAGTAAAAAGGATAAAGGAGGAGGTGAGATCCCAACTAAAGACAAAGGAAGACAAATGTAGAAAGTTAGAATCTAAAATGGTTGTGTTAAGAATATAATTAGAGAATAACACTACCCAGTTAAAAAGTAGCTTAAATTTTGAAAATAGCACCAAAAAATTGGGTGACATCCTAAATTGCCAAAGGTCGCCATTCATTAAAAATTGGTCTTGGTTATGAAGAGAACTAGAAGGGCACTAAAGAAGGGTAGATTTCAAAAATTATAGAACCACCAAAGAAAGTATATGCATAGAATCATAAAATCTACTCAAATGCATTAAAGGGGTCCATAAATGGTGGAAGTGATACGAAGAAAGAGCATGTTATTCCTCCCAAAGACAAAAAAGGTAAGAATATACCCATAGAAAATTTTAGAAGAATATTCCCTCTAAGGCAGTATAATGTGATCAAGTACATAAGTTCTTTTTATGTTTATTGTAATTTATGCAAACATTTTGGGCATAGAACAATGGAGTGTAGGACACATGCAAGAAATAGGTATGCATGGGATAATGGCGGAAGTATTTATGGAGTTTTAAGTAGAAAATATAATGCATTTTCCCCATTATCAAATGACAAAGATAATAACATTGTATGTTCTAATTGTAATAACTATGGACATATAGCACAATTATATAGAAGTGTTATTATATAACCACCTAGATAGAACAAGAAAGTGAATGCTCCTATTGTAAAGAAAAGAGAACCTACAAAAATTTGGAAACATAAACAAGAGGAAGTTAATCAAGACAAGGAAAAAACTATGCTTATGCAAATAAAATTTCATGCACAAGATGAAGGGTGACAATGGTATATTGACAGTAGATGCTCAAGTCACATGACTGGGGACAAGAGAAAATTTTTTTTCTTGAAGGAAATGAGTGAAGGCATGGTAAAATTTGGAGATAATGCCATAGAGAGAATAGCTGGAAAAGGTACCCTTAACCTTGATAATGGAAAAACAAAAACATAAAATGTATTGTATGTTGAAGGATTGAAGCATAACCTTATAAGCGTAAGTCAAATGTGTGATCAAGGACACACTCATGTTTTATGTTCAAGGTTGTGAAATCAATAAAATAGACACATGAAACTTAGTTGTAGATGCAAATAGAACAATAAACTACCTATACATATTTAGTGAAGTTAAGGGAGAGAAATGTTGTATAAGTCAAATCAATGAAATTTGGATATGGCATAGATGGATGGGCCATATTAACTTCAAAAATCTAGTGAAAATCAACAATAGGCAAGCCGTAAGAGATATGTTGAAGATTATAAAACCATCAAACATTATTTGCAAGTAGTGTTAGCATGTAAATTAGATAAGATCGAGTTTCAGGTCAAATGAATACTTAACCACCAAGCCATTGGAACTAATTCATACAGACCTATGCAGGCCTACAAGAATGCAAAGCATACAAGGTGAGAGATACTTTATGTTGCTCATTGATGATTATTCTAGAATGACATGGGTTGCCTTTTTTTAATAAAAATTTGAGATGTTCAAGAAGTTTAAAGCTTTTAAATCTTTGGTTGAAAATGAAATGAATTTAAAGATCAAGTGCTTGAGATCAATTGATGAGATGAGTTCATCTCAAATGAATTCAATGACTTTTGTGAGAAGCATGAAATAAAAAGGCATTCCTCATCTACAAGGAATCCAAAGCAAAATGGATTTGTAGAAAGAAAGAATAGAACTATTCAATAAATGCCTAGAACAATGTTAAATGAATCTAAGATACCAGACATCTTTTGGAGAGAAGTGGTTAACACCATAGTCTACTCTTTGAACAGAGGACAAATCAAAATAAACCATAACAAAACCCCTTATGGGTTATGGAAGGGTAGACTAGAATTAGTAAAATATTTTAGTGTGTTTGGGAGCAAATGCTTTGTTAAGAAAGATGGAGAAGACTTGGGAAATTTTGACGATATTCATCAAAAAGTAAAGCTTATAGATATTATAATAAAAGGTTGCAAATAATCATAGAAAGTGCCAATGTAAATATGGATGAAACAAAGCCTAAAAAATTAAGTGCACAAACAAATGATCATTCAGAGGAACTAGAATTTAAAGAAGAATAAGAAGTAGAAAAACAAGAAGAAATGGAGCAGGAAGATACAAAGGCACCATCTCAATTTGTTCAAAAGCATCATTTCAAAAGTCAAATTATTGGTGATATTAATGTTGGGGTAAAAAATAGAATAATATTTGTGAGTGCACTTGAGCAAGTAAACTTCTCCTTGTTATCCAAAATAGAGCCCAAAAATATTGCAAAATATAGCAATGACAAGTATTGGATCGATGCTATGCAAAAAGAATTGAAACAAATTGAAAAGAATGAGATATGGGAACTCATTCCTAGACCAAAAGACAAGAATGTAATTGGTACCAATTGGGTGTTTAGGAATAATTTGAATGAAGATGGCCAAGTAACAAGAAATAAAGCAAGGTTGGTTTGCAAGGGGTATGCTCAAGTGGAAGGTATTTATTTTGAAGAAACCTTTGCCTCTCTTGCAAGATTAGAATCCATTAGAATGTTTTTGACATATGTTGGTTTTGATAACTTCAAATTTTATCAAATGGATGTAAAATTTTCTTTTCTAAATTTCAAGTTAGAGGAAGAAGTATATATTGAACAACTAAAAAGTTTCCTTCTATCAAAAAATAAGGACTATGTGTGTAGATTGAAGAAGGCACTATATGGGCTAAAGCAAGTCCCCAGATCCTGGGATTCAAGGCTTGATAAATATCTACAAGAACAAGGTTTTAAAAGGGGAGTTGATGATATTAATCTCTATATCAAGACTGAAGGTGAGAATTAGTTGATTGTTGTGGCATATGTGGATGATATCATTTTTAGAAGAGATAGTGAATGAATATCCCAAGAATTTGCAAAAGATATGCAAAAGAAGTTTTAAATGTCCATGTTGGGTGAGTTGTCATTTTTATTTGGCTTGAAAATTTATCAATCTAGCAAAGGAATATTTATCTCCCAAACAAAGTATATAAAGGATATGTTGAAGAAGTTTAGAATGGAAGATTGCACACGTATTAACACACCCATGGTTACAGGATGCAAGTTAAGTAAAGATGATGAGTCTCCTAAAGTAAACTAGATACTTTATAGATCCATGATTGGTAGCTTGTTATATGCCATGGCATCAAGTCCAGACATCATGCAAGTTGTAGACTTGGTAGCACATTTTCAATGAGCCCCAAAAGAAACACATGTGCTAGCAATCAAAAGGATATTCAAATATATAAAAATCACTTTGGATTATGGTTTGTGGTATCCAAGAGGTGAATATTTCACTCTAAAAACATACAAAGATATAGATTGGGTAGAAGTGTTGATGACAGAAAGAGTACAAGTGGAGGAGCATTATTTCTTATCAAAAATCTAGTGGCATGGCTAAGCAAAAATCAACCTTCCATTTTTTATCTATGACTGAAGCAGAATACATAGTAGCAGTGTCTTGTTGTACACAATTCCTTTGGATGAAGCAAATGTTGAAATATTTTAAGACAAAATATGAACATCCAATCTCAATACTTTGTGATAACAGTAGTGTAATAAAAATTTCAAAGAATTTGGTTATGCACTCTAGAACAAAACACATTCCAATCAAGTATCACTTCTTGAGAGAACAAGTTACAGATCAGCAAGTAAAGATGGAGTACATTACCACAAAGGAATGGATAGTAGATATCTTCACAAAGCCCCTCCCAAAAGAAACTTTTGAGTTTCTAAGGTAGAAATTGGGAGTAATCCATTCTTCATCTAGTCATTAAATTCATAAATAGAAGCATGGATTAAGGGGGAGCTAATCATTGCATTATTCGTCTCCATAGATATTTTGGTGAAATACATTCTGATTGTGTTGTATGTCTCTTTGCCATTAATGTCAAAGAGGGAGAATTAAATAAATGGGTATCAAAGGAGGAGAACTACAAGAAGGGGGAGTTTGTGTATTATTTTTCTATAAGATTGACATCAATGGCAAAAGGGGAGATTGTTGGAATATTGTCATTGATGCCAAAGGCATTATAATTAATGTAATGGAAGTCAATAGAATTGCTAATGAAAGTGTCATTAATGCAACATAATTATTATTAATGTCACAAGATTCTAATTAAGGATTGCAATTCAAAGGACCCAAGAATAGACATAAGTGATTTTTCGAATTCAAGGTAAAGGGTAATCATCAATTATTAACAAGGCCGACTAACAATAAAATATGTTTAATTTATTGTAGTGGTTCATGATGAAGGAGACCAGCATTAAATAATTTTTGAATGAGTGCTCAAGGAATGTTGTTTAAGGCTTAAATTGCCCCTCTTAAGATATGTATTAATGCCTATCATTGTTGAGTCGACCCACTTTATATATGGTTGCTTTGGGAAATAACCCCACTTGGTGATTTAACTAAAATAAAATTAAATGCACACCTTTTAATGAAAGGGTGCCTCTTGAATGAAATGCCTCCTTTGTGAAGAGCCTTTGCAGGCTATATAAGGTGGATAGAAGATTGGAAAAGATATATAGAAATAATTCTTTCCATCATGAAAACATAAGCAGATTTTAGTGGAGAAGAGGGAGAAGAGAGAATATTTAATTTTGTCATCATTCGTTGATGAAGCAACAATAAAAGGTGGAAGATTGTTCTAGTGGATGTCAGTGCCTCATATCAAAGAGATTGGTCTCTCTAGTTAAGTTGGTGCTTAGCAATGGGGATTGGTGTCTCAAAGTAGGTTGGTGCCTACTAAAGTTTAGTAAAAGATTTATTATTTTACAACTGGATTAGGATGGTAGATCCAAGAATCTCTTCATTGTGGTTTTTCTCACGAGAGGATTTTCCATGTAAATCCTATGTTGGTTAATTATTAGATCTTGTTTGAATGTTTTCATTGTGAACATTAATTTCTCAAAGTAAGTTTTATTTCATGTTGATTCACTACCCCCCCCCCTCTCAGTGTCTTGTGTGCTTAACAAGTAGTCTTTCCAAGAAGTAATGTTGAAACATAGAGCCATATTAGGTTCATGATTAACCATGATAGACACTTTTAATATGTTTCATTCTCTCTAATGGGACATATCCCTGGTGCGTATTTTAATAACTTAGAATAGTAGTTTGGAAGCAGTCACAACTAAGAAGTGATTTGAAGAAGATATATAGAAGTTAGGTAGGATTAAGAAGGAAGTTGGACATGAATTTATTAAAATTATTGATTCCAAGAATCTTAATATTACACGCACATTCAAAAAATGTTGTAGACCCCATTGAAATCATCATCAAGTAAACTATTCATAACTAGCACAATCATAGGAAACATGTTGATTTCAATAGGATTTATTGTTTTTTGATGCCATATGATAGATCAAATAATTAGTAACATTATTTATTGAACTAAGAATTGAAATGGTAGGTTAAGGGGGCAACAGATGATGCAAATAAAAAGTGTGAACTCATAGGATCCTTGATTGGTCGAGCTCCAGAGTTCATATTTTAAAAAAATTATGCAAGCATGAATCTTCCATAGGTCAAGGAAATTTTGATAGGATAATGAATAATTAAAAATTGTATGAGTTATACAATTCAATATTTTAAGGAGATTACAGAAAAAATGGGAGAATTAGTATGGGATTATGATCGTTGGTTTTTGGACGTGATAAACAAGATGAATTTTCAATTTCAGGACTCAAATAAAACTTCTTGGATTGTAGAATGTTTGTGAAGTAATATTTGGTTTACCATAGCCCAAGCTCAGTTTATCAAAAATTCCAAGGCAAGATTCATTGCGATCAGAGTTGAGAAAATAGAAAAATACAAAGAATACCCTCCTAGCATTACAAAAACTCATGCTAAGTTAGATGCCTTATTGTACATGATGGATAAACTTCAAAAATGAAAGAAACCAAGATTTTTTGTATGGTGCCTTGAATGTGGATAGGAAGGGCATAAACAAAATGAATTTACAAAGATAAAAAAAAGTTATGTGAAGTTTGTTGTATTATAGGACATGCAATTATGAAGTGTTATTTTTTATAATAGTATTGTAACAGTCACACGACATAGTTTTCACTTTATATAAATCCAAAAATCATGACAAAAATAATTGTAGGGATATACAAGAACTCAAAGATGAAATCACTTGAAATGTATTCACAAGAGCTATGTAGCAGTCCCTAGTGATAATACCAATTATGCCAAGATAGGATGTCAAAGTCACAGCATAAGGTAGATGGGGTATCTCAGTAGCATAGACTACTCTTGGTGGACACCTCAATCACCTCAATACCAACCAGAATGGATGCCATAATATCCACAAAGTTGGACCCATCTTTTTTCTCAATAAAAACTAGGGTGGGAACCTCCTTTGCCATAGTATCAATAGGGATTGACCCATGTGTCACCACAATAAAAATAGAGTCGGGCACCTCCCTTGCCCCAGAAATAATACAAAGGATATTTTAATCAACAAGAAGGATGGGAATCTCCTCAAGACAAGGAGGTTATCGAAGTGGTAATTAAAAATAAAGGCAAGGGAATAAAAAACCAAGGGAACCTATTACATGTTTACCTATGTGAAGAAATGAATCACATCACATGAAAATTCCCCTATAATCTATAGTGGGAAACTTTATGCTCATATTTTAGGATCGTAGGAAAACATAATATTGAGGATTGACCTATTTTGGAAAATAAGAGGAAGGAGAAGATAGTGTACAATGTGAATATGGTATTTTTCATCCTCAGAATCAATATTTTATCCAAGTTGTTACCATAAATCAACAAAAGAACAAGGACTTCTACCTTTAAGGATACCTAAATGAAATGTGATCATAAAAGTGTGAGAGGACAAGTATCTAGTTCTTGTGAAAGAGAATATTATGATGATGGAAGTAATCAAGCTATTATATTAAATATAGAATCAAAATGCCACTAAAGCAGATCTTGTGACAATAAAAACTAAAATGTATAGATAGATCATCCGGATCTTGTGACAAGATGGCGTAGTCATAAATCTAAAAGATTTGATAAAACTGGTAAGTACTCTATGAAATGAAAACATTTCTTAGAACATTATGAATCTATTTCATAATTTGTTATATTGCACACAAAGATGAAAGAAGATAAGACAATGAGTTGTTTTGTATGTCAAGACTAAGAAGCCATGGGATGTGGATGTCAGAATGGATATTGAGATCACATGATATGAAGTTCCCAATGTTGTTTTTTATTTCAGAAGCACTATAAATATGATTCCTATATCAATTTAGGAAGCTATTGGAAGACCATCTTTAAGCTACAACCCTGTTATTCTTAGTTTCGCATATTATGGTTGAGTTGAACCTATTCAGAGACTTGAGGATATAAAGATAAAATTTGTTGATTTAAGTCTATGTGGAGGCTTTGAATTGATTGAAATGAAGACAGATGAAATATATTATCTAGCTCTGATTAGAAAAAAATGGGCTTATGATGGTTGCATGACCATCAACACATTTGAAATTGAATTGGAAGCACACCAAGGGGATGTTATCATTGTCATACCTTTGAATAAAGTTGAGAAAAAGCCATATATGATCCCAAAAGATCCATCTTCACCATATGCATAAAAGGATGGTAGTTGGTTCAAAGTAAATATGGAACCCAAACCTAAAGCTTTGCGAAGTAGAGAGGTTAATTGATTTTCATATCCTATGAAAGAGATACTAGAATTGCATAAAATATAAAAAAAACTTGGACTCAACCAATTCAGACACTTTGGACATTTTTGTAGTTTTAAATGGAATAATGTAAGTCTCCTACTCTATGTTATCCTACAAGGTCATAAATTGATCATCTTTATAAGCTAACTCCTACTGCTAGAGAATATACTAAACACACTAATAAAGGAAATTTGTCATGGAACTCAACGTCTTCAATAAGTGGAGATTCATATGCTAATATGATAAATTGGGTGCATTGAGATAAATAAATAATATGCATGTGATTGTTTTTGCTATAGAAAGATAGTTGCCCCCAATATTTAGTTACAGAGGATCTAACACAATTCCTTCACAAGATGGAAAATAATGTTCTATATATAGACATGTAAGTGTCTTAAATTATGCAATGAATGGGTTTGCTAAAATTTGGTGGGCTATTCATAGATATAGCAAACTTCATTTGGAAGAAGTGTACAAAATAATACGAGCAAGATTTTAAGTTGCAACTTCGATCTCAGAAAAGTGGCCATTTTTTCAAGAGGACCAATGTATAGAAATGCATTTTCACAAATGAATCGAATTATGGACCTCGTAACAAATTGAGCCAATATATAGGGTACATGTTTTTAAATGTACCTTAAATTCTCTACCCAAGGCTTGGTACATAATCAGGGACGTAGATGGGAGACACAAAACTGGCCACAAATTCAACATGGATTCATTCAAGTGTTTGTATTTGAAGATGACAATCTAATGGTACACAAGGCTCTATAGAAATTGAATATTTATTTGTGTCATGGGTGAGAAGAAGATATACTTGCTATGCAGAAAAAGAAATCGCAAGCTAAGACAAGCACAAGTCTTCACACAACGATATAGGAGTAATAGGCGAAGAAGGAGAAAGATGTATTTCTACTGAAATCTTGCAATAAAATATGGAATAGTGGAGAGGACTCTAATCATAGTGAAATTGAGTAATATTTAGATTTTACAGGATTTTTCAAACTTGAAAAGGATGTAGACATACTTGAGACGGACACATAGAAGACTAAAGAGGTACAACTATGAAATATCAATATTTTAGAGCAATAAGGTCAAACAAATTTAAGGGATTCCATTCAAGCAAAGCAAATATAAATATACCAATGACTAATGTGGAAGAAAATTAAGAATATCGATATAGACACAGTACAAAAACTAACTATTGGTGGGTATTGGACACAACAACAGATCTCAGAAGCATTTAAGTTGCTACGAGATTATGGAGATGTGTTTCCCACCAAATGTTTATAGAAGTTAAGGGTGTATACCCTTCCTTGGGTGAGATGCATATTGTGCTAAAGGAGTGTGCATGACCAATCAAAAAGAGACTTTATAAGCTAAACCCTAACATGAAAATGAAGGTAAAAGAAAAAATAGATCGGATGGAAGAAGCTAGAATCATATATCTAGTTAAAAAATTAGATTAAAGGTTAGTCCCATGGTGGTTCAACATTGAACAATACTTGTGTCAATGATCCATTTCCAATTCATTTCATAAATGAAGTACTTGAATTCATTACAGGTCATGAATTTTATTCATTTACAAATGGGTTCATTAGATACCATCATATCTCTATCGTAACCAAATATCAAACAAAACTAAATTTGTCAACAGAATGGGGATCATTTGCTCATACAACGATGTCAATTGGATTGAAAAATGCACTTGCAATGTTCAAATGAGCAGTTGATATTACATTAAGAGATTTCATTCATAACATTTTGGAGGTCTATCTAAATGATTGGGTAGTTTTATAACTATTTAAGAAACATCTATCAAATATACAATTATTGTTAAATATGTCAAGCTCTATGAATCACACTAAATCTAAATATTTTCTTGGTCTTCACACTATTTAATGTATTACTAGGACATGTTTTATGTAGTGATGGAATTATGGTTGACCAAGCAAAAATTATAATCATTATGGGACTCAAACCACCTATTATCCCAACAAAGGCATGGTCATTCTTAGGTCATACAAGGTATTATTGCAAGTTCATCTGTGACTATCCACCGATTTTAGCACCACTAGAGAAGTAATTGCACAAAGACAATAAATGTAAATGGATTTATGAATGTCAGGTAGCCTTCATAGATTTGAAGCACAAATTAGTTACAACTATTTTGATCTTCCCTAACTTAAGCAAACCATTCCACGTTTATTTTGATGCCTTGGGGACCACAATTGGAGTAGTTCTCTAACAACTAAGAGATGGAGGGCTAGATCACCCAATTCACTTTGCAAGTCACAAGTTATCAACCACTGAGAAACATTATGATACCACATAGTGAGAAGCTCTAGCGATGGTTTTTGAAATTTAGAAGTTTCAACATTATTTATTGGCTACCCCATTCAAATTCTTCATTGATCACCAAGCATTGTGATAATTAATAAACCGATGTTGGGATGAAGGATTTCTAGGTGGTTAAGGATTTTTCGATATTTCTTATTTAAACTCAATGTCAAACCAGGCAAGAAAAATGTGGGTTTCAACATAATATTTCAAAACTTCTAACTGCTTAATCCTTTTCAGCATTGGGCAAACCCTCACATCATGATCTTCATGGCAGACTTCGTAAGACTTAAGTAGTGCCCTTATTTCTGCTTGGGACAGTTATTCTACCTGTCTTCATCATATTTACCAATAGAACCACCAATTGAGTTTGAAAATTATACTTGTATGCCCTATTGATTATATTACACGCATGGAAAAGGGACATACATGAGCATCTGTGTGGTGCAGCGTAATAGCAACTATAGCCCTTTATGCAATCAAATATACACAGTTTATCGATTCCCTCTTTCTTCCATTTCCGCTGGCTTAAAATAACACCACCAGTCTTGCAGATAGATGTTACAGTCAAGAGAATTATGAGTTTCCATCATAAAATCATTCTTACAGGATGAATTGCAAAACGCAACCAGGGATTGGGTATTACCATGCCCAACAAATTTGCCTTTGCCGCTATTTCAGCGAAGAAGTTAAATTCGTATGGCATTACATAGAGACCAAATAAAAAGACGCTATCCATCCACCAAAGCGACTAAGGACGCATTTCCAGAACGGAAGAATAGTAGCAATTATTCACCAAATGCAATCAGAACATCCAGATCATACAAATGGGTTTTAATTTAAAGATTTGAATTGGGTTGTGGGGTGCGCCAGGCTTCTGCAGTAGTGCAAAACAGAAGCGACGCACGAAGGCCCTGATAGCAAGCTACCGTTTGGACCCTCCCCCTAAAGAAATAAATTTAATATCGTGTGGCTCATTGAGCCACGTATCAGATATTAAACTGATAAGAACAGATACTACACTTGATCTTAGCCAAAAGGCCGAGAAAGGTATGCTTCTACATCTCTCTTTCCTCTGTATTTCTATGTCTGTTTTCTTCCCTTTACTCCCTCCCAGCTACATGTGGGATAAACAAACGCATGCCACCATTCACATTCACATTTCTGTATATTCACAACGGTGAATGAATAAAACGCTTTTCCCATTTCTGTTATATTAGAGTTTGGAAATTCCACTTGCATGCCATTTTGTGTGTTCCCATCTTGTTTATATTATGCATTGAAACGGGACATACACAACTTCCATTAAATCACTTTGATGGGCATATAAAATATCACATTCATTTGGTGTCATTAATATTTGAATTTATGTATGTCCTTCGAGTAGTAGTGTAACAGTTAAATAGATGCATACATACATGAGCATTTGCGTGGTCTTATGTGATAACAATAAGTTTATCAGTGAATATACCCTCTGCGATAATATGTTAGGAACCCATGTCTTACCCTTCTCTTTGCATTATTAGTGTATTAGTCGCTATGAACGCATATGCTTTGTTAGTCATCCTTTTAGCATATTTGAATTATCCCACATATATGGGAAGTAGTAGTTGTTATAATAGATTTAGTATTTAAGTAAGTGTTGAGGCCCAATGAAGGCATCTACGAATATTATTGTATTGAGCTTGCTCAAAGGAGGTTGCCCCCTCGTAGTGGTCTACAATCTAAATGTTATTTTGAATTATTTTCTAAAGTTTATTTTATTGTTCAATTATTTTCTTTAGTTCGTAAATCTGTGCAGAAGATTCCTCACATCTAGTATCATAGCACTTTTCTCGGCCTATGGGTAGATTTTGGAGGATTTTTTTCAGGCGCTGTGCCATTTGAGAAAATATTGATGTCACTTTAGTAGAATATAAGAACGATATGTATTTTACAAATTCCAATGATAAAAATGTTGTGAATGGTAATGGATTACTAGATGGGGATGTTCTAGAAGTTCTAGATTAAAAAAACTAGTGATAAAGTACAATACATAGGAAACTTGTGACAATACTTCACAACCCACCTTGACGAAATAATTATATTTTATGAAATAAGTTTCATGTGCAAGTGATCTAAAGGTTATTTTGAGTTATTCTTTGAATTTTATTTTATTGTTCAATTATTTTCTATAGTCCATAAATCTGTGTTGAAGGTTTCTCACATAATAATAGGATTACCAATGACCATAATGAACATGATGAATTAGAACTTTGACTTTGATTGTGTCCCACATAGATTGTGGTTCCACCAAAAAATCTATGTTAATCCATAAAAGAATATTTTCATTTTCGTATTCATTAATATATAAACAGTAAATGAAAATTACATCCACACTATGTGCTTATATGCTAAGTGGATCTCCTTATAACCAAATATAATTGAAAATAATTTAATTTAATGGTCATATTAGCTTAGATATTTTAAATACACTTATTGAAATGTGTACTTTGAAATTATGTCATTAAGATATGCGAATTTAAAATATCTAAATTAATTAATCCATCATGTCAAGATAATAAATTAGCCTAAATAAAACTCTATTTGTGAATCTTAAGAGCACCATAGTTTTGAATAACACCTACTTTATAAGCATCTAATATAAATACTAAATTCATCATGTAGCATGTGCATCTATAGTGCTTGGGTGGAAATTTGAATCCCCATCTACAGTTTCTTGTAATGCACCGATGTCAATATATGACAAGTGTAATTGTTGACATCTAAAAATGTCCTCTTTGTATTTATTAGTTGTTATATTATAGGATTTAGTGTACACTGTTTTTCAACAATTGGCCTAAATTAGGAGTTCTCGGTTTGTTCTACATTTTTTCTTTGTGTCCCCTCTTTCTTCTAGCCCCTTCTCTCTTCTCTCTTTGTTTGGTATTTTATATGTAAAATATTTTTTTTTATTGCCAAATATACTTGAAAATCATTTAATACTAAATATTTGTATTTAAATATATATATCAAGATGTGTACTTCAAAATTTATATCTCTCAACGTCATTAAGATATATGAATTTAAAATATCTAAATTAGTTAATCCACAAAGTCAAGATAATAAATTAGCTTCAATGAATGAAACCCCATATGTTAATCGTAAGAGCAACATAGCTTTAAATAACACCCTCTTGTTAATTATCTATTTTAAATAATAATTTCATCGTTTAACATGTACATCCGTAATGATTGGGTGGAAATTTGAGTCCTATACTACGGTTTATTATAACGCACCCATACCAATATATGACAAGTGTAAATATTGACACCTAAAAATGTCTCTTTTATATCTATTAGTTGTTATATTGTAGGATTTATATACACTATTTTTCAACAATTAGCTTAAATTATGAGTTATTGGTTCATTATTTCATGCTTTTGTCATGCCCCATCTTTCTTCTATCCCCTTCTCTCTTCTTTCTTTGTTTAGCCTCTTTCTTCGATACTATGTGCTTGTATGCTAAGTGGATATCCTTATTACCAAATATACTTGAAAATCCTTGAATTTAATGGTCCTATTTACTTAGATATTTTAAATGCATGTTTTGATATTTGTACTTTGAAATTAATAACTCTCAAAGTCATTAAGATATGTGAATTTAAAATATCTAAATTAATTAATCCACCAACTCAAGATTATAAATTAATTTTAATGAAACTCTATTTGTGAATCCGAAGAGTACCATAGCTTTGAAGAACACCTTTTTGTTAAGCATCTATTCTAAATATTAAATTCATCATGTAACATGTACATATGTAGTGCTTGGGTGGAAATTAAGTCCCCTACTATAGTTTCTTATAATGCAACCACACCAATATATGACAAGTGTCATTTTTGACACCTAAAAAAGTCCCATTGGTATTTATTAGTTGTTATATTTCAAGATTTAGTGTACATTGTTTTTGACAATTGATCTAAATTATGAGATATTGGATTCGTTCTTCACATTTTCGTCATGCCCCCTCTTTCTTTTTTTTTCTTTGTTCTATCTTTGTTTGGTCATTTGGGCACATTTTTTAGAGCATCCATGGTGCTCTTAGGCCTTCCTTTTGGGTCCTCCCAAGTTAGAGTGCACTCACCCTTATTCGATATTTTTCATTTCTTATCCATTTAATGTCAGTTTGGCACCAATAGAGTCCTAATTTCATTTCCATTTGTTTATAATTACATGTTAATTATATTTCTCTTAAAATAAAAATCATTTGAAAAAACATTCATACATAATCTACTTAGCACTCACATGCATTCTAGAGATATCAAGCCATCATTAGAACTCTTATCATTAAGGTGCACTGGCTCATGTTAGACCAATCATTGGAAGGAGGAAGAACACACACTACACACCTCTAGGGTTTGGTTTGTCATTGGAATTATTTTCAAATAGGCTTTTTTTTTATATATTGTTATTGTTTAGGGATTTGATAATCCACAATGCATGCCCTAGAACAATCATCATTTTCCTTAAGATGTAAATATTAATTACAATATAATTAAAGGAGAATGAATTTTATTTTGACGGTTATAGGTGTCATAGGGTGAAGATCATAAAAAATGAATTGAAGATCTAGACCAAGTGAAAACATTCATCAATGCTATTTCAATCATGTTTTTTGATTGTCGAGAGCACCACAACACTTTTTACATCAACCGTTGATCACTATTAAATTTTTGGGCAAGGTCACTACCAATTTTGAGTGCACATTTCCAAAATAAAATTTCAAATGATTTTCACGAGATATTATGATTCAATATATGCCTCTAAACCCTTTGTGGATGCCCTATTTATCGATTTTGAAATATAAATTAGGCATTTTTATTATTTTTACATGTTTATTATGTTTAATTTAAACTAATTAGGTTATTTGTATCACATATAAGGTGTAATTTATTTATCCCTGGTCCATTTTGGCAAACCTAAGTTATCCTACACCACTTTAGGTTTATATCTTACCTATCTTGTGTTAGATCTAAAATTCTAAAAATAATATTCAGTTTATTGTGCTAGATTTAAAAATTCTCGGAGCTTCATTGTGCTTGATTTCCTCTATCACAAACCTTAAGTTAATTCCTAAATAATTAATTAAACCCTACTATGCTTGTATAGTGTGCAAATTTTAATGTTTTATATCATCTTATACAACCTAAAATTATTATATATGTGATTGCAAATAGAAAAAATGTTGGGCTTAATCAATAATTCATAAATCTTGTTGAAATTCCTATGAGTAATCCTTGTTCAATACTTAAAAAGAAAAAGAAACTTTGAAATGTGTCTAATGGTGAAAAAAATGATGTCACTCTAGTAGAATATAAGAATCATATGTCTTAAAAATTCCAACAATAAAAATGTTGTGAATGGTAATGGTTTACAAGATGAAGATGTTTTATAAATTCTAGATTAAGAAACCAATGATAAAGTCGAATACGTAGGAAATTTATGAGAATACTTCACAACCCACCCTGATGAAATAATTAGATTCATGAATGTTAAGAAAGAAATTTGATGTGCAAGTGATCTTATTGTTGTGATCATTTCTCAAGTATTTTTTCTTCCATTTATTGGTTTTTAACCTCGTATTTCTAATTTTGCTTCTAATATTCCTCCTATTGCTCAAAATGTTTCAATTTCTTCTTGACATGTTTCTATTCCTCATCTAAAAGATTTTCATTATTCTAAACTTGCTAAGATGGATTATAATGATCATTTTATTGCTAAACATGTTTCTATTCTTCCTCAACATGTTCCTAGTTCCTTTAAATTTTCAAAATGATTCTTTTTTAACTACTGTCACTTGTCCACCTTATACATCTTCTCCAATTCCTAAAATGAATACCATGTTGCATACTTTTTTTTCAATGAAAAATCAAATTCAAACGCACAATAAAGTGTCTCATAGGTCAAACAACCAGGACACTGCCAATGTTATTCGATAAACCCTTTGGTTTATGAAGTGCTTGCACATTATTTTCCAATAGGTTTCGTAGCTCCAAAATTTGAATTATGCAATGGAAAATGAGGTCTTTCACATAACATTATAACATTTTATGATTCTTGCTTAGATTTCTCCCATAATGAGAAAATATTGACTAAGTGATTTTCAAGAAACTTGAAGGATTATGTTATTGATCGATTTTTATGCTTTACTAAGTGGATATTTGCATATTTAACCAAATTAATTTGTGATTTATTAGCTTACATTCAAATTGATATTAGTTTGAAAGTCACTTTTATAAAATTATCTCAAACTAAAAATGGATCAAACAAAACCATTAGTGATTATTATAGCGTAGGATTGCAAAGGAGTTTGTTACTCTTCTTTTGCTAGTGAAATTATAAACCTTGCATCAAACAATTCAATCAAAAAAATAACTACTTGCCTAAGTACTTGGGTGATCAATAACATAACTAAGATCAAATACAACTAGAAGATAAAGAAAATATTAAATTTTACCTTCCTTCTGAAATGGTGCTTGTTCTTTGGCATATAAGAGTGTTCATGCTCAGCTTTTGTGTCCAGTGGAGTCTTTGTCAATGTGTTTGCTTTAGGAGCAACACCTCTCCTTGTCCACTTGTGACTTGGCTTGCCTTGGCTTGGCATGTGATAACAAAATCAAGCTTTCTAAAGACAATTTGGAATTACTTATTTGCACAAAAAAGCTTGTTAAATAATGACCTTAACAATTGTATTTAGAGGTTCCCAAACTAACCCTGACTCAAGTGTAGTTAGGTTAGATTTAACCATGGTTAGGTTAGAGAGGGGACAAGTAATGAATATTTGGGATAAAGATCCTTTTTATTAAGCATGGCTCTCCATTTTTGAATTTAAGGCTTTTATAAAGATATTTCCAATTCCTTGATGTTGAGGATGATGACATCATCATGACCTCATTTTTATTGAAATTTCATTTTTAGAAAATAGATGTTCACTAATTGAATATGGAATTTTCACTTAAGTAGCTAATTGGATTTGATTATATAATTCATTTTGCTCAGGGTTTCAGAATTTTAGGAATTTGTTAAGTACCCAGGGTAATGGATCAAAAGGCTAGTTTTTTAATTTACTATGTTGCAATTTGATTGGAGATGAATCCATGGGAGGTTACTATTGCATATAGGATAATACCCAAAATAGGGATGCCTCAACATTATTTTTGGAAGTTATGTCTGATGTGTGGGTGAAATTGGGACATCCAATGATTTTTAGGCTTAAATTGCATTGTTTTGTAGAAATCAATCTAAAATCCGGTTGGAACACAGCTTTGGCTAAAAGGGGGTGTCTACATCTTGCCCTTATATAAGAAGGCATTGTAAGACTTAGGAAAATTAATGTCTTCTCAAAGAATTTAAAAGTTGTTAATGCCTTGGCTAATTCCCTAGAAGGCGATGGATGAGCCTGGATGCACCATTGAGGGATCGAGAAGTAAATAATGTCATCAAATGGACCCTCAAAAAGAGAAAAAATGGCATAGCCTAGTTGTAATAGGGGTGTAAATATTGATTTGCTCAAAGTCATTTATAATCAGATGCACAATGATTGTCCCCAATAGAGCAGATGGAGTAGAATAATGATTTTCCCAAAGGCAGTTATAATCTTTAACATAGTGAAAAATGCCCCAATAGGGCAAAGGATTAGGATAAAATCAATTTCTCCCAATAAGGCAGGATACATAGGTAATCGGTCAAAAATAAATTGATGTGTTTGGGCAAATTTGCAAAGGGAGCTCATGCAATAAATCCATAAATGGAGGGATGATGAGCTGGTAGAGAATAACAACATGAATCTAGAGAAAATGGCTAGTACGAAGATGCACATTTGAACTAGCACAAGATAGGTCTATAAAATAGTGTTGTTAAACGAGCCTTTAAAAGGCCCAATAACATGATCTGGTAAAAAAATAATGAATGTAGAATCGAATGACACAAAAAATGGACCACAAAGTTATAAATAAGAGCTCTTAGAATGAATAAAAAGAAACCTTAGGACTAGGGGGGTGAAAATTTAATTTCCAAGCTATATATTCACCCCATGGGGTGAATTTTTTATATTTTCACCCGAACCCTTTGAAAAATGCTCTAACCTCACAAGAAGAAGTGACAATAAATGGCATGTGGAAAGGATAGAGGCACATGAGAAAATGAGTGAGGGAACATGGCCACCACACGATGGTCCTCAAGTAAGGGACCACACTTAAACCTTTGAGTGTATTAATTATGTAGTTATTACTAGTTTTAGGGCTCAAACTTGAAAAGTCATCATTTTTGTGGAAGGGAAAATGATGGCTTTACAGAGAAAAGTGATGACTTCATAAGAAGTCATTAATTCTAAAAACACGGGCATCACCAAAAAACATGGGAAAATACCCAAAAGGCGATTTCACCCATTTTTAAGCAAAGTCATCATTTTTGTAAAAAATGAAAAATGATGATTTCACCTTAAAATGGCAAAAAATGCTAAAACGATGACTTCATCATTTGGAAAAATGATGACTTCACACTAAAAGCCAAAATAGCTAACTTAAGGGACCTGAAAGGGGTCCAACCTCTAGGAGAGGGGCAAATAGGTCTGGTAAGGAAGGCATAGGTTAGACGATAGCATAAATATTGCTTGATCATAATCTATATGTGCTTGTAAGAGCAGCTCATGGTACTAACAACATGGGAGTAGTGGTCTCATTATTTATGGATACCATAGATATGGAAAGTGGACATGGTTGTGTTCATACAGGCCCTAGATTTATATGACGTTACACAAATGTCAGTGAACTAAGAAGATGGAGTGTACCTAAGTGCATTGGGCACTCTGAGACTTCTTTATTTCACCTACCTACCATGGAGGTTATGGTTATGATAGAGGATACCTTGTGTAGACTAAAGCTACCCATGAGAGGTTGTATATTATTATGGATAGATCCATCATGACAACAAGGAATGTTGGATGACTTGATTGGCTTCCTAGATATTCCCATGGTACATGAGAAGGTTGACATTTATCTATTAGAGACATACATGGACTTGCAGCCAGATGACCTTAACCCACCTACTTGGATAAAATCTAGGAACATTTCTTTTCCAATGGTAAAGCTTCCATTATTGTTTCCAACCCACCTATAAAATGGGCTTGAATGAGATTCACAAAACTATAATTATCAATTCATTATCCTTAGACGCCAAGTGAAATTTTCTCATAAAATTTGATGTAGATAGAGAGTTGACATCAACCTTATAACCAGTTTCCAAGAAGATTGTCCTAAGGATGTCCTTGATCGTATGTAAAATGTTGCCTGACTCTATAATAAAAACCCTTTTCATCTTGCAATCTGAAACTCATCTCTCAAAATCCGTCTCATGTTTCCCATCATTAACATGAAGGGGTTCATTAAGTGCAACTTGAAATATATGCTCCATATTCTTCGACGCCACCACCTCATAAACAATATTGCCACTCAATCCAAATGTCAAATAGTTATGTGCCCAATGGGAATAAAACCCAACTTCCATCACATCCACTTGCAGTGCAGACATAGGAGGCAAACTAACGGACATGGAAAACAACACTTACCATGCTTATGAAGCCACCAACCATTAATGCCATCAACATATCATCACATACAAGTGCAAGCTAATCATGCAGTGGAGTCTACTTGCCCATTGACCAAGCTCCCAATCATTATCAATGATGATTTTCTATGATTGAGATATGCCTCTATTCGCTAGAGTGTCTGTCACCTTGTTTGCCTCACGAAAGAAATGATTGCCTTCCCAATCATTTATAGAAGCAAAGATATCCCAATATGATGCTCATATATGAATGTATCCACTTAACAGTTACCCTACAACATGAAAAATATGAAACTTAAAATATTAACAAAATATTTAGTGAATATGATATTTTATATGCTCGTTAAATAAATTACTTATGATGCATGTCTAATCTTTACAAATTATTTTGTATTTAAATATTTAACATAACTTATCATGTGTGTCTCATTTTAATGTATAATATGAACAATACGAAGACATAAAAAATGAATGTAAGTATGATTTTCAAACTCTTATAACCTTTGTTGTTGGATCTAGGATCAAATTGTAGTTCTTCATTATCATCTCATGTTCTTCTTTTCATTTTTGATTTCAATATCACTATGGCAAATTTCTCCACTTTGCTACTTTTCTAGAAATTAGTAGGTTTTTAAAAGTCATTTGTTCGAAAGCCGAGGAGTATTAAGAAAAACATTTACTTGTAAAATGTGTAAAATGAGATTTTTTTTTGGTTATTATAATTATTATTATGTTTTTATTTGGGGATTGGTTTGATTTGGGAAAAGTTTATTTTCAATCTAAATTTATATAAAAAAACTCTAATTTTTTAATATTCTGTTTTAATAAAAAAACTTTAATAATAAGTATAGACAATAATTGTTTATATGGATGTTATTAATATATTAGAACACAAAGAATTTTGAAATATAGAATATAGAAGATAATGTTATAATTTGTAATAATTTTTAAATATAAAGTATATAAAGTGATAGAAAAATTAAATATTTTTATTTACAAATATATTTAAAAGAAACAAGAATTATAAATATTTATTATTATTTGAAGTTATTATTACTTTGTGTTAAATCAATGAAAAGTAAACTCTAAATTAAAATTTTAGTATGTACATTTATTACAAAATATATATATTAAATTTATTTTTTATAAAATTAAAATAATTTAATAAATATAATACTGTTATTTTTTGATAGAATACTTATTCGTGTATTTAAGTCATTTCAAGATGACTTTTTATGATGATTATTTTAATAATATTTGTTTTTTATGTATTTTCAAGAGTAATCATAATGCAAAGGGGAACCACTTAGTACACAAGCACCTTGAGTATTTGTATTTTATCTAATTATCACAAGGCAAAGGGGAACCACTTAGCAAATAAGGTCATGTTTATGTTATGGTTATTACCAAATATTCATGAGAAAATTAATGATATTAGGGTAATGAATACTCATGCAGGTCTTCTTAAAATTTCTTAAACACATTATTAAAAATTTATTAAATATTAATATTTATCTCAGTATTTTAAATATCCTTAGTTGTCTCATCAATGATATTTATTATTATCATTAGGAATATTGTAGTTACATCTCAAATGTAACTCATTTCTCACTTTCCATCCCCTTTCCCCTCATTTCATGGGAAGTATGGACACTAGACACATACTTGGAAAGTTGGCTAATGTAATGATTGGAGTTACTTTATATTTTTTTATGAAAATAACATTGTGCACAATATATTAAAACTAAGGAACAAGATATATTTATAATAATATAGTATAAAACAATAATAAAACCTAATCTTAAACCTAAAATATCGATAAATAGTATAACTAGATGATTAAACAAGCAAGAATAGTGAAAAGAGAAAAAAATGATTAAAACTAACACACCCGATTACTAGAACTAAATTTTATCCCTAGTGGAAGCTTTTGGAAGAGGTTATCCTATAACCATGAGAATTTAACTATTTTTTGTATCTAGGTCAATCAACAAACCATTTTTGACTCCCAATTTTGACTCCCCATCGTATCCACATATAGTCCTTAAACTACCAATGGGTTGCACTTGCATCTTGAAAATGAGGAGAAGGTTGTAAAGAATGGATTTTCATTTCCCTCCAAGCATCCTTGGTAAGGACGTTGATGTTGGCACCTATGTCAATCAGGATGTCACAAATCAACCACTTGACAATGGTACCATCAATCAAGAGCTCATGGTTGTAGTTAACACTATTCATTGTTCCGATATCCCTTCCTCTATCCTACCACTCTTATGTCACACCAATCACATTATGTTCTAGCCAATTTTCAAGTAGTTGTGACATTGTTTCTTATTTTAGTTAATTGAATATTTTGGAGAGTTATTCAATATATTTTGCATTGGCCCCTCTTTTATGTTTCCTTAATTTTGGACTCAATGACCCACACATCCTAGACTTCTCCCTGAAGGTTTTGGATCATGTATGTGGCCTCTTTTAAGACACATATATATATTAGACAATCAAGATAGTCTATTACCTTTGTGCAGTGCACATGTTGAGCCTTTTATTTAGGTGCTTCCACCACCTTTAATTGTGTGTTAATATCATTATGCATAGTTATATTGACCTTAGGGCCACCATTTTTCTTGAGTTCACCTTGTCTTGAAACTAACTTCTAATCATGTTGGCCAATTTTTATCATTCTAGTGCCTTTTTGTGCTTTCTCCTTCTCAATAATCTTTCTATATAATTATGGGCACTCTTTAATCTTTTTCACCTATGTTGGTACGTAAAAGCAGGAAACTTATGGAAATATCTTTGACAGCGGTCTAGGGAGCCACATTTGTAACACATTTATGGATAAATATGCATCCTCCCATTACTTTGCCTCTTCATTATTTATAATATGTTCACCCATCATATATTCCTCCTTTTTACGAGGTTACTAGAGTTTCTTGACATGTCACAGTCTCGTGTGCTTCATGAAATTTGTCTATGATCCAACAAATTTTGATATCATGTCTGGTAGTGTCACATATATTTTAATATTTCAATACTTCTACTTGCTTAGTCTTGCTTGGGACAATTATTCTTGTTGTATCCCTTTTATGAAAGTCTTGATTGACAAAGTGCATCAAAAAGGTATGATCAAACCACCCAAAAACCATTAAGCATGTTACAAGGGATGAATCTACTGAGAAAGTTTTGAAATCAAGGTTTTAAACCTTACATCATAGGTTTAGAAACCTTATGTGACATCCTTCTTAATCTCCTTTAATGAATGTATCATCTATTGTTTTAATTCATGGATATAAAACTACTTTAAAAAATCATGTCAAATAGTCATAGTCTATATGTACATAGTGTGGACCATACTTGCAGTACCAGGGATGTGTGGGGTCAAGGAGAAAGGTAAAAAAAATGGACTGGGTTATGATAATATGTTGTGATTACCTTGGCTTGTCACATCATCTCACACTTATGGACATGTTTTGCAACAATTCCCACCCCTATACTCTAGTAATTTTATTGATGTTTCATGGAATAATTGTTTTTGAAAGGGTTTGTGTTGCTTGTGGGTTACTTATTTCCTATGTATATTTTCCTAGATTGACTCCTCCCAAGTTTATTTTTCTTGAAGCACCAATGATTCCTCTTAAAGGAAGGATCCACGATCCTCCAACTATCAAACTCCTATGCACGGTAGCAGGACTTACAAAGAGAAAATAACAAGACACTATCCACCAGAGCGCCTACAGAGGCATATCCAAAAGAGAAAAAAAGTAGCAATTTTTCAGAGATTGCCATCTTCATATAAATGGATTTTAATTTAAGATTTGATTTGGGTTGTGGGGTGCGCCAAGCTTCTGCAGTAGTGCAAAACAAAAGCGACACCTAAAGGCCCTAATAGCAAGCTACCATTTGGACCCTTCCCTTAAAGAAATAAATTTAATATCGTGTGGCTCATTGAGCCACGTATCAAATATTAAACTGATAAGAACAGATACTACACTTGATTTTAGCCAAAAGGCTAAGAAAGGTATGTTTCTTTATCTCTCTCCCTTCTTTATTTCTATGTCTATTTTCTTCCCTTTACTACCTCCCACCTACATGTGGTATAAACAAACGTAAGCGACCATTCACATTTATGTATATTATAATCATAACTAAACTTGTAACAATGTGTTGAGTGTTTTGAAAGGGAAACATAAATTGTAAGTTGATAACACTGAAAAGAATAGGTGTCATATTTCAAACACAACACGTCTCCTCTCACCACATTGTTAAGTGAAAAAACAAAGTTAAGCATAAATATCTTAAATATATTTATTTGGAATTGTTTGTAGATCTCAGTGTTGATTAATTAGGGATTCAACAGATATAATATAAAGGAAAGATATATGGTGCTTTATATGAGTATCAATTACATTTGGAAAAAGAGAAATACTATTATTTTGTTAATTTTTATGTCTACAATATATAAACCACATAAATTTTGATTACAAATCTATAGTTTCTGAAAATTTATCGAATCAGATGAAATAAACTACATCATATCATGAATAAAATAAATCTTATTGAAATAAATTAAACAATTTCTTACAAAATAAATATTAAATTAAAAGAATTCATTTTTTCTATATATATTTAGATCAAAAATCAACCTTTCTTAAACCAAACGAAACCACCCCAACCCAAATGAAAAGCACGCAAAAACATAAACAAACTATAAATGAGACAAATATTTTACAACGAAATGCTTTCCCTAGTGTTCCCTGACTTTTGAATAACTAAACTAGGAAAATAAAGACTTACCATGTTGACATTGAAATCAAAAGGTGTAAGTGAGAAGCAAGAAAGGTTTCATCTTCTCCCAAATGTTATATATGTTCTTCTCATGATTCATGATTGAGGGTTATTATTGAAAAGAACTAATGCTTCACTAGATGAAGGTATAAGGAAAGATATTGATAACAATAGTATTTTTTTTGCTGAATAAAATTTACTGTACATCATCAAAACCAAATAAAATTGTGTATTAAATCATATTTTGATTGAAACAAGAGAAAGGGGTGATAATGAAGAGCTAAAAATTGAGCCAATGATTGCAAGTGATATATTTAAAACAAAGTCTATAGACCCGAAATGGCACCACCAGGGTCAAAGTGGCTTGAGGATCAACAAACGTGAAAGAATTTGAGGCAACAAATGACACCAAATTCTTCAGGTGTATCTTCATAATAACAATAAGTTATAAATGACTTTCTAGGGGAGTTTTATCTTGAAACGACATTTATACAAGGAAGCACAACACTCACATGAAATAAATACCATGCAACATTTAATTCATAATAGTTAGTGACAGTGTCTAAATTCATCATGTACATCTGTAGTGCTTGGGTAGAAATTTGAGTCCCATGTGACAGTTTCTTATAATGCACCCATGCCAATATATAACAAGTGTAATTGTTGACACCTAAAAATGTCCCCTTTCTATTTATTAGTTGTTATATTGCAAGATTTAGTGCAGACTATTTTTTGACAATTGGCATAATTCAGGAGAACTTATTGGTTCATTTTTCATGTTTTTGTCATGCCCCTTCTTTCTTCTAGCCCCTTCTCTCTTCTCTCTTTGTTTAGTATTTTGGGAACATTTTATGGGGCCTTCATGATGTTCTTGTGCTAGCCTTTTGGATCCTTCCAAGTTAGGGTGTGCCTATCCCATTGTCCAATATTTTTTGCTTCTTAGTTGTTTAATGCCGGTTTGGCACCAACAGAGTCCTAATTTGATTTCAATATGTCTATGGTTACATTATCACGCTAATTAATTTGAAACATAAAGTATCTACAAAACATTCATACATAATCTATAGAGCACCCACATGCATTCTAGAGATATCCATCCATCATTAGAGCAATTAATGTTAAGGTGCACTAGTTCATGCTAGACCAATCATTGGAAAGAGGAAGAGCACACACTACACACCTCTAGGGTTTTGTACGTCATTGGAATTATTTTTAATTATGTAGTTTTTTTTTTTAATTTAGATATATTGTTTATTGTTTAGGGGTCTAATAATTAGATGATGCTTAAAACCCCAACTAAATCGCAATATATGCCTTAGAATAATCATTGTTTTCCTTAAGTTGCAAATATTATTGACAATGTATGGAAAAGAGAATGAAGTTTATTTTATAGGTTATAGCTATCATAGTGTGAATATCATAGCAAATAAATTTAAGATCTAGGCCAGGTGAAAACATTCATCAATTCAATTTCAGTCCTATTTCATGGTTGTCTAGGGCACTTGCGACGCTTTTTACATCAATCATTAATCACTACCAAATTTCTAGGCAAGGTCACTATCAATTTTGAGTGTGCATTTCCACATTCAATTTTAAAATGATTGTGACCAAATCTTATTATATTTGAGATCGTATGCCTCTAAACCCTATTTCAATACCTTATTTATAGATTGTGAAATATAAATTAGGCATTTTTTTATTAGTTTTCACATGTTTATTATGTTTAATTTAAATTAGTTAGGTTATTTACATATTGCATCTAAGGTGGTATTTATTTATCCCTAATAAATTTTGGTAAACTTGAGTTATCTTACACCCGTATAGGGTTAGATCTTACTTATCTTGTGTTAGATATAAAATTCTAAAAAAATATTGGGTTTATTGTGCTAGATCTAAAAATTACCAAAGATTCATTGTGCTTGATTTACTCTAAATTTAAAAATTCCCAAAGCTTCATTGTACTTGATTTACTCTATCCCAAAACCTAGGTTAATTTCTAAACAATTAATTAAACCCTTGTGAGCCTATATGGTGTGCAATTTTTCGTGTTTTATATCATCTTATACAACCTAAATTTATTAGATATGTGATTGCAAATAGAAAAAATGTTGGGCTTAATCAATAATCAATAATTCATAAATATTTTTAACATTCTTTTGATTAATCCCTGGTCAAGCTTGAAAAAGAAAATAGAATTTTGAAATGTTTCTAATGATGCAAAAAATGATGTCAATTTAGTAGAATATAAGAACGATATGTATTTTACAAATTACAATGATAAAAATGTTGTGAATGGTAATGGATTACAAGATGGGGATGTTCTATAAATTTTAGACTTAAAAAACTAGTGATAAAGTACAATACATAGGAAACTACTAAGAATACTTCACAACCCATCCTGATGAAATAATTAGATTTTAAGAAACAGGTTTCATGTGCAATTGATCCTCATGTTGTAATCATTTCTCAAGTTTTTTTTTCCATTTATTAATGTTTAACCTCATATTTTTAATGTTGCTTCTAATGTTCCTCCTCTTACTTAAAGTGTTTCCATTTCTTCTTAGCATGTTTCTATCCTTCAACAAAATCTTTTTCATTCTTCTAAACTTGCTAAGATGGATTCTAATGATCATTTTATTACATAAAATGTTTATATTCTTCCTCAACATGTCCCTAATTCCTTTAATTTTTCAAAATTATTCTATTCCAACTTATGTCACTTGCCCATCTTCTACTTCTTCTCCAACTACTAAAATGAATACTTTGTTGTGTACTTTGTGTTCCATAAAAAAATCAAATTCAATTGTTCAATCAAGTGTCTCATAGGTTAAACAACAATGTCACTACCTATGATGTTAAGGGAAAAAATAAAATTAAGTACAAATATCTTAAATATATTTATTTGAAAGTTGTCTAGAGAATCAATGTTGAGTAATTAGGGATACAACAAACATAATATAAGGGAAAGATATAATGGGGTTGGTGCTCTGTGTAAGTGTCAAATACACCTGAAAAGGGAGCAACATTATTATTTCAAAGTGGCTTAAGGATCAACAAACGTGGAAGAATTTGAGGTAACAAATGAAACCAAATTCTTAAGGTGTTTCTTCACAACAATAATAAGTGATAAATGACTTTCCAAGGGAATTTGATCTTGAAATATCATTTATACGAGGAATCATAACACTAACATGAAATAAATGCCTTGCAAAATTTAATTCATAAACGTTAGTGATGGCATCTAAATTGATCTTGTACATCAGTTGTTCTTGGGTATAAATTTGAGTCCCATGTGACAGTGTCTTGTAATGCACCCATGCCAATATATGACAAGTGTAATTGTTGACACCTAAAAATGTCCCCTTTTTATTTATTAGTTGTTTTATTGCAGGATTTAGTGCACACTATTTTTTGACAATTGGCATAATTTAGGAGAACTTATTGGTTCATTTTTCATGTTTTTGTCATGCCCCTTCTTTCTTCTAGCCCCTTCTCTCTTTTCTTTTTGTTTAGTATTTTGGGCACATTTTTTGGGGCATCCATGACATTCTTGTGTCAGCCTTTTGGATCCTCCCAAGTTAGGATGTGCCTATCCCCTTGTCCAATATTTTTTGCTTCTTAACCGTTTAATGTCAGTTTGGCACCAATATAGTCCTAATTTGATTTCAATATGTCTATGGTTACACAATCACTGTAGTTATTTTGAGACACAAAGTATTTGCAAAACATTTATACATAATCTACATAGCACCCACATGCATTCTAGAGATATCCAACCATCATTAGAGCAGTTATGATAAGGTGCACTAGTTCATGCTAGACCAATCTTTGGAAAGAGGAAGAACACACACTGCACACCTCTAAGGTTTGGTATGTCATTGGAATTGTTTTCAATTATGTATTTTTTTTGTTTTAGATACATTGTTTATTGTTTAGGGGTTTGATAATTAGACAATGCTTAAAACCTCAACTAAATCATGACATATGCCCTATGATAATCATTTTTTCCCTTAAGTTATAAATATTATTGACAATGTATGGAAAAGAGAATGAAGTTTATTTTATAGGTTATAGCAATTACAGTGTGAAGATCATAGCAAAGGAATTTAAGATCTAGATCAGGCAAAAGCATTCATCAATTCAATTTCAGACTTGTTTTATGGTTTTCTAGAGCACTTGCGACACTTTTTACATCAATCATTGATCACTATCAAATTTCTAGGCAAGCTCACTATCAATTTGGGGTATGCATTTCCACATTCAATTTTAAAATGATTGTCACCAGATCTTATGATATTCTAGATCATATGCCTCTAAACCCTATGTCAATACCCTATGTATAGATAGTAAATATAAATTAGGCATTTTTTATTAGTTTTCACATGTTTATTATGTTTAATTTAAAGTAATTAGGTTATTTACATATTGCATCTAAAGTGGAATTTATTTATCCCTAATAAATTTTGGTGAACTTGAGTTACCTTACACCCCTTTAGGGTTGGATCTTACCTATCTTGTGTTAGATATAAAATTCTAAAAACATATTGGCTTTATTGTGCTAGATTTAGAAATCCCCAAAGCTTCATTATTCTTGATTTACTCTATCCCAAAACTTAGGTTGATTTCTAAAAACTTAATTAAACACTTGTGAGCTTGTATGGTGTGCAATTTTTCATGTTTTATATCATCTTATACAACCTAAATTTATTAGATATGTGATTTCAAATAGAAAAAATGTTGGTATTAATCAATAATTCATAAATAGTTTTAAAATTCCTTTGATTAATCCTAGGTCAAGCTTGAAAAAAAAATTGAACTTTGAAATGTGTCTAATGGTGCAAAAATTGATGTCACTTTAGTAGAATATAAGAACATTATGTCTTTTATAAATTATAAAGATAAAAATGTTGTGAACGGTAATGGATTACAAGATGGGGATGTTCTAGAAATTCTAGATTAAAAAACTAATGCTAAAGTACAATGCATAGGAAACTTTTGAGAATACTTCACAACCCACCCTGACGAAATATTTAGGTTTTAAGAAATAAGTTTCATATGTAAGTGATACTCATAATCATTTCTCAAGATTTTTTTCCCATTTATTAATATTTAACCTCATATTTTTAATGTTGCTTCCATTATTTCTAATGTTCCTCCTATTACTCAAAATGTTTCCATTTCTTCTTGGCATGTTTCTATCCTTCATCAAAATGATTTTCATTCTTCTAAACTTGCTAAGATGAATTCTAATGATCATTTTATTACTTAACATATTTTTATTATTCCTAAACACATCCCTAATTCCTTTATTTTTTAAAAATTATTCTATTCCAAATTATGTCGTTTGACCAGCCTTTGTATCCAGCCTCTTTAAGAGGTATAATCACTGAGGGGGGTGAATCAGTGAGACCAAATAATCCAACTTCAATTTTGATATTTAAAAGTACTTAATCATTTATCACAATCATTCATGAAGCACATACAACATTCATAGCAAAGAGAAAAAGAGATGATGCAAGATCAATCACATAACACATGACATACATGGCAAACCCTCTTGGGGAGTAAAACCCCCTAAAACCTATAATTGGACTATTGACCTATAGTAACAAGATCCAATTTAGACTAAATACATCTGATCAAGTAACTACAATCCCTATTTAGTGAGATTCTAATTCCACAAGGTGTTACCACACCTATCTAGCTGAGTTGTAACAACAACCAGACCTTTTAACAAGTTTCACCTTGTAAGGAGGCTATAACTATTTTATATGCTAAGCTACCACAACAAAACCTATAAAATATATCCACCTTTGCATTGATGTCTTCAATACCTAATGATGGACCTCTGCATATCATTCTTCTCCTTCTCTCACACTCAATCTATAAGAGCACTACTTTGCCAACATAATTATGACTTATAGGTCATACAAATAGTCTTCAAATTGATTTACTCTTCAACACATCTTCAGGGCACACTACCCCTCCTTCAATCCACAAAACACACACAAGCCTCTCTCCATCGCTCCTTAGTCTCTCATTAACAAAATCTAGAACCTGTCATCTTTAGTTCCACTATTTATAGAGCAATCTTGATAATCATTACCTTGGTCAGACATTAGGCATGCCTTAGCCATTAAGGCATCTCTAACATGAAGACACAACTCATAACAATATCCATAGGTTGGCCATAGCATCTATGGGTCACCCTTAAGGAACTACACCTTTTAATAAGGCCCTTGTAACCCTTATAGGTCTTATGTGAACCCATTCAATCCTTTAACACTCCCTTGAGCAAAACAAGAATACATAACCACTTTCAAATACATGGGTCCACTTCTTATGTCCCCTTTGACAAACTCAAATGATCACAATCAACTTAGATCACATCTGCTTATGCTCAAACAACTCAAACACTGACCTGGTGCACACAATCACCATGATCAAACACATAGTCAAATTTTTAAGTATTTTTCATACTCAAGATATATTGATCGCAATTCCAAATTTTACACAAAGCATCTTCATGGAGTCTACAACACTACCCAATATCTAATTCATTGTGAGATATCAAAACAACATCAATACAAGCTTGAGTATCCTTCTCGAGTCACTTATAGAATAAGCATGAACACACAGTCAACTTTTAGGCTAAATATCTTTGATTTTACTCACTTAAATAGCTTTAAATCTATATTTCCAAATGTGCCTTGGATTCCTCTACCACTTTGATTTTTACTACATGAGAAAATTCATCTTCTATCAAAAGATACGGTTGAAATATAGAGCTCTAATTTTTCCTGTGTCAAATTCAAATATTTGAATAGAAATAATCACAATTAACCTTGAAACACAATGCTCGAATCTCATGAACTCTCAACTCAAGATCAATCTCACACTGTCAATATTGTTTGAGATTTAATGTATAGTTTGCCAAAGCCAAATGTTAAACACGTGTCACTTTGACCTCATTTCATGCAATCTAGGAACTTTGAATCAATGCACTCCATTGATTTATGCAGATCAATCAAAACTTTAATGATCAATGCTCATCATCGATCAAATTGTATGAACACCTGATCATCATTGGGTCCTTATCTTTTACCTTTTCTCAGATGTTAAATAACATGTACCTATCTTCATCTCATTATTTCCTAACTCCTTGAATCAACATGCACCATTGATCTTGCTCAAGCTTTTACACTTGCAAAAATGACTAAGTATGGGGACCTTGTCAATAACCCTGAGTAGCCATTTTTGATCCTTAATAACTTCTTCTATGCTTCAATGTAGGATCTCAAATTTAGACCAAATGATCTCCTCATATAGGAGAATCCAACCATGTGACACACTCTCTTGAAACCCTCATGTGTGTGAGATATAATTTCATTAACATGCCTTCTCAAAATCTTCTGTCACAGAGCCAACCATGTCCAAATCTGCTTAAGAGGGAATTTTTAAGCAAGCATAACTTATGTCGCGCTTTAGCAGATGATCTCAAATTTAACACAAATCATCTATGCTAAAAATTAAATAAACCCATATAACCAATTTTTATTTACACCTTCACATGTGCAAGATATAACACCATAAAAATTCTCACTCGACTCTTTCTGCCTTATTGCAAATTTGATGAAGTATGGAAAAGCACAATCAATCTGCCTGGGAGCCCAACTTTACATATGCATATCTTTTGACATACTGCATCACATGATCTATAAATTAGCACAAATAAACTAAATCCAAAACTAAACAAACCCATATGATCACCTTATCTAGATACCTCCTTGTGTGTGAATATTGACCTCATTAATATGTTTACTCAGCTCTTTCTAGCCTACTACAAATTTGGCTAAATATGGGAAAAATAATGAATTCTGGGTAAGAAGCCAACTTTGCACCCTCATAACTTTGACTACACTTCAACACATGAATTGAGATCTAACACATAATATCTAAGGACTACTATGATCACAACCATATAACCAACTCCCCTTGACTCATTCCCACATTACAATGGTGAAGTCATTAAACTACATACTCAAATTTTCTGCTACTTGACCCAAAGTGTCTAGATGAGAACAATGAACTACTAGATGAATTCCACTCATGCACACATGCTCTCAAAGTATAGATAACATATTAATGACCTATTACACATGCTCTAATCACCATATTCAATCCTGAACACCTCTGATTAGTTAAAATTTGAAGATTAACTAAGCCACCTTTAAGCATATAAAAACAAACACATTGCACACTTTGTCATTGTCACATAGACTATCAAGGCACTTCATCCACTCACTAGGGAACCTCCATGACACTAGTATGACATAATCATGAGAATTCTCCAACAATCTCCCTCATTGTCATTGATGTCAACACCCATCAATATAGCAATATATAGCTCACCATTTCTCTCTTCAAAGCACTCCCACAATAGGAACTTTTTCCCCCATATGAACTTTCTCCCCCTTTGACATAATGACAAAGTGGACACACATTGATCTTGAAGACCTAAAAAGACTATAAAATAGGAAAGGACCATCCTAGAAATATGATATAAACTCGCCCTTACTTTGAGCCTACTTCTGATTGTCTTAACAACCTCCTCTTGCTCTATGCCAAAACTCTCTTCAATCAAGCACTGCAACCAATGAAGAAAGAACACACAAAACCATGAAATATTTGATGGAACACATCAAGAAACATCTAAGAGGGACTCCTCCTAAAAACTCTGAGTAATTGCACCTTATGAGCATCTTTAGATCTCCACACACCATGAAGAACCATCACACATGCTAACTAGCCTCTTCTCTCAAGTCACTATAAGGATCAATAATCAGAACTTCATGCCACTCAACAAATAGGGACATGCTCTCAATTAATACTAAAAAACACCTATTCTAACCTTGTACTATAGCTCCTTCACAAACTTATGGAGTAAGTAATATGAACATGTTGTTCCCCCTTAACCAAAGACCTTCTATTGATTCATAGAGAAAGAAATGACACCCAAACTCTGTCTTAGATACTCAAAAGTAGCTTTTGACAATGGTTTGGTCATAATATTTGCAAGCTGATCTTTTGTAGGCACATGCTCCAACTTGACACTTTGATTAATCACTTGTTCTCTCAATAAATGACATCTAATAGGAATGTGTTTAAGTTTTGAGTGCATAATAGGATTCTTTGATATACTAATTATACTAGTATTGTCATAAAAAATAGGACAAGGTCCATTTTGTCTTACCTTGTAATATTCCAAAGTTTATTTCATCCACATGACTTGTGTGCAACAAGAGGTAATTATTATGTACTCAGCTTTTGCAGTTGGTAGAGACATTGAGGCTTGCTTCTTACTTAGCCAAGACATCAAGCATTCTCCCATGAAGAAAAGCCCACCACTGATACTCCTCCTATCATCCACACATCCTACCTAATCATCATCAATATATGATTTTAAAGATAATTATTTAATTCTAGGATACCATAAACCATAGTCTATAGTGCCTTTGATATATCTCAAGATCCTTTTGACTTTTTTCAAGTGAGATTCTCTAGGATCAACTTGAAACCTTCCTACAAGACCTACTACTTGCATGATGTCAGGCCTAGATGCAATAGAGTATAAAAGACTTCTAATCATGGATTTATACAAAGTTTGATCAACTTTTGGTGAGTCATCTAGTTTACTTAACTCGCATCTTGTGATCATTGGAGTATCCATTGGCTTACACTCCATCATGCCAAACTTCCTTAGCATATCCTTGATGTATATAGCTTAAGAAATGAAAATTCCTGCATCAAGTTGATTAATCTGTAATCCTAAGAAGTAAGATAGTTCTTCCAACATTGACATTTCAAACTCAATCTTTATAGTATCTACAAAATATTTACTCATTTTATCATTGTCAAATCCAAAAACTATGTCATCAACATATACAACAATTATCAATTGATTATTACCTTTTATCTTAATGTACAAATTACTATTAGCTACCCACCTTTTAAAACCTTGACTCAAAATATACTTATCTAGCATATCATACCAAGCTCTAGGAGCTTGTTTAAGACCATACATGGCCTTCTTCAATTTACACACAAAATCTTAATTACTTAACATGAAGTATCCTTCAGGTAACTCTCTTCTTCTAAGTTACCATTCAAGATTGAAAATTTCACATCCATTTGATATACCTTAAAACCTTTGAAATGTGCTTAAGCCAAAAAGAGTTTAATTTCTTCCATCCTTGCCACATGAGCAAAAGTCTTATCAAAATATATTCCTTCAACCTAAGCATATCCTTTACACACTAGTCTAGCCTTATTTCTTGTGACTTATCCTTTATCATTCATCTTGTTTTTGAAAACCCATTTAATACCTATCACATTTTTATCTTTTGGTATAGAAACTAAGTCCCATGTTTCATTCCTTTCTATTTGATTAATTTATTCATCCATTGCATCATTCCAACTTTCATCTTTGATAGCTTTCATAAAAATTTTGGGTTTAGTCATGGATAACAGAGTTGAGTTTTATTAATTTTGATTGATCAACATTCTCCTTTTAGTCTACAACCTTGCACTGATATTTCCAATATTCTGAAAGATTGGATGATCTTTCTGAATTCTTCTAGATGGAGCTTTAGTACCTTATCTTTATTCCTCCTCTTCATCTTCATCATTTGTTTGAACATATAACTTATCATTGTTTGTAAAAACATTCTGAATTGAGTCACTTACCTGCAGTTTTGGCTTCTTGACTCTACTTATCTCATCTACTCTTACATTTGAACTTTCAATAATCTTGTGAAGTCTCTTATTGAAGCATCTATAGGTAGTAATGATAGAAGAATATCCTAAGAAGATGCATTCATCAGATCTTGAATCAAATTTTTCAATATTATCTTCATCTCTTTTGATGAAGCACCTACTCCTAAACACTATGAAATGTTTAACATTAGCCGCTCTATTCTACCATAACTCATAAGGTGTCTTATTACCATTTACATTGATTTGACATTTATTTAAGATGTACATAGAAGTCTTAGTTGCCTCTTCCCAATAGCCATTTTATATTTTTGTATCTTGAAGCATGGTTCTACCCATCTCAACCATAGTCCTATTCTTCCTTTTAACCACACCATTTTATTGTGATGTTCTAGCAACAGAGTATTGTTTTCTTATCCCATGTTCATCACAGAAATCATCGAACTTATGAGACCAAAACTCACCTCCTTTATCTGATCTCACACACTTCATCTTTGAACCTTTATTATTTTCCATAAGAGATTTAAATGCCAAAATTTTTGCAAAATATTCTAATTTTTTTAAAGAAAGAATATCCAAGTCATCCTAATAAAATCATCAATGAGAAGCATGAAGTAACTATTACCTTGAATACTTTGAGTTCTCATAGGTCCACATAGATCAATGTGGATCAAATCCAATGGCTCTGTAGTGGAGAATTCCTTTTTCTTGTATTTTCTATTGATTTGCTTTCCATGAAGACATGCCTTGAAAAAAAATGGGGAATCTTAGAAATCTTGGGTATATGCCTTACCAACCTTTTTGAACTAATATTTACTATATTATCAAATTTTATATGTCCAAGCCTTCTATGCCAAAGCTAGCTTTATTTCAAATGACTCATGAAACACTTATCCTTTTAGGATTCAAGGAATACATACATGTTGTTATCTATTTTATGAACCTTTGCGACTAATCTATCATATTTTTCCTTTCTTACTTCACATACATCATCATGAAAAGTTACAACATTTTCTTGCTTACACTTAAAATATTATGTTTCAAACCTTCTACATATAAGACATTCTTAGTCTTTGTATGAACATTGTCCAAACTCACATTACCTTTGCCAACAATGTTAGGAAATTTGTTGTCACCAAATCTCACTACACTTGGGTTGGTCTTCTTTAGAGAGATAAACTTGCTCTTGTCTCCTATCATATGATTTGAGCATCCATTGTCTATGAACCATCTCTTATTCTCATATTTTTGAGTGTGCAAAGATAATTGAACAAACAATGACTCTTCTTTTGGTGATCTTCTTGGATTTTGCTTCTTTTCTTCTTTAGACTTGGTCTCCTTAAACCATTTGATAGTGTCAATGACCTGTATTTCCTTTTTTCAAAAGGCTCTGTTGCAGTTCTTGACTATGTTACCTTGTTGGTTACAATTATAACATATGAGATCCCTTTTAATCTCTGGAGAGAAATCACAATCCTTATATCTATGACCAAATTGATTGCAAGAGAAGAAATACCCATTGAAGACTTTGTTCATGTTTGATCCTCTTTTCTCTTGACAATTACCTCTCAATAGATTTTCATTCTTGATCCTTTTGATGGACCTAAATTTTTTTTTGTCCTTGGATAAGAGCACATCTAAGTAAGTCAAGACCTTATTTTCACATTGTTTCATCCTTTGATTGAGACCTGAATTCACCACGACCTGTAGATTCTTGACAATTGTTCCTAGATTTTGCACTACATTAATTAAAAACTAACAAATCAAAAACTAGACTATCTTGAAGCCAAGCCATAACCTTTGTTTCAACCATTGTACCTTTGATCACCTTTGAGCTATTAAGCATTTACTAAAGGACTAGCTTTGATACCAATTATTATAGGTACAATCACTGAGAGGGGGATGAATCAGTGAGCCCAAATAATCCAACTTCAATTCTAATCTTTAAAAATACTTAATCAACTATCAAAAGCATTCATGAAGCATATAAAACATTCATAGCAAAGAGTAAGAGAGACAATGCAATATCAATCACATAACACATGACATACATGGGAAACTCTCTTGGAGAATAAAACCCACTGGAACCTACAATTGGAATACTATCCTATATTAACAAGATCTAATTTAGACTAGATGTAACTGATCAAAGAACTACAATCTCTATTTAGTGAGACTCCAATCCCATAAGGTGCTACCACACCTATCTAGTTGAGCTGCAATAACAACCAAACCTTTTAGCAATTTTCATCTTATAAGGAGGCTACAACCACCTTAAATGTTGAGCTACCATAACAAAACCTATAAAACACATCCACATTTGCATTTATGTCTTCAACACCTGATGATGGACCTTTGCATATCACTCTTCTCCTTTAGTCACACTCAATCTGCAAGAGCAGTATGTTTCCAATAGAATTATGACCTACAGGTCATATAAATAGTCCTCAAACTAATATGCTCTTCAACATATCCTCAGGGCACTCTACCCCTCTTTCACTCCACAAAGCACACACAAGCCTCTCTCCAATTGCTCCTTAGTCTTTCATTAACAAAATCTAAAACCCATCATCTTTGGTTCCACTATTTATAGAGCAATCTTGATAATCACTACCTTGGTCGGCCATTAGGCATGCTTTAGCCCTTAAGGAATATCTCACATGAAAACATGACTCATAACAATCTTCATAAGTTGACCATAGCATCTATGGATCACCCTTAAAGAACTACACCTTTTAATAAGGCCCTTATAGCCCTTATAGGTCTCATGTGAACCCATTCACTCCTTTAACACTCCCTCAAGCAAAAAAAGAACACATGACCACTTTCAAATACATGGGTCCTCTCCTTATGTGCCCTTTGACATCCTCAAATGATCACATTCAACTTAGCTCACCTCTGTGTATGCTCAAATAACTCAAACACTAACCTGGTGCACATAACCACCTTGATCAAACACACAGTTAACTTCTTAAGCATTGTTCATACTCAACATAGATTGATCACACTTCTAAAGTCCATACAGAGCATCCTCATGGAGTCTAAAACATTCTTCAATATATAATTCATCGTGATACATCGAAACAACATCAATACAAGCTCAAATATCCTTCTTGAGTCACTTGCAAAATAAGTATGAACACATAGTCAACTTCTAGGCTCAATATCTTTTACTATACTCACTTTCAGATCTTCAAATCCATATTTCCAAATGCACCTAGGATTCCTCTACCATTTTTTTTTCACTACATGAGCAAATCCATCTTATATCTAAAGATATGGTCAAAATAGAAAGCTCTATTTTTTCTTATATTAAATTCAAATATTTGATTGAATATTGTGAACTCTCAGCTCAACATCAATATCACACCATCAATCTTATCTAAACTTTAATGCATAGTATACCAAAGCTAAACATTAAACCTCTATCAATTTGACTTCATCTCGTGCAATTTAAGAAATTTGACTCAATGTGCTTCATCGATCTCTATGGATCAATCATGACTTTAATGATCAACACTCACCATTGATCAAACTATATAAATGCCCACTTATTGTTGGATCCTTATCTTGTACCTTTGTTTAGACGCTAAACAATGTGTACCTATCCTCATCTCACTACTTCCTGACTCCTTAGAGTAATGTGCACCATTGATCTTGCTTGAGCTTTAACACTTACAAAAATGACTAAGTATGGGGACCATGTTACTAAGCCTAAGAAGCCATTTTTAATCCTTAATAACTTCTTCTGTGCTTTGATGCAAGATCTCAAATTTGGACTGGATGATCTCCTCACATAGGAGAATCCAACCATGTGACACACCACTCCTAGAACCCTCGTGTGTGTGAAATATAACCCCATTAACATGCCTTCTCAAAATATTCTATCATAGAGCCAACCATGTCCAAATCTCCCTGAGGGGCCACTTTTGAACAAACATAATTTTTGTCATGCTTTAATGGATGATCTCAAATTTAGTACAAATCATCTATACTCAAAACTGAACAAACCTATATAATCAATTTTTATTTACACCTTTACATGTGTAAGATATAACACCATCAAAATGCTCACTTAGCTCGTTCTACCTTATTGCAAATTTGGTTAAGTATGGAAAAACACAGTCAATTTACCTGAGAGCCCAACTTTGCATATGCATATCTTTTGATGCACTGTATCGTATGATTTGAAAATTAGCACAAATAAACTAGGTCCAAAATTGAACAAACCTATATGATCACCTTGTCTAGATATCTCCTCATGTTTGAATGCTGACCTCATCAACATGCTTACTCAACTCTTTTTGGCCAACTGTAAATTTGGCTAAGTATGGAAAAAATAATGAATTCTGATTGAGAAGCCAACTTTGCACCCTCATAACTTTGACCGCATTTTGATGTATGATTTAAGATTTGATGCATAAAAACTAGGGACTATTATGATCACAACCATATGACCAACTCTCCTTGACTCATTCCCACATGATAATGGTGATGTCATCAAGCTGCCTACTCAAATTTTTTGCTACTAGACCCAAATTTTCTAGATGAGAACAATGAACTACTAGATGAATTCCACTCATGCACACAAGCTCTCAAAGCATATCTAACATCTTAGGGGCCTCTTTCACATGTTTCAATCACCATACTCAACCCTAAACACCTTTGATCAGTCAAACTCTGAAGATTAACTAAGCCACCTTCAAGCATACAAAAATAAGCACATTGCACACTTTGTCATTGTCACATAGACTATCAAGGCACTTCACCCACTCACCAGGGAACCTCTATGACACCACTATTACATCATCATGACAAATCTCCAACAACTTCTACTTCTTCTTCAACTCCTAAAATGACTATTATATTGTGTACTTTGTGTTCCATGAAAATTCAAATTCAATCCCTCAATCAAGTGTCTCATAGGTCAAATAATAAGGTCATTATCAATTATACTCGATAAACCCTTTAGTTTATAAAGTTTTTGTGAATCCTTTTTCCAACAAGTTTTGTAGCTTCAAAATATGATTTACTCAATGAAAAATGAGATCCTTCACATAAAATTAGAACATTTTATACTTCTTGGTTAAATTTTCTTCCATAATGAGAAAGTATTGACTAAGTTATTTCTAAAAAGCTTGAAGGATTATGTTCTTGATTGGGTCTATGCTTAAAATTAAGTGGATATGTGCATACTTTTACCAAATTATTTTGTAATTTCTTAGCTTACTTTCAAATTAATATTGGTTTGAAAGTCATTTTATAAAATTAGCTCAAATTAAAATAGATCAAATAAAACCATTAGTGACTATGTGCTAAAATTTGAGATTATGATTATCAAGATGTAATATCAATCCCTTGATAGTCAGCTCCAAAATATTTTCGTTAATATTTTGTGTTGATGGTCTAAAATGTTTGATCGAATGCATCCCATATGTCAATCACAATATGAGAAGCTATACTTAATGTGGAGCTACTCTTTGTAAAACAACCTCAATAAATAGTTGGTTATGTTTCCTATCATAGTACTAATCTACCTTAACTAACAACTACTCTAATAGAAATTTTGCAAAGGAAAAGGGTTCAGAGAATTATGAAAATAAAAAGGTGGTGATGCACCAAGATAAAAATAGATGGCATTAGGCACCTCCTATACCTGCATATGACACAAATTTTAGGAATATATAAAATAATTTGAAACATAATAGATGAGAAAATGCACAAAATAAGATCTAACTTTAATATAAAAATGGAATTAAAGAAGTAAGAAAAGAGGCAAAAGAGTAGACAAGATATAACCACATAATATTATATCAATTACAATAAAATATACACAATTGCCAATATAGCATATAAGGGTTTGTCTTCTTTATAAAATTCATAATAGAAGTCACAACTTCATGGAATATAAGGGTTTGGTTCTTTGGGTGTAAACTGCTTCTATTCCACTCTACACGTTACAACAATCATAGACTTATCATCTGACCTTGATATGACCTTGAATGGCCACAGGTTTAAATCACTTTGATTTGATGTTTCAAAGTGTCTCCTACTAATCCACCACTTTGCAACTTTAAAAAAAAAAAAAAAAATCAAAGAAATTCAACATCTAATACATGACTACACTAAATTACAAGAATATTTCCTTAGGTTTTGTTTTAAGTCTTTGCGTCTTATATAAAAAATTATTATTGAGAAGAGTCTCTATTTTTAGGTTAAGTTTTATGATGAGGTTATTACAGTTTATTTTATAGATATGAGTCTTTAGGATTTAGAATTTTGAAATCATGTAATATGTCCTTTATATTTCGATTTATTTTACATGTATGGTTTATGGTTTTTATTAATTTTTAGTTTTATCAAAAATAAAACTCAGTTTTATTTTTGTAATTTTTTTTATATTAGATGATTAATAAACGGGTTAAGGGTTCAATGTCCAGTACAAAAGAGTCTGAAAGATAGATATGAAAGATCAACAAAACAAAAACAACAAAGTACAAAGTACAAAGATTTATAAACTAATTTCAACCATGATTTGCTAATAAATAGAGAAGATTATGTCAATCATTAGAGTCAGTGAAACTTCCACACAATAAAAGGAAAAAATAGCCCTTCCATAAGGGCCATGTGGGTCCAAACATCATATAGGGAGATCAACATATCTAGGAAATCACCATACATGTCCTACCACTGTTTTCCACATAATATTTGTAAAATAGGCAAAAAGGTTCAGCCACCATCAAAGACTAAATAGGAAACAAAGAACCTTCCACCAATTTTTCGCTTCCACAAAGTTTTCACACAAACACAACCATGATTTCCTTGTAAAACCTAGGTCATGCCTTGTAATTTTTGAACTATCCCCCTGAACGGAGGGTCATGTTGGACTCAGGTTTTCTACTATTTTCCTTCCTTTGTACTTTAGTCCACTCCCCCTTATCTTCCACAGAATTTGTGGCTAATGGTTCTAGAATTTCAAAAGATTCTAAGCATTGAGATTTGTCTACTGTTGAAGCCACAACCAATGGTTCTTCCCTTGGTTTTTCAATAAGAATATTAATGCCCTTAACAATAATTGTAATAGGGGTTTCTATTACCTAAACTGGCCCCCTCATGCCTATAATTGGTGGAACTGCCTTGGGATCCCCCTTTGTGTCAATAAAGTTGACTTAATCATCATTAAGAGTAGGATGCTCAGGCTCATCTAAAGATGAATATGAGTCATCATTCTGAAATTTAAGGGCATTCATAGTGAGGTGGGTAGGGTAGAAGTCTAACCACCAAGAAGATTCCTTCTTTTTTCTTTGATTTTTGTAATCTTTAGTCAAATTCCCTATGTTGAAATAGCTATAGCATCAGAATAGTAATCCATTGTAATCAAGGGGTTGGGACCAAGAACGATCACCTACTTATAGGATAAATTCTTCAGGTAGATCCTTTGAGATGTCAACATTGACCAGTATTCTAACAAAGGTGGTGTGAGTGAAAATAGTAGTGTTTGGGTGTGTTTGCATAAATTTTCTTAGGGAGTTGCCTATGGCTTTAAAGCTAGATTTAGACAAGAATTGGAAAGGGAGATATGGTAGATGAATCTAGATAGGTCTTTCATTAAGAGATTAAGGGGGTTACATAAGGGGGACCATGGTTTCATGATTAAAGGGTGGAGATTTAAACTCCATAACTGATTTTGGATCAATTCCTTGTCCTTATAATAGTAAAAAAAACAACAATAAAAAATTGTTAGCACTGGGATAAATCTCAAGCCTACTTTGCAATAGTGGTTTCTAGTTTTTTGAGATCCAGGGATGGAGATCTTAGAATTTTGGCTAGATATTTATGAATCTACAAATGATGCCATGGTATGCAAAGAAGTCTTCATGGGTTCACACTTTCTTGGTTTCCTCATTGTTAAAGACCACCACTATAGCAGAAGGAACAAGATTGAGAGCCTTGGGTGCAGATTTGGGCATCAATTTGAAGGCCACTTTAATAAAAGATTTTGACATTGGCTTCAAACTAGTCGTGTCTATCATTCCCATTAAGAAAACATCCCTATCCATATGGGGTGATAAAATCTAGGTTAAGCATCTCCTTCAGAGTAGGAAAACTCCCATTCAGACTCTTTTCTACTCGAGATTCAATCTTGATCCATTCTAGGCATGAGGATGGGGTGCTTTGGAGAGTGACCACCGTACTATCCACTGAGGGGAGGCTATAAATGCCTAGAGAACTTGGCTAGTGGTTGGAATAAATCCCAATCGCTATTATCTTCTTGACCTAATCATCATGGGGGAGGACTGTCGAGGGTTCATCCCTCCATTCGATGGAAGACCAAACCTAGAACAAGCTTACCCTATCCCTTGTGTAAAACTAACCAACTATGTTGGAGGCATTGGATATGGTCAAGCACCATCATAATAGTTAAGCTCAAATCATAGGAGATTTAAAATGGCCTTGGGTAGGAAGGAGCCTATGGAGCTAGAGCCATTCACCATGTTAATGTTTAGTTTTTATATATTAAGATATGTGTTTTTTAATAGTTTCTATAAATTATTTGTGATATTTGGTTATTGGTATTGACATTATTAAATTGTGTTTTTAATTTCTTTTTAAATATCAATTTTTATTGTCCTTTTAAAAGTCATAGTAAGTCATGTCTTTTAAGTCTTTTTAAGTTAGTAGTCTTTTGTTTTTTAAAAGTCGTGTGTGTGTCATAAGCTTATATTGTAAGGTAGATGATAAAAAATATTTGATTTCATCAAATATGTATCAGATGTATTATCGAGGTACCATTGTCTGCAAGTTAAAATTTAGGGGGAGTAATATAAATAAATTTAGTCCATATGATTCCTTTCCTCATGTGAGCACTAAGGGGGGGAGTGTTAGGAAATAATTATATTAGTGCTCACATTTATTAATGGTGAGCAATGATATTGTATGGGTAGATTTTAGGTGGATAGACATATGATTACTTATTTGTGTGTGTACCTAACTCACTAAATAAAGAAGATTGAGTAAGGATATTTATGGAATAAAATAGGAGTTGAGATAGGAATGAAAGCTACATATGAGATTGGTTCCCTAGAATATCGGACCAACTATTTTGTATAAATATTCCCATCATTACTGAATAAAGTAATGAAGTTGATTGATAATTTATGCTCTGTATTAGGGAGTTCTATTGATTATTCCTCTGATGTGGCTACTTCTATTAGTGGGTATTGAGTTTCCCCTAAGGAGTTGTAATGCCCTCAATAACATTTTGGCTCTTCCTACCTAGAAATCACTTTGGTTGAAGATAAGGGTTTTAATGTAGGAGATATCCCTATGTCTTTATGTCAGTGATCCCTATTTTGGAAATTTACGATCCCTCTCTTCTTTATATGGAGATAGACCATGGAATTAGGTCTTTGGTTGGTAAATTTATTGAGGCTATGTTTTTTAACAGTCCTAAATATAATAGGACCAATGTTATTGAGCCCTTCTCCTCCTTATTGATCAAAGGTTTTTTCTTATTGTTTTAGTTTGTTGATAATAAAGATTATGTGGGGTCTTCTAGGCCTTGGTTTCATAGAAAACATGACATATTTTTAATCCTTGGTCCTCATTCTTTGATCCTTCAATGACTAAAATCATAACTGCTCTTATGTGGATCAAATTGTACAACGTTCCCCTAGTGATGAGGTAACCTGAACAAAACAAAATGTTGGTCAATAAGGTGGGATATTTTGTTAATATTGATGTAGATTCGATGGGTAATAAGCTTATGAGCATATGTGGATTATTGGATCTTTCTAAGCCTCTTGTTGATTCAATTCAAATAATGTCTTTTCTTAGCTCATAGACTCAATTTATCAACAACAAGGGTTTCTCGTTCAGATACTGAAATCAAATTGGCCAACATGTGGTTGCTTGTTCGTTTCAAGCCCCTTCTAATTTTAGACCTCTGTAGATATGGAGAAAGATGGACTACTCCCCTAATGCTACCTTTGCATGACAAAATCATGGGAAATTTTATTATGAGTTTTATTCTTACAATTTAGGTGTCAATTTTCCCTCTACTCTACACAAAGAATCTTGTTCTCCTCTCCCTCCTAAAGACGAGAAGCCTCACTAGGTAGTTCATGATGTTAGGGAGTCGAGGGTTGGGTTGTGTATTGATAATGTGGGTGTTTTTCATAAAAAAACTAGATGAACATAGTTCTTAGCAATCTCTCACCATTCCCATGGTGGTCCAACAACCAAGTGAAAAAGAAGAAAGATAGAGGTAGAGCATCTAATTATGGATACAATAGATGCCATTGATGTTGAATTGAAATGGACTTTGTAAAACATTGTCTCTCATAGAGGGTGTTGGGATAAATAATGGAAGCACACAATTGATTACCAAGCAACTTAATATTCAGAATTAACCAGAATCAACAAGTAACTAGAATTCAAAAATAACACATGATATGAGAGACAATACACAACTTGTATTAAAACTCTTTCAGAAAGAAATACAACAAAGAAGGTTGCCACAGTTCTTCTTCCTTACACACCTCTAGGGCTCCCACACCTCTAGGGCATAAACAATAAATCTTCCCTCAAAGCTCTCTCTCTTAGGTCCCAACACCCAACTCAAACACAGAGTTGGTGTTCACCTCCAACCAGCCAGTATCCACTACTCCCAGTCCACCTGTGCTCCACGCACTCCACAAGTGCTCCATGCACTCCAAAAGTACACACTGTACTCAAAGTAGATCCCACCTGATTCTGCTCCCTGTTGTGTTGATGTCCTATCTGATCTTGCACACTTGCAAATCAATCTAGTTCTGCACACCTGTGAACCTTGACCTTGCACACACATACACCTGCAAATCAATGATCTTACTTACCATGTAGATCTCCTAAAGTAGCCATGCTCACCTGATGACCAAGATCATACATACGTGAAGAACCCTGTTGATTCTCTAATCCAGCACCCACACTTGGTATTGTGGCACTAGGAGGAACACACCATTGCTCTCCTCTCTCTGAAGGAGCTTATTTGCTCTCTTACTCTCTAGCACAAGTTTACAATACAACCAATGAGTCTCTTAAATAGATCTCATGCAAACAATAATTAGACACCTAATTACAATAATTAGATCCGCAACTCTTAGTCTAAAATTGGGTCTTGACATGCAAACACTTAGTTTGTTAGCTAACTGCCCGTAACATTCACAGTCCGAACCACATAGGTGACCGACGTCGGTCCTTGTCTGCTTGGGGGTGCCGACGCCGGCTGACTTCTGACCGACGTCGATTGCCTTCTGTCTCTTCCCTGTCGACGTCGGTTGGCCTGACCGACGCCGGCGACTGCGACAACAAAAAACTCCTCCAATGACCTCCTCCATGTCTGCATCAGTGAAGCTTTTAGCTCCACAACCTAACAGAGGGATAAGATTACTTTTTACTCATGGTTAGATCCACTTCTTGGTAGTGGTTTATTTCTACTTCCTCAATGCTGTTTTATTGTTATTTGAAGGCTAACTCAATGTTGTAAGCTTGTTGAAGGACTGCAGTCTTCTTTATATTTAGTGTTTTTTAAATCCCATTAGAAAGGTTTATCATGTTGCTTAGTCTTTTTAGTTAAGGGTGTGGGCCTTATTATAAAATTGTCATTAGTCTTGGATGTTTGATTTGATTATTGTAGGCTTTGTGGTTTTGGGGGACTAGGCTCCTCATTATGTCGTAGGCCTAATTTGTATCTCGAGTTTCTAAAAAATATACTTCTTTCCCAACTCATAAATTTGATCAAAAGTGTGTATCCATAATAAATGTGTGTGTGTGTGTGTGGATGGAATATTTTTTTGTAAGCTAGTAAAATTGCCACATGAATTTCATCTCTTAAGCTTTTTTTGACTAATCAAATCATTCACTTAGCATTAAGGATTGAGGATATCTACTCCATCAAATATATTTGGAAATCAAACACGGCCTTATCCCTTATGGCAGATCTTTAATTAAGTAATAATTGATACCTGATAGACTCTTTATAAATGTAAACTACAATTTTAAGGCCGTAGACAAATTTTTTTGGAAGCCCAACTCTTACGCTAGATAAAATTATTCATTGAATGTCTTATTTGTGCCAAAGTGTTACATCCAGAAACAAAATTAATGCATGACATATTTTTTAGGTGTTTTCTTAATCCAACAGTAATGTCTCAAAGCCCTAACTCAATCACAACATATATAATTGGCCTTTTAAAATTTGATGGTTAAAAATGCTCAAATTTATTGTTTTAAGCATTGAAAACATTGTACATAAAATTGTGAAATTTTTTATCTATGATCTCGGATCTCAGATCAAATAACTTACATCAGTTAACTTGTAAAATAGACCAAGGTAATCAAACTTTAAAGCAAATTGAAATTTATAGTTTATCCCTTCGACATTAATACATATTTTTTATGATATATATTTTTTGAATGATGTGACAACCTCTTTTAATGTGTTAATTGTGTCGAGACATTTAATTAAATTAGTACAACAATTTTAAATACATTTATTTGATATACACTTAAAAGATGTTAATCTAAGATTTTTATTTTAGAAACTTTACATTCTACACTTTTAAATGATTCTATTATCTTTTTATAAAATTGAATGGTAACAAATATCATTAATCTAGTTCCATCACTATCTTGCACTTAAACAATCATTTCAAATCAGAAAAATAAAGTGACAATCAAATCGATACCAAATTTAATATATACATCAAAATTAAATTCAAACATAATTATAAACAATTCGTTCCATTACATTTCCTTATTACTATTATACAATGTCTATCAATATAATAAATAAATAAATTAAAAAATTATAACATTTTTAGTTTTAAATAATAATTATATCAATGTCATTTTTTAACTTATTTATATACCACATTTTATTTTAAATATTGAGCCCATCCAAATATCTTCTAGTTGACATCCTTCTATAATAAGAAACTATCAATATACAATCTTTAACGAAAATAATTTTGAAATTTAATGATAGTAACTTTTTTTATGAAACTTTGTCATATATATATATATATATATATATATATATATATATATATATATATATATATATTTAATGATATCAATTTTAAGGTTTTTATCTTGGATTTTCTACATATTACAATTATTAATAATCTTATTACTTTTTTAACAAATTTATCATTGATTAGTGATAAATCGTGTCAATTTAACTATATCAATTTGTCAAGTTCAGAAAAAAAAAGGAAAAAAGACTCCAAACTCTATCGTATAACCAAGAAATGATTAATGATAAATTCGTGTCAATCTAAATACACCAACATGTAAAATTTGAAAAAATATTTTTCTAAAAAAGACTCCAAATTCTATTGTATAACCAGAATACTAAGATTAAAAAAAAAAAAAAAAAACAACTTTTAAGTAAAAATCAAATAAACGTCAAATTTAAAGTCAAAATAAAAAATGAGTAATATCACATTTAAACTCAAAATTAAAAGTGAATATCATTGTAAAACACCTCTAGTCATAATAATTAGAAAAGACAATTTCAAAACAAGTAACCTTAGGAAATAATTACTGTTGGGAGATAACAAAACCGGAAGCACACAATTGATTACTAAACCAAGCAACTTAATATGCGGAAATTAACCAGATTCACCAAGTAACTAGAACTCAGAATAACACAAGATATGAGAGACAATACACAAATTGTATTAACACTTTATACAAAAAAGAATACAATAAAGAAGATGCCACTTCTTCTCCACCACCTTACAGAGGTTTCCCACACCTCAAGTGAACAGTAATTCTCCTCCCCAAAGCTCTCCCTCTCAGGTCCCAACACCCAACTCAAATACAGAGTTGGTGTTCACCTCCCGTGCTCCACGCACACCACAAGTGCTCCACACACTCAAACAAGTACTCCACGTACTTCAAGTAGATCTCCCATGAACCTGCAATAACCTGCAATTCAACAGACCATACTTATGGAAGGAACTCCCTTGCCTTCCTCTCTGCTCTATCCGAGTACACACCTGTACTCCAAGTAGATCCTGCCTGATACTGCTCCCTGTTGTGTTGTTGTCTATATGATCTTGCACACCTGCAAATCAAACACGGTTCTGCTCACCTGTGAACCTTGACCTTGCACACACATACACCTACAGATCAACGATCTTACTTACCATGTAGATCACTCTACACCCTGAAGAACCCTTGTCCTTGCCTCACCAAGTCCTTATGATTCTCCAACCAGTACCAAGCTTGGCACTGATAGGGAACTAGGAGGAGCACCCTTACTCACTTCACACACAGAAGGAGCAAACTTTGCTCAACTCAAACTAGAACACTTTTCCAATACAACCATGAGTCTATTATATAGATCTCATCCAAACAATGATTAGACATCTAATTACCATAATTAGATCCGCAGCTCTCAGTCTAAAAATAGCTCTCTTCATGCAAACACATGGTTCGTTAGCTAACTGCCCATAATAAGCGCAGTCTGAACCACACAGGCGACCGACGTCGGTCCCTGTCTGCCTGGGGTCGCCGACGCCGACCGATCCTTGACCGACGTCGGTTGCTTCCTTGTCTAATACTGCCGACGTCGGTTGGCCAAACCAAACGCCAGTCTCCGTGACACTCAGCAACTCATCCTGCAACCTCCTCCATGTCTGCATCAGTGAAGCTTTTAGCTCCACAACCTAACAATTACAACTTCTAAACCTCCCTCCAAAACATGTTAGTGTCACATCAACCTTGGGACTGTTTTTATTCAAATTGGTAGAGGAAGTTCCTCCCGTCTGATCAGATGGACAATGACCGTTACTGCTTTCAGCAACTGCTTTATTTGTGTGGCAAAAACAGAAAATATACCCTCCATATGCAGATATATTATCTCGTACATCAACCGGAAGATCTCAGAGGGAAACACTGTTTCAATGGGCAATGTTTCTGCTGATGTATCTCAACCTTCCAAAGGCCCTCTGAGTGACAACAATGGATAAAACCCTCCACAAAAACCCTCTAATGGTTATGATGGTGGTGGCATACTGCAGTTTGGTATTGCCCATTGCGTTCGCCATCCATTTTTAAACTGTCATACCTGAAGGCCCAAGTCTAGGGTTTGCTCGCCTACCGTCAAAGCTGAAACAACCTGTTGTAATCCTATTTTCCTCAGATGGATTTCGGTTCAGGTATCAGTAAAAAACCCACGCCCCCATCATCTACAAGCTCATCTCCAATTACACCATTGCTGAGATCGGTATGATTCCTGTTTTCCCATCTCTCACTTTTCCCAACCATTATTCCATCGTAACTGGGTTTTATCCTACCTCGCATGGTATAATCAATAACAATTTTAGAGACCCCAAGGCTAAAGAGACCTTCAATATGGAAAACCATGAACCCAAATGGTGGCTATTGCTTTGTTTGTGTTTGTGTTTGATTGAAAAATTGTTGGTTGATTGCAATTAAATGGAAAATTAACCTATTTACTTTTAATCTAATGTGCAAATTATTGTTTTTTGATATCTATAATGTAGGGATGCAATTAAGTTGTTAAAACAAATTTCTAATACAAAAAGAAAAGGGGTAGAGAATTTTTTTTAAGAGCTTTTCTAAAGAATCTAATAAGTAAACATATTAAAAAAACAAACAAACAAAAAAATATTTCGATGTAACCAAAGCAACAAAGCAAATATCAGATGGAAAAAAAGTTGATGGAAATAGATGGTCCTTAGGTAGCTAGCTCTATATATATTTCTCAATAGATGACCCAAAAACTCTTCAACAAGAGGCAAAGAAAGAGAACAAAAACACAATAATAAACTAAAGGAAGAAACAATTGAATGGTGGTTGGTTGTTCACGAAATGGTAGATTACTTGTTGTAAACTCATGGATATCTTTCTCCAACTTATATGACTAACCAAAAGATTATTATAAAATTTGGGTAGACTTCTCCTAAAAAAACCAAACGTAGACCGTGGCTCTATAAAACTTGTAATCTCCAATCTTTAATACAATTTTTAGATCCAAAATTTAAATAAAAATGAATTACTTGTAATGGAGGAGAATTTGTAAGTAGGATTTAAATGAAGCTTGATTGAGAGCTTGTTGAAGTTAACTTGGAAGTAGTTGAGATTGACTTAATCATGACTAGGAGTGCACTAGGAAATCAAGGAAGTGAACACAAGAGAAAATGGTAAAAAACGTGATCGAAATCATACAAAGTGCATCAAAACTTGCATTCTCAAGAGTCAGTTTCAAAAGAATTCATGCAGTGGTAAAACCTCATAGTGTTTCTGTAAACTATCGAGGAGATTTACATAACCATCATGTTAGTTTTGACATGTCACAAGAGATTTAAAAATTAAAGGTTAAAGATTCACAAAATGAAAATTTTGAAGTTCACAAAGGCCAAAAATGGGAAAAAGATGAGAGAAGAGAGAGGACCTGGTCTAAGGATGTTTAAATTATGAATATCCTTGCATCATCATCAAATGTTAGAAATATTGCACCGTGCAAAATTTTGGTGCATACACATATCTCTTGGGATTTTGATAGCATGGACTTTCATATCCATTATAAATCTTGGGAAAATAATAGGGAAGGGATGGAAATTATCGCTACCTTGAAGAACAAAGGGAGTCACATAGAAGCATGCTAGAGAATTCCCAAATAAAGAACTAACCACCCCAAGAATAAAATGAGGATTTTTGTAAAAAAAGAGTTGTTATAGATATCAATAGATAAATGAAACCCATAATTTGTTTCAAAAATAGATACACCATTTACTCGTTAAACCAATTTAGTAAAAGTAGAGAAACCCTAATTCCAAAAAATCATATTGAATTTTATAGAAAAAAATAGGATTTGTATCCAAATATTACACAAAAAAAATCTAAGCAATTCAAAAATAGAGTCATTCAAAATCAGATGTTAGCCAAACAAGCCATAGCCCTAATAGGAAAATAAGCATGTAACCTTATGGAAACATAGAAAAATGATAAATCAGATTTTTACACATAGAACAAGGGTAAATCATAAATTAAATTTAAAAATCAACTCTAAAGGAAAAAATATAAAACTTTTAGAAAAATGGTGAAACCACAAGGTAAAAGGAACCAGGGTTTTAACGTGCACAACAAATGTTTCAAGATTTAGTGACCTAAATAAGCCCGACTATTGAATATTCAAATTACATAAAATATATCATTCAATACACAAATTTGAAGGTAAAAAATAGATTGCTATTGAACTTACTATTCATAGAAATGACAAGAGGACAGAGTATTAGCTTGTTTCTATTCTATTATGCTCTCTATATGTGCATAGTTTTAAAAAATAGTTTGTAATGGACATGTGATTTCTTAGCTTGAGAGATTGACTGTCAAAATCTACAAGGACGTTGTTAGTAAATCTCAAACACCTATGGTAATCATATGTGTTCATTGTCTACTAAAACTATCCTCTATGTTTTTTTGATCTATCATGCCACATATTACCATTCCTACCTTTCAAGATGATTTCTAGGTAATTTTCTAACCTCGATTTTGTATGTAGATTCAGATTTTGTCCTCATTTGCCTTGAAACTTGCTCCACTTTTGACACTTGTTTGACCTATGAAAAAGGGTTAAAAAGATGGGTTGCATAGCCTCAACCCCACCCCACTAAATGATTGCACATTACTTATATTTCAATAATATGAAGAGGGCTCAAACAACTTGTAGTTATCTCACCTATGAGTATGTGTGTTTAATAGTGATGTTTTATAATGTAATGCAAAGCTTTAGATTTTGAGACTTGACAATATGAAACTTTAACCTTTCTCTAGGTGTTTAAACTTGGTTTAAGGACTATTCCTTTGAATGGTTTTCAGATTTTAGTTGTTGTAGGATAGTGCCTCAAGGATTTTCAAATATATCACTCAAAGTGTAAGTACACTGATAGATAAGTGTTATATATGAATAATTTTATACTTGATGTGTATATATATATGACTATTTAGGTAATTTCCATTCATAACTGACATGTGAAATGTGAGGGCCAACCGAAGGTAAGGATTTGAATTTGATATATAGCCATTTGGAAAACATAAGACATTGTCGGTAAAGGCAAATATTTTTAATAACCGATAACATCTCATAATTATTGGTACTATCTAAGATGTAGGAAACAATGATCTGGAATATGGTGATAGTTTACTTAGGATAATAAATCATTTAGGCACAAACTAGGGAGACCTTATATATGAATGACAATAGGAAGGCCAAGTCCATAGATAAGCAAATGGATAAGGGATAATGCAAGCAAGAGTCAAATGTGAAGGCACAAGTCATGTATGTCAAAGACAAGTCCAAATTGGCATTGTCAAGTGTCAAATACCAAATTTATGTGTCTACAATATGTTGTTATAGGTATATTCAAGAAAATGTGTATTTTGACTAAATGTAAGAAAATAGTGAAAGGGCATGAAGCAGCTCAACTTTTATTTTATATTGTTTGGGTGAATTTTGGATTAGTTAAGTCCATTTTTCAAATGGAGACTCAACATTCTTAAGCAAAGTTTAGACCAGCTTTTAGGAAAGATGGATATTAAGCTCCAATGAAGTACCACTATCCATCCAAAAAATTGATGTAAAAATGATTGTGGTCAATAAGACTCTGGTGTGGTTGATAAGGTGTTATAACAACTATCCAACATTTAACACTCATATAACATGGCAATATACAGATCCACTAATATGTCATCATTTTAAGCATGTTTAGATTATTTAATAATTAATCCACTTGATGTTGTTTGAGAATAACAAAAAAGGATAGAAAATCAAGATTCATAGGGGACAAGAGCAAAAAAAATTCATTGGCAAGATTAGACAAATCCATCTCAAAGTGAAACATCAATTAGAGAAGTTTCAAGCCAATACCATGGTTGGTAATGACCAACATTATAAAGAGTATATGCTCAAGTTGCACGATAAGGTATGGTTGTACTTGAGCAAGGAAAGAATTTAAATACAAAGTAGGAAGCTCAAGCCACTAAGGCATGTCTTATTTTCCATCTTGGAGAAGATTTGTGACAATGTTTTAAAAGTGTTTGAATTACCTTCATTCATGAAAATATACTCAATTGTCAACTCAAATAAGTTGCACACGTATGAACCATCTATGATAGATGAGAAAGAAGAAGAATGGTTGCCATATTAGATATAAGACTTGGTCATGGATGCACAAGGATAATTTGAGGAGGATGTAGTACAATATCGACTCTCAAATTTAATCATTAAATGCTCAACAATGTTTAATATTGACATCCTTACCTTAATTTATATTCATCACTTTGTTAAATTGAAATATATATGAGATTATTCATTATACCACTTATTGTATTTTAATTATTTTAAATATCATAAAAACATCCCTATTATGCTTATAGAGTCCTATCAGCCAAATTCCAACAATCTATGTCCTTTTGGGACTAGACCGCACTAGGAAAATGGGTCCCAACCCAACCATGTCCACTAGTGTAGCCTTAGAGATGTTAGTTAACAAAAAATAATTTAAATATTCCTCTATATAATCACATAATGGCCTCTCAAATAATCATATAATATTCAATTGTAAATTCTTCTACACATTGAGTAAAAGGGCACTAATATTTCTAATTTTAATTCTGATTTATTCTAATAGTCAAGCCAAGTCTGAAGCTATGTTATTGTACGTCAAGGGCACTCATTGTCAAGAATTCAAGTCAATATTATCTATTTGAATTATTATAGTAAATATCAATATTCACACACTCATTTTAGTATGAATAACTACATCAGCTTGAGGCCATTTTGGGCTATATAGGTAGCAGTCGGATAGGCAGGGTTTTCTTATGATATCTTAGTTATTCGCATTGCCTAACTCCTCCCTTTTGTATTTGGTATCTATTTGATTTATTATGTAATAAATATGATTTAAATATTATAATTCTTCCACATATTAAATTAACTCCCATAGTATATCAACAAACCTTCTTAAATAGCCACAAACACTCAATTAAAAAAATTAGTTACATAGTCAACTAAGATGCAATCACAATCATAATACACGGGCATAGTGTGTTCTTGTGCACCTTGTTTGGCCTCATCCTAGTATATCATATACTTCTATTTTTAGCCATGACATAGTTCATAGGTCCTCCATGTTAGCTCTACATCAGTGATCTGCCTACACAATCAACTAAAATCATATCTAAGCTATGTTTGCATATTCTATTGAAAGTTACTATTTATACCTAAATTTAAGTTATGAATTTCACTTTGTTTTACATTTATTATGTATATTTAGTAGATATAAATTAATTTTTAATTGTTTAGGTTTATTGCATTTCATTGGCAAAACAAAAATAACATTAAACATTCTGGTGAACTCGTAATTTTATTTGAACACTATTTATTGTTTGCTTGATTTTTGTTTTAAGATTTCATAAAAATTTATATAAATTCATGGTGCTAAAATAAATAAACTTAGACCTTAAGTATAAAATTGACACCATGATTCAACTTTGGATTTAATCTGACACTAAAGAAATTATTTTGTCACCTTGGATAAACATCTAACACTAAAGCATTTCTCTTTGACTTAGGGTTAAAATTTGTTAATATATATACACAAAAAAATTTCAATTTTATTTTCTCTCTCTCTCTTTTTTTTGTATACTTCTTGTTTTTAGAAACTATGTTTTGATAGTTGTAAAAATATTTAATGACTATCGTTATAGGCTAAGCAAGGATTTGTTTTATAAACACCATGATGTGATAGGTACTTTAACAATAATCCAGATATTGTACATCACTAAACACAAAGTTTAGTTTCCCCATACCTCATTTTATATTTTAAACCTCTTTATCCATTTCATTTGTGGTGCACCTAAGAGGAGTGTATCATCTAGAGAAGTTACTATCACCATACCTTTGAAAATGGGATAGTTAGCTATAAGCATAGTTTAACTTTTGTAGTTAGTGATTTGAAATATTTGGCCAACACTAATCTTTGAATCAACAAGTATATTTGAGAACCCATATAATCATTCAAACCCTTGCCTAGATAAGTCTTTATACCTTATTCTTTGCTTGTATTGTATTTGTAATGGGATCAACAAATGAATGTTTATTTTATGTATTACATAGGATTATGAAATTCATTATTACATAGTGTACTAATTTTCAACATGTTATTCATTACATTTTTGCATGGATTCAATGTCAAATTAATAAATAAGTTATACTACATAAGGCTAAATTTCATGGCCTTTCCATTTCAAATGATTGCTTCATTCCATGAGCCAATTATATTCAATAGATTCAAATCAATGGATGAGCTATGCCATATAGAGAAGGAAAGAGAATTCAAGTTAATAACTTTAAACAAACTAAAATATACATCTACTCCTATTATTGCTTCAATAATGAATTTTCAAAGGAAACCAAGTTATAAAGTCAAACAAAATGCTAACAAGAATGAGGCTAAGATTACAATTAATGTTGTATTACAACCTATAAACAAGTTATAATTGATAACTCCACCAAAGAGGTAGTTTTCAAGATTACCATCACCTTCCTTCACAAGATCTCGATCAAAACAAGCCTAGACCAAGTTACTATGACAACAATACATATTATGATCATCATTAGATTGTTTGGCATTCAATGCATAAATGTTTCAAACTAAAATATAAAATATAAGATCTTATAGATAAAAACAATATCAATTTTCTCATTCCTATAGAGGATCTTAGACTGCAACACAATATAAATAAAAATTTAAATCTCTTTAGTGATAATTTTTCTAAACATAGGTCAACAAAAACTAAGGACACTTTAGGTTGCATTGTTAATATAATATGCATCCTCCATCGGAGTCATATGATCATCGAATAGATGGTATCACTGGTACACTTAATGATACTCCACCTCGACAACCCATGATCACATTAGATGAAAATGAGAAAGTTGATGATGATTCAAATCTTCATGTAATTTTCATATGAGCCTACATCAATGAATCCATACATAGTGTCATGATTTACAATGGTTCAAATGAGAACATTTTCACAATGCCACTTCTCCACTCCCTTGGGTACACGTGACAAGATCTACAAGATATATCAAAATAAGCTAAGGGATTTTATAGATAGAAACATAATACCTTATAACATATATTATTACCTCTTCAAGTAGGCTCAACCATATTATCCAAACCATTCCTAATTTTACAAAGTAATGGGGTCTTTGATATGTCATTAAAATCTACTCTGATGTTGAGACTTCATGTAATCCCCTCTACAGTGCATTGATTCCTAAAGTAGATACACCACAATAGAGTCATGATGATTACAAGTGTAGGGTATGAGTATCCCATATAATTATTAGTATCTCTTCCACTGCCACCACCACCATTATTATTAGATATACCTATTCAAGACCATTACACCTATTTAGGATCATTATATAGAGATGGTTGGTACACCAATTCTGAGTTGTTATACAAAATCAGTCATTACACATATACAAAATCTATCTATACATGTATATGCTTAAATATTAATTTATATGTTAAAATAGTCTTATACATTTGATAAATATCACTTAAGGCTCTACCCTTCAATTCTTGACCTTTCTGGCAGACGATAAGCTCACATTTCCTATCTCAATGGGCCAAAATATTTATGTTTTAATCTAACCCTATTATTATAATTATGTAGATCACATGTAACCCACATTACACTTAAACTCTAGTATATATACTTCATTATCAATTATAGAGCTCTAAAAATGTTATATGTTCATGTACAATTATGTTTAGACTTGGATAGTAGTATCGATGCTACTATCCATTCTCCAATGCAAGTGTTTATGACTTCTAAACACTCAAATTTACAAATATTTTGATATATATGGGTTGACCTATTATGTTTCATTGACCCTTTTATGAGGAAATTTTAAAAAGAGGTGGTATAAATACAAGTTATATCCAACTCATTACCCTTCTATCAAATACTAAACAAACGCCTATTCAAGCTCATTAAATAAATTGCATAATTGATTTTTACTGCCTTGTTCTTTCCTATTTATATATTAGTCATAGGATGATTGATATTACAAGGCCAAAGAATTCAAATAACAACCTATGAATAGTTTTTGTCAAGTTACAAGCTATATCCATACATGCACTCGAATATAACATTTTAAAGCATTGTTCGCACACAAGCCAACACATAGGGAAAAACTACATATATCTGACACCCTTTTAAAAGTATTATTTATGTAGGTAGTGCTCATTGATAGAGGAGTACTTGAGGTCAGCTCTATTTTGTGAGCCCACTAACCCATTTTTAGCAAGGTGACATGATCTAAGAGGAGGATCTAGGATTTGAGATATATTCTAATATTGAAAGTTTATGTTCACAATATAAATACATAATCTAAAAGGTGACATAAAACCAATAAGTATCTAGGTGGAAGTTTTAGTCAATAGTCAATACTCCATACAAGATAAATGCATTGAATCACAAAAAATAACATCTATGCAAGTGTCCTTGCTAACAGAAAGCTAATTTTTAGAATCTGATGACTAAATCAAAATCATTATATAGTTTATTTTTAGACATACATTATTCAGATTTATCTATGCATCAATGTATAAGCTAAGTACAATTATCTTTCATATTTATATTATTAAAATATTGAATGTTACACTTTCTATATTTGGCATATACTTAGATTTCTTATTTCTTATCAGAGTATCAATAGAATATAAATTCATTAATTGGAATTCTTTTTAGTGTAGCTTATTCCTTATTTAATTATTATACTCTTTCATTATTAATCCTTATTTATTAAAAAAAAAATATTTAAACATTTGATGAACCCAATCTCTGAGTCTTTTCATGCAACTACTAGCTTTCTTTAGGGTTTTTAGCCTGCTAGAGTTTTTGATTTTAGTAATTTGTAGATCTAGTTTTTTTCATTACTTGTGGCATTTTTGTTAGCATTTAGAAAATATGGAAAATGTTAAAAGAGATCATTTTTAAATGGAAGATAAAACAATGTTAATCCACTATTTAAATGCAAATCAAGAATTAATTAATGTATTTTTACATGTTACACAAGAATAAATCTATAACCATGTTAAGGCTAGTGCATCCACATCTAATAATGGGGAAACTTTAGTGGTAAAACTATTGTTGCATCCCCCATGGGAACAATTAACACTTTAACCCAAATACTGGTTCAATGCCTAGATCAACATAAGTGGTGTTTTCATCCCTTTTGGTGACTTTTTAAGTTTTAAATCAAAATTCTAATGGGTCTACTATGCACACTCTTTTACAAATTATGCAAGCTTTGGAAGCTAAGGTTACCAACATTAAAAAAAATGGTATGAAATCAATTCATGCTATTATTTCACAATATGTAATATATATTCCTTTAGCACCTGAGATATCTTTGCACCCTTTGCCAACTAATTTTGTTTCACCTATGTTAACACTTTATGATGGCATCTTCAATCTACTTATGCAACATGATTTGAGTATGATTCAAA